>JZKD02S1706720.1:332710-356982 GCA_000966675.3 Picea glauca
TAGAATAGTATTACCTAAAAATATATCAAAACTCATACCATTATCCATCAAACAAATTTGGGTCCATTACCCAAACCTGGGTTCTCCAACTTCTCATGGCCATAACTCTCTAACCATGAGGAGTTATGTGACGTTCCACATACCACTGAAATGGAATGACAAGCACTATCCATACATGATAGTTTCACTAAAAAATTCACTAGCGTTCATCTTATTATTCCACAAATAAGCATGGGTTATATAACCATACTTCTAGGATAACTCAGTCTGCAAAGCGTCTTCCCATGAGGGATTTCATGATAAGGGGACCACTTTGGAGTTCATCCATTTCTACTTATTATCAAACATAAAAAGAAAAGAATGATTCATATTTACATCAAACAATCTTGGGTCCATTACCCAACCTTTGTGCTACGAGGATTTCTTCAAGGGTTTGCATCAATGACAACCAACCTTAATCAACAATCTCCCCCTTTGGAATTGATGACAACACTCTGATGAAATAATGAAATCATATCACTCATGCTCCCCCTGGAACCATGCCTATGTCCTCTTTATTTGATAAATATCTCCCCCTTTGTCATCAATGGCAAAGGTATCTTTCCATATGGGGTTTCTCCCCCTGACTGAACTGTCCTCTTATGGTGCTTCCTCATGTAAATCTAAGACATATAAGACAAGAATTCAAAAAGCATTCATTTTGGAGTAGAAATAACTCCAAGTATTTGGTGAATATATTCAAAAGATTCCCGTGGAAGTGGTTTTGTGAATATGTCTGTTGTTATCACACTAAGTCACCTTGGGTCTCTTAACTTGTTTTTGTTAAAAAAGAAAATTAAAAAAAATCCTTAGATTCTTATTTTCTCTTTAAAATGAATTTCTCATCCATTAAATGTTAATTATGATAGGACCCCTTAGGATGACTAAACCTTTGAGTCACAGCTCATGTGTTGATCCACAATTCAATTTTTGGTCCTTAAACCATTATGAGCTCATGGTCTATTCTTTTTGTCCCCTCTCGTGATTCATCCCTAGGTTGATACCTCCCATGACCAAGCTGATGTGACACACCTATCTCATCACTCATGACCTCGCATGCATACCTCATCATCCCCGCTCACATATCTAATCATTTTTTGATTTGGAGAACACTGCCCACTCAGCAGGCATTTCCATAGCGCCTGTCACGATTATCATGCACCCACTCGAAGTCATGATTTCCAGGACTGATACCTTAACCCTTGTTTTCAGTGCCTGAAGTCGGCTGAAATTATTTCAAAATATATTGGATTTATGATCCTTGGTAACAGCTTCTAAATTTGAAAAGTTCAGCAGTGATGCGTTGCGTAAGTTTTCCAGTTCATATCAAACGATTGCTTGTCCACTAAATCCGATGTCGTGAGAGATTTTAGGGCCGAAGTTTCCTCAATATCACCCTAAGTTCACGATGAGGAGCTCAACAGTTGTCGACTTCACAGGTATCTTGTGCAACCTCCTTCGCATATTAATTTTCATAGGAGATTTGTGCTCGGGTTTCGGTTTGCTAAGATTGCAGGGTAGTATGGGAGCCATATTTGCATTCCTGTAAACATCTTCACTCGTATCCATAGTCTGATTATTGTGTTTAGTCATAGCCTTTGAAAGTCACAGGCCTGAAATAGCCCATCCTCTGTGTATGTGTTGCGCTACGTAGAGGCACTGCTCAAACCTATCTGATTATCCTTGGCTTCTTTTCATCCTGTACGAAGAGTCAGCTCGGAATTACTTCCTCATAGTATACACTCTGAAAACTTGTATGAGCCTAAAAGTCCATTTCTCATAGCAAAGTTCATTTTCTAAGAACTGTTAATTTGGAGGGCCATCCTTGTGCTTTTGAGACTTAAATTGAAGTTTTCTGGTCAATAGCATCCCTTACAGCTTCTTAATAACCCTCTTTCTGAGTCATGGACACCCCTCAGTCGAAGAAACAACACAAAGGTGTATACATAGTTAGAACATAACCCATGGACATGCACCTTTTTGACAAAGAACCCATGGCAAGGGAAATTTTTTGAAGAGCAGGATGCCTCTCTTTCTGGCAGAACATGCAGAGAGGCCACTCAGATGTAGCAAAACAATTTGCACTAAATTTTGATGGCAAGAAAACTAGAGTTGGAGATTTGGAATTTGAGGTGACTGAAGCCTCCATCTTAGCTGCAACAGGGATTCCCATTTCAGGAGAAAAATGGTTCAAGGCCATGGTATTAAGTTCACCTTTTGTTAAATATATTTTCAAGCCTGAATACCAAGCCAATGATTTATCTAAGAGTGTACCAAGGAACCAGTGGATTGACCAGTTTGACATAATGTTGAAAATCATACAGAGATATTTTAGTTGTGAAGGGAGATTTAACACTCTGTACCATTACCACATAAGGTTGTTGTTGCATTTTACTGGTAAGGTTCAGATGAATATTCTATATTACCTGCTAATAAGTATAGGTAAAATGGCAGATAGGGTGCAAGCCAAATCCAAGGATGTGGACTCCAGTCTTTTCCACTCTGGACTTATCAAGATGCTTGTCTCTGAAGAGTTGGGAAAGAAAGAGATCTCTTGGGAGAATTCTTTGGTCTCTTCTCACTTTAAGCTGGACCCAACACCTACCCCCCAATCACAAATTGCAGGCTCTTCATCACCTACCAATACCAAAATAGGGATCAACAAGAAGAGAAAGGGAAAAGCCCCTATTTCAGAGATCAATAAGAAGGTCAGATAAGCTGAGGAGGAGTTTTGTCCTTCCCCACACAGATATTTCTCACCACCTCCTCCACTAGGGTTAGAAGAAGTTCCATCTTCTACCAAGGTGACATCAAAAAAAGGGAAGAAGTGTTGTTGGGAAAAACACCCTACAGACTAGCAAATAGAGTTCAAACTTTGCATGCAGATATGACCGAATAGAAATTACTTTCTACATTCATCCCTAGATTTAAATCCCATTTTCTTAGTAAATGCATGGAAATATCAACCTACCTCGTTAGCGACATTTGAAATCGATCCTTCATTGTGCTTGATTACTTGTGTGCAATACTCCTTCCAAAGTTGACCTGCATTCAAGACGATCAACAACTATGCATGCATCCTACTTATATACTAATGGGTTTGAAATCAAACATAAACTAATCAAACCATAAAAAGTTCATGAATTGGGACATGAAAAGCATTCTCTTTATTACTTAGAATGAGTCAACTTACAAAATTTGAGACCAGCCACCGCTCCTTGAACCTGATCCTGGGCTCCTCTTCTTCTGTCCTTCAACTACTTTACTTTAAATCTCCTTTGGCATTAGGAAAGGCTAAAGGGTTGGGACAATGGGAATACGTAAATGGGCAGAGTTTATTTGCTATATTTTTCCTCCTTCAAATGGTACCCCTACCCCTTATTTTATAGGCTAGAAGGAGCTAGGTATTTGGACGAACCCTCGACCATGCATGGCCGGGAGTTTCAGTTAACTCACCCATAGCTTTTTGTTCCGTCAGCAACTTTCCTTTTTTCATGCTTTTGTCGGTCCATGCGAGATGTTTTGGGTCAGCCAGCGTGTACACAAGTGCAATAATGGGTTAGGGTGCATGGGCCTTTACACAAGAGGATTTTCAAAGAGTTGTTCAACATAATTTTTGGAAAAGAAAGGATATGAGTTGGCCTAATGCCAGGTAAGCATGTGTGGTGCAATTTAGGGTTGTAACAGATGCCCCCTAATGTGTGAGTTCATAAGAGCATCTGATGGCTGAAATACATTAGCAATCTTTACCGATGTGCCGAACGATTGAGCCCAAGGATCAGGAACCAGGAGGTGCCATCTGCGAAATAATAAATGTCTCACCGAGGCGGGCATACCCATGCTCAGGATAAAATAGAACCATGGCTACCAATCAAATACACTGTATATCCATGTCAAATAACTATAAAGAGTATCCGTGAACAATACACAACGGAGCTACATCTCGAAATCAGAAAGATATAGATATAGAGTATCCATATTCCAGAAGTTGATTCGGCTTGATGGCTAGAGATGAGATCTTTAGAGCTCGAGCAACAACTTCAAAATCTTCAAAACTCGGTTAGGAGTGTAATATGAGTGTACGACTGCACTACCCAGAGGTCTTCGATGGCTCGTCGGTCATGGACTTGATAATCTTGATGATCAGACTGAAGGCTTCAGTGATTTCGAAAAAGGACTTGATTGGATGTTCAGGATGGCTGGGTATGCGGACAAGAGACATATTGCAGAGGGGACGACTCAGGCTTAGTGACAAAATTCCCTTGGACAATAGCACAACAAATGATGAGACTCAGGCATCATGTATGTTAATCATAAGTCTACAAAGCAGGAGATAACGCAAACTCTCCATATGTTTGGAAGAATAACCAAACAGTGGAGGACATAACTCTATATAGCGAGAAAAGATTCCTAAGGTCATACTGCATCCCATAGTCTGATGAACAAATGAACATATGTTCTTTATCCAAGGGAGACTCATTATGCTTCCAATAAAGAAAATACTTTTCCCTTCCTCTTTTTGGGGTATATTTGATTTTTTTGTTCTTTTCAATAATTGTGAAAAAGAATAAAGGAATATTATGTTACAATGGAGGAACGAGTATTGCAAACATACAAGCTCAAGGCACAAGGACAAGACTGATGTTCTAGTAAAATGATACTCGAGAAAAATCCTCCGGTAGCCAAAGGTGTTAAGACACAGAAGCAAATTGTCACAAGGCTGGTGGATAAAGTATGCAAATGCGGTTAATAAAACACACAATGGTAACGTCCTTCGATGTAAGTTTAACAAGCCCAGAGAAGGTAAGATTGGTGGTTTTTCATATTTAGAGAGTCTGAAAAAACATAAAAGGAGACTCCATTGAGGTACCTTTTTCGAAGATAGTCTAGTTGGTTCGAAAAAGGGGTAAACTAGCACCAATTAGACGTTTATTCCAAACCATTTTAACGAGTGTGACAAGGACAAGATCACTAGGCCATTTTTTCACTTTTAAGGAGTCTGAAAAAACCTTAACTATGGACTCCATCAGGAATATTCTTCTGGACCAATTTAACGAGTGTGAAAGAATAAGGTCACTCGACGATCTTTTCAATTTTAGGGAGTCTGCAAAGAGCTTAACTATGGACTCAGTGGGGGTTTCTTTTTCGTAAGTTTAGTCCCTGACGTCCGAAAAAGGGATAAAATTATACCTGAGAGTACTCTTCTAAAGAATGGAAGTTCCATAGAGTATACCTTTGTTCGTACAGTTGACCGTCCGGACCGAAAAAGGGGGTAAACTATCGTCGGATAGACGTGACTTCAAATTTCAGTTTAACAAGCGTGAAAGGCCACAAGATTGCTCAAAAATCTTCTCATGTTTAGAGGGTCTGAAAAGGGATTAAAAGGAGACCCTTTATTTTTTGGGAGTCCTGAGGGTGAGATCAAGAGTGAAGAAGAATCATGCAAATGAGGATCAAAATCATATTCAGGAAAGACTATAAGGACTCCCAAGCCTATAGTGTTTTAGAGACGACATGGACACTATAATGCAACCAAGACCTACCTAGGGCATCCATGTTCTGGTAAGCTCTACCGCCAAGTTGTGACACTTCTAAAGAAGATATGATGGTTCTGTGTCACAACCTGATGGGATCTATCCTATGGCAGAGGAAAAAGACAACGAGACACAAAAGTCGGGGTAGTAACCTAACCTATATGCTCAAGTTGATTCGTGGAAAAAATTTCATGGACCGTCAAAATTTTCTCAAAACGCAAAACAAATGTCCCAATACCCGACCAAATCCCTCCCATATAACTCCTGAATCACTCTAAATGGTTTTTGGTATAAAGAAACTAATAAGGGAGGCCAAAAAAGTGACAAAAAAAGGCCAAAAAGTCTATAAATAGAAGTTGGCAGCTCATTATCACCATTGTTGATTTGGAAATTGACTCTGGAGCCAAAATACCCCCTTTTCTAAAAACGGTGATTCCGGGAGATACAGTGGATGAAACGAACTTTTGCTTGGACCAAGTAAGTACAAACTCCCCTATCTAGCTATTCAATTCTTCAATTTTTCATTTGCTTTCATTTTTTGGGTGGGCGTCGACCTTTAAAAGGTCGGCCCTAGGGACACGCGGGCTATCTCTGGACAGGCCGCGTGTACACTCAGGCAAAGTAAAGTCTGCCCGCATGTACACGCGACTGTCGCCTCTACAACTCGTGTGTACCCCCCTTTTATATTAAAAAAGAACTAAAGAGCCAGCACTGACCCTCCTGAACTTTGTTGTGTTGGAAGGATGTATGTCCAATGGAGGGAAAGGGAGCATGAAGCAATCAGTGAGTTGGTTGCGGGAGGTCTGAATGTCATGGCTGTGTTGATGCAATGTGGTTTATTGAAGTTCTTCCTATGTCCATTTATGCAAGCGCAATCAAGGCTACTAAATTCCTTGATTGACTACTGGCACCCTGATGCAGAGGCCTTCATGCTAGAGGGTAAATCACTGGTGCCCACCACCGAGGATATCTACTTTTTGACTGGCCTCTCAAGGAGAGGGGAACCAGTCAATTTCAGGACGTTTCCTGCGGGACCGCATAACATAGTGGAACTGATCGTCAAGCACTGTGAGGCTGGGACAAACCGTGTGAGCTCCCAGGTGCCCATAAGTAAGATTACTAACCTATCATTGCAAGTGATATTGTTGCTTATTGGGCGGATTACCGATTCAGTGGCCTTGCATCAGGCATCTCTCGCACAGATGAACTGTGCTATCCAGTCCTTGAATGCACAGATTTTTGACTGGAGTACCACACTGCTCGAGTGTATGAAGAGGCAATTGATAGATTTCCGATAGCAGACACAGAGGAACTTCGGGTTTGGGACAATTTTGTGTTCATTCTTCTTTGAGAGAGTTCTGATCTTTAGTCCTCAGAAAGTGGTACGAGGACATCAGGCCTCGTTTCCTGCAGTGTGTATATGGGAAGTATTACTGCCACGATAGGGTGGTGGAAGGACCAATGAGTCCTTCGATGATGAATTTTTTGCATGGCTATCACAGCAGATTCCTGTGATCGAGGATTACCCATATGCAGGGATAGTCTTTTCTAGAGATCCTGAGATACTCGTGCCTCCTGGTGAGGAGCAAGGGGAGATGGGTAAGTATCCACCTTTGTAGTTGTTTTTTTGTTTGCATATGTAATTTTTATGTCATTTTTGTTATATATATCATTTTTTAATATGCCAGAGTATTTGACGGGTATACGTTTGTTGCATGTAGATGTGGGACCCGTGCGACCTGTTGATTATTCACGGAACAGGCATCGTCCTCGGCTAGAAGCTACAGTTGNATGGCAGATAGGGTGCAAGCCAAATCCAAGGATGTGGACTCCAGTCTTTTCCACTCTGGACTTATCAAGATGCTTGTCTCTGAAGAGTTGGGAAAGAAAGAGATCTCTTGGGAGAATTCTTTGGTCTCTTCTCACTTTAAGCTGGACCCAACACCTACCCCCCAATCACAAATTGCAGGCTCTTCATCACCTACCAATACCAAAATAGGGATCAACAAGAAGAGAAAGGGAAAAGCCCCTATTTCAGAGATCAATAAGAAGGTCAGATAAGCTGAGGAGGAGTTTTGTCCTTCCCCACACAGATATTTCTCACCACCTCCTCCACTAGGGTTAGAAGAAGTTCCATCTTCTACCAAGGTGACATCAAAAAAAGGGAAGAAGTGTTGTTGGGAAAAACACCCTACAGACTAGCAAATAGAGTTCAAACTTTGCATGCAGATATGACCGAATAGAAATTACTTTCTACATTCATCCCTAGATTTAAATCCCATTTTCTTAGTAAATGCATGGAAATATCAACCTACCTCGTTAGCGACATTTGAAATCGATCCTTCATTGTGCTTGATTACTTGTGTGCAATACTCCTTCCAAAGTTGACCTGCATTCAAGACGATCAACAACTATGCATGCATCCTACTTATATACTAATGGGTTTGAAATCAAACATAAACTAATCAAACCATAAAAAGTTCATGAATTGGGACATGAAAAGCATTCTCTTTATTACTTAGAATGAGTCAACTTACAAAATTTGAGACCAGCCACCGCTCCTTGAACCTGATCCTGGGCTCCTCTTCTTCTGTCCTTCAACTACTTTACTTTAAATCTCCTTTGGCATTAGGAAAGGCTAAAGGGTTGGGACAATGGGAATACGTAAATGGGCAGAGTTTATTTGCTATATTTTTCCTCCTTCAAATGGTACCCCTACCCCTTATTTTATAGGCTAGAAGGAGCTAGGTATTTGGACGAACCCTCGACCATGCATGGCCGGGAGTTTCAGTTAACTCACCCATAGCTTTTTGTTCCGTCAGCAACTTTCCTTTTTTCATGCTTTTGTCGGTCCATGCGAGATGTTTTGGGTCAGCCAGCGTGTACACAAGTGCAATAATGGGTTAGGGTGCATGGGCCTTTACACAAGAGGATTTTCAAAGAGTTGTTCAACATAATTTTTGGAAAAGAAAGGATATGAGTTGGCCTAATGCCAGGTAAGCATGTGTGGTGCAATTTAGGGTTGTAACAGATGCCCCCTAATGTGTGAGTTCATAAGAGCATCTGATGGCTGAAATACATTAGCAATCTTTACCGATGTGCCGAACGATTGAGCCCAAGGATCAGGAACCAGGAGGTGCCATCTGCGAAATAATAAATGTCTCACCGAGGCGGGCATACCCATGCTCAGGATAAAATAGAACCATGGCTACCAATCAAATACACTGTATATCCATGTCAAATAACTATAAAGAGTATCCGTGAACAATACACAACGGAGCTACATCTCGAAATCAGAAAGATATAGATATAGAGTATCCATATTCCAGAAGTTGATTCGGCTTGATGGCTAGAGATGAGATCTTTAGAGCTCGAGCAACAACTTCAAAATCTTCAAAACTCGGTTAGGAGTGTAATATGAGTGTACGACTGCACTACCCAGAGGTCTTCGATGGCTCGTCGGTCATGGACTTGATAATCTTGATGATCAGACTGAAGGCTTCAGTGATTTCGAAAAAGGACTTGATTGGATGTTCAGGATGGCTGGGTATGCGGACAAGAGACATATTGCAGAGGGGACGACTCAGGCTTAGTGACAAAATTCCCTTGGACAATAGCACAACAAATGATGAGACTCAGGCATCATGTATGTTAATCATAAGTCTACAAAGCAGGAGATAACGCAAACTCTCCATATGTTTGGAAGAATAACCAAACAGTGGAGGACATAACTCTATATAGCGAGAAAAGATTCCTAAGGTCATACTGCATCCCATAGTCTGATGAACAAATGAACATATGTTCTTTATCCAAGGGAGACTCATTATGCTTCCAATAAAGAAAATACTTTTCCCTTCCTCTTTTTGGGGTATATTTGATTTTTTTGTTCTTTTCAATAATTGTGAAAAAGAATAAAGGAATATTATGTTACAATGGAGGAACGAGTATTGCAAACATACAAGCTCAAGGCACAAGGACAAGACTGATGTTCTAGTAAAATGATACTCGAGAAAAATCCTCCGGTAGCCAAAGGTGTTAAGACACAGAAGCAAATTGTCACAAGGCTGGTGGATAAAGTATGCAAATGCGGTTAATAAAACACACAATGGTAACGTCCTTCGATGTAAGTTTAACAAGCCCAGAGAAGGTAAGATTGGTGGTTTTTCATATTTAGAGAGTCTGAAAAAACATAAAAGGAGACTCCATTGAGGTACCTTTTTCGAAGATAGTCTAGTTGGTTCGAAAAAGGGGTAAACTAGCACCAATTAGACGTTTATTCCAAACCATTTTAACGAGTGTGACAAGGACAAGATCACTAGGCCATTTTTTCACTTTTAAGGAGTCTGAAAAAACCTTAACTATGGACTCCATCAGGAATATTCTTCTGGACCAATTTAACGAGTGTGAAAGAATAAGGTCACTCGACGATCTTTTCAATTTTAGGGAGTCTGCAAAGAGCTTAACTATGGACTCAGTGGGGGTTTCTTTTTCGTAAGTTTAGTCCCTGACGTCCGAAAAAGGGATAAAATTATACCTGAGAGTACTCTTCTAAAGAATGGAAGTTCCATAGAGTATACCTTTGTTCGTACAGTTGACCGTCCGGACCGAAAAAGGGGGTAAACTATCGTCGGATAGACGTGACTTCAAATTTCAGTTTAACAAGCGTGAAAGGCCACAAGATTGCTCAAAAATCTTCTCATGTTTAGAGGGTCTGAAAAGGGATTAAAAGGAGACCCTTTATTTTTTGGGAGTCCTGAGGGTGAGATCAAGAGTGAAGAAGAATCATGCAAATGAGGATCAAAATCATATTCAGGAAAGACTATAAGGACTCCCAAGCCTATAGTGTTTTAGAGACGACATGGACACTATAATGCAACCAAGACCTACCTAGGGCATCCATGTTCTGGTAAGCTCTACCGCCAAGTTGTGACACTTCTAAAGAAGATATGATGGTTCTGTGTCACAACCTGATGGGATCTATCCTATGGCAGAGGAAAAAGACAACGAGACACAAAAGTCGGGGTAGTAACCTAACCTATATGCTCAAGTTGATTCGTGGAAAAAATTTCATGGACCGTCAAAATTTTCTCAAAACGCAAAACAAATGTCCCAATACCCGACCAAATCCCTCCCATATAACTCCTGAATCACTCTAAATGGTTTTTGGTATAAAGAAACTAATAAGGGAGGCCAAAAAAGTGACAAAAAAAGGCCAAAAAGTCTATAAATAGAAGTTGGCAGCTCATTATCACCATTGTTGATTTGGAAATTGACTCTGGAGCCAAAAGACCCCCTTTGCCAAAAATAGTGATTCTGGGAGCTACAGTGGACGAAACGAACTTCTGCTTGGACCAAGTAAGTACAAACTCCCTTATCTATTTATTCAATACTTCAATTTCGTTATTTAGTTTATTTTTTGGGTGGGCATCGACCTTAAAAAGGTCATCCCTAGGTACATGTGGGTTGTCTCTGGACAGGTCGTGTGTACATTCGGGAAGAGTAAAGTCTGCCCGCGTGTACACGCAACTGTCACCTCTATAGCCCATGTGTACCCCCCTTTTATGATGAAAAAGAAAACTAAAAGGAAGTACTGACCCTCCTTTACCTTGTTGTGTTGGTAGGATGTATTTCCAGTGGAGGGAAAGGGAGCATGAGGCAATCAGTGAGTTGGTTGCAACAGATCTGAATGTCGTGTTCGTGTTAATGCAATGCGGTTTACTCAAATTCTTTTTATGCCCATTTATGCACACACAACCAAGGCTACTGAATTCTTTGATTGACTACTGGCACCCTGATGCAGAGGCATTTATGCTAGAGGGGCAATCACTGGTGCCCACCACCGAGGATATCTATTTTCTGAATGGCCTCTCAAGGAGAGGGGAACCGGTCAACTTCCAGACGTTTCCTGCGGGGCCGAGCAAGATCTCGGAATTGATAGCTGAGAATTGTGAGGTTGGGACTGAACATGTGGGCTCCCAGGTACCCATTAGAAAGATTACTAACTTAGCACTGCAGACTATATTGTTACTAATTGGGCGGATTACCGGCTCAGCAGCCTTGCATCAGGCGTCACGCGCACAAATGAACTATGCCATGAATGCACAATGTTTTTTACTGGAGTACCACAATACTCGGGTGCATGAAGAGGCAATTAACAGATTGTCAACAGTGGACACAGAGGAACTTCGGGTTCGGGACCATTTTGTGTTCGTTATTTTTTGAGAGAGTTCCGAGTTTCAGTCCTCGGGTTGTAGTACGAGGACATCGGGCCTCTTTCCCTGCAGTGTGTAGATGGGCAGTATCACTGCCGCGACAGGGTGGTGGAAGGACCGTTGAGTTCTTCGACGATGATTTCTTTGCTTGGCTGTCACAACAGATCCCTGTGATTGAGGACTACCCGTATGCAGGGATAGATTTCTCTAGAGATCCTGAGATACCCGTGCCTCCTGGTGAGGAGCGAGGGGAGATGGGTAAGTCTCCACCTTTGTAGTTTTTTTGTTTGCATATGTAATTTTTTATTTCTTTTTGTTATATATATCATTTTTTGTATGCCAGAGTATTTGACGGGTAAACGTTTGTTGCATGCAGATGTGGGACCCGTGCGACCTGTCGATTATGCACGGAACAGGCATCATCCACGCCCAGAAGCCGCGGTTGCCGCCGCTGGGGGAGCAGCAGTAGCAGGGAACCTCCCAGCCAGAGAGGCCGAGAGGGTCCTTAGATTAGTTGAGCGGAACTTCACTGCGCTCACTTGCACAATTCTGATGGCGGAGATAGAGGACCTACCGCCATCCATGCAGCCTCATGTTGTGGGGTAGCCTCAGACATGGGTCTGATTGTTTAGGCATTTAGCCCATGCTGTGGATGATTATAACAGGGCCCATAGGCCTTGAACAGACTTAGACTTTTTATGTGTTGCGAGCACCTACTTGTATATATTTTTTGAGGGCATAATCTCGGTGACTCGTTACTATTCCCATTTTTGAGGTGCTTGCGTCCATCTATGTACTCTGGTTATTTTATGATGTTTATATATGGTTTTTATCTTTTTGTGTCTTATGGATTCTGTGTGAAAAAATGTATTTACATGTTTATGTCCATGTTCTTTTATATGTGGGCAAGATGCCAATCTAAAATTTGATTAGCTAGAGTATCTGTAATTTGGTTTAATCTCATAGGAACATGAAAATATGTAATATAATCAAAGTTTCGTTCTAAGAGATGTACCCTAAGGAATCGTCGGTGTAAAGTTGGATCATGAACCCGGTATACTCTGTTTAGCTGCGACACAACCAATTGATCATCGAGATAGACCCGGAGTTGAGAGATACCCAATGACAAGGCGTCACTAAACAACTCAATAACTGCACTATACTCAACGACATTATTTGTGGTGTCACCTAAGCATATAACTACGGAAGATAACAACTGACCTTGTGGTGTAAATATTACCCAAGCTGCAGAGGCAAGCCTCCGCGTGTGTCGACTAGCACCGTCTGCATACCCAACGAACACCTTGGACTCACTTGACATCTGCCATATTGATGAAAGATAACATCAATGACACGTCCATAACACTTTAAAAGAAACTTAAAAAGTAATAGTACAAAGACTATACATATGTTACAANTTTAATATGCCAGAGTATTTGACGGGTATACGTTTGTTGCATGTAGATGTGGGACCCGTGCGACCTGTTGATTATTCACGGAACAGGCATCGTCCTCGGCTAGAAGCTACAGTTGACGCCGGCAGGGGAGAAGTAGTAGAAGGGCACCTCTCAGCTGGGGAGGTTGATAGGGTCGTTAGACAAGTTGAGTGGAACTTTACTGCACTCACTCACACAGTCCCGATAGTGGGGATAGAGGACCTGCCGCCATCCATGCAGCCTCATGTAGTGGGGGCACCTCGGACGTGGGTCCCATTGTTTAGGCATTTAGCCCATGCTGTGGACTATTATAACAAGGCCCATCGGCCCTGAACCTATTTAGACTTTTTACGTACCACGAGCACTAGTTGTATATATTTTTTGAGGGCATAAGCCCTGTGACTCGTTATTAGTCCCATTTTTGAGGTGCTTGCGTCCATCTATGTACTCTGTTTATTTTATGATGTTATATATGGTTTTTTGATCTTTTGTGTCTTATGGATCACATGTGAAAAAATGTATTTACATGCTTATGTCAACGTTCTTTAATATGTGTGCAAGATGCCAATCTAAAACTTGATTAGCTAGAGTACCAGAACATGAAATTATGTAATATAATCAAAGTTTCGTTCTAAGATATGTACCCTAAGGAATCGTCGGTGTAAAGTTGGATCATGAACCTGGTATACTCTGTTTAGCTGTGACACAACCAGTTGAGTGTCGAGATAGACCCGGAGATGAGAGATACCCAATGAAAAGGCGTCATAGAGAAACTCAATAACTACACTATACTCGGCAACATTATTTGTGGTGTCACCTAAGCATATACCTCTGGAAGATAACAATTGGCCCTGAGGTGTAAATATTACCCAAGCTGCAGAGGCAAGCCTCTGAGTGTGCTGACTAGCACCATCTACATACCCAACGAACACCTTGGAATCACTTGACATCTGCCATATTGACAAAAGATAACATCAATGACACGTCCATAATAGCTAAAAGAAACTAAAAAGTAATAGTACAAAGACTATACATATGTTACAAAAAGTTACCCACAGTGACCTACCTCTGAGTAATACTTCTTGAGGTAGAGCCCATTTCTAGGCTCCGCCAAAGCATTCCCTTCAAAATCAACCAAATGATAAGCACCCTTTTTTAATACCTCTTTTATGATGAAGGGTCTGAACCACATGGGTTTGAATTTTCCTGCCCCCAGGGGGTCCTTATCTTGGTCATAGACCAGGACAAGGTCGCCTTCAAAGAAAATCCGAGGATGAATAGACCTATCATACTGACACTTGACCTTATGTTTGTGAGCCTCATTGGCCAGGGCCGCATCACGACATTGCTCATTGAGATGCTCAAGGTGTACTAACCGTTCTTCAAGTGGAGAAGTGTTTGGCAATAATTGTACTACCAATTTTAGAGACGGGATATAACATTTGATGGGAAAGACTGCCTCCAACCCGTAAACGAGTTGAAAAGGTGAGAAACCGGTTGCAATCTTAACAGATGTTCGGTAAGCCCATAATGCCGAGTATAACATCAAATGCCAATTTGACTTGGCTGAGTTGATAGTTCACTGTAGAATAGTCTTAAGAGTTTTGTTTACAGCTTCCACCTACCCATTGGCTTGGGGGTAGTAGGGTGATTAATTCTCTTGCCGTAAACCAAGATTTGATGTTAATTCGGTCATCACTTGGTTCTGAAAGTTACTGCCATGGTCAGTAACAATCTCTCTAGGGATGCTGAACCTTGCTATGATATGGTTGAATAAAAAGAGAGATGCAGTCTCTCCATCATCTTTAAACGTTGGCATAGCTTCGACCCACTTAGTGAAGTAGTCTACAACTATGATGATATAGCGGTGCCCCCTTGCTGACGGGGCGTTTCAAGTAGTGTAATCAATCCCCCACTTGGTGAAGGGACCAACTGTGATGAACGGAAACATAGGAGCGGGATGTGCCCTCATCTTCCGAGAGAAGACTTGGCATGGATGGCACTTCTTGACCGATTCTATACAATCTTTGATAAGTGTCGACCAGAAGTAACCTACTCATAGAATCTTTTGGGCTGTTGCCAACCCAGAAAAATGACAGCCACAATCTCCAGTATGGAAATTGTTGAGAACGATGACTGCCTCCTCATGTGTGAGACATCGAAGTAATATGCAGTCTACACCTCTCCGATACAACGTATCATTGAGTATGAGATAATTCTTAGCCTGATGGCGTATATGCCGATGCTCATCATGAGAAGCAAAAGTGGGGAACTTCAAAGTCTGGAGATAGATAAGTATATCTCCATAGCAGGGATCTGAAGATGTGATCAAAAACATATCTCCCGGGATAGGCGATTCTTCAGGCGCAACGTCACCTGACTCAACCGGAAGTTCTGAAATAAGCTCTACGAAGACCAATGACTTTTTGGACTTTGCTGAAACGAAGTCTAAGTCAAATTCCTGGAGGATGACTATCCATCTACTGATTTTTCCACCGATAACCCATCATGTCAGCATATACTAGAATGGATTCATGACAACAATGATGGTGGTCTTGCGAAACAGAACATAATGCCGAAACCGTTGGACAGCATGAACTACTGCCAACGCAAGTTTTTCAATATGAGAATAATTGAGTTTCGGTCCTACGAGGCCTTGGCTCAGGTAATAGATCATGTATTCTGAGAATGAATCATCTTCCTGAACTAAAACCATGCCAATGGTTGACTCTGCGACAACTAGATATAATAAGAAATTTTTGTTATAGTTAGGTGGTCGTAGCAGAGGTGCATTTGTGAGGGCGTGTTTTAATGCGTCGAAAGAGCATTGAGCAGCTTCATCCCAGAAAAAGGGAATGCCTTTCTTCAATAAACAAATAAATCCCTTGGTGATTTCGGCATAGTTGGTGATGAAGCGTCGTAAGAAGTTTACCTTGCCTTGTAGACTCTGAAGTTGTAGGATTGTGCATGGGGAGGGAAAATAGATTATTGCTTCCACCTTGAGAGGATCAACCATGATCCCTGTTGTTGATACGATGAAACCTAACAAACGTCCTGACGTTACGCAAAAGTTTCACTTGTTTGGATTCAAGCGAATCCTAAAGTAGCGACAGCGTTCAAAGATTAGTCTAAGGTGTGTGGGATGATCCGTTCTCTTGCGAGATCGTGATGCTAAATCATCTAGGTAGGCCTCGACTATATGCTTGAGGTCATGAAAACTGAAAGACATGGCCCACTGGAATGTGGCTCCAGCATTTTTAAGGCCAAAAGGCATTTTATGATATGCGAATGTACCCCACGGACAAATGAATTCCATTTTGTGGTTGTCTTCGAGTTTTATTTGGATTTGATTGTATCCCGAAAAACCATCCATGAAAGAAAAGGCTTCGCAACCAACACATTCATCAATGATCTGGTCGATGAACGGTGTTGGAAAATTATCTTTGGGACATGCCTTGTTCAAATTACGGAAATCGGTACATACACGAATTGTGCCTTGTTTTTTATTGACCAGCACAGGATTTGACACCCTTTGAGTCAAATGGATAGGATAGATAAAACCTTCGTTTAGCAATTTATCAACCTCAATCTTGATGGCTGCTGCTTTCTTGGGATTAACTGGACGAAGCTTCTGTCGAACAGGCTTGGCATCAGGATACGTCGTGATTTCATGTTCAACTATTTTTGGATCAATACTTGGCATTTCCTCATAAGACCGGGCAAAAACGTCGCGGAATTCTTTGAGAAGATCCGTGTAGATTTGAATCTCTTCGGGGGAGCAATCTGCTCCGACGAAGACATTCTCCACGACGCCAGGGTTTTGGGAGATGTTGATTGGTATAGTTTCAGCGATAGTCTCCATATTTCCCTCAGCATAAATTTCATGTGTAGCTAAGAGATGAATAGGACACGACTAATCTCCCATCATGGTCATGGTGAATTCTCCTTCTTCGATTCAGCTTAACTCTGGGAGAAAATATGATCTGTGATGAAGATCTTCCCAAGGTTTATCTGGACTAGTCATTGCTTCGATTACTGCTTCATCAGAAGGCAAGACTAAGTCTAACGAATCGACATTAGCAAGAGAACCCTGAGCCCAAATAGGCTCTAGAAAAGGATCTAACTCTTGTGCAGGAGTCGGATTAGTGTTAGTTGAAGCTTGATAGACTAAAGAGTACACTACTTCAGTGGAAGACAAGGGCATGGACATGCCTGGGTGCCCTGGCTCATCCATCATGGCTGATGGTGAAGGAAGAATCCATGGATACTCGAAGTAAGTCGTGCAGAATGACAAAAATTGAAAAATCTCAACCTTATGGTGATTAGATATAAATTTGATATCGCCCTGCGGAGGTGGGTAATCGAAGGTACCCATCAAATATGGGCACAAACCAACTCCTACGTTGATGACACCTAGTTGAGGATTATCAATCATCGGGACCATGGATGCCCCCAAAGCTGGGTCAGGTCTGGAGAAAGACAATTGATCAATGGTCACTATTTGGCCCTCGTGTGGAAACAAGAAGACCCGAAAAATTGTAGCAACCATAGCTTGCATAGAATAAGTCCAACTCCATCCTAACAAGAAGTTATAGTCGAGGGGAGCATCGACTACCTCTACTTCGACACACATGGTCTTCCCTCCTAACTGCACGGGGAAAGAAGGAACGATGCCATGTGGTCGGAACAAATGACCATTGAAAGCAGTGAGGAGAGTAGGTGATGGAGACAAAACAGGCTGGCCAATGGCCTTCCAACATGCCAATGACATAACGCATGTCGAGGCACCCTCGTCGACCACTGTGCAGAAGATATTCCATGTAAAATTTTTCGTGGGGTAAGCCACTACTATCTAAAATGCTACGTGGTAAGGTAGACGAGGTTTTAATTTAGTTGTATCTAACATGATGGTACCTGGATTACAAGTCTCAGTAGAGCCCAATGCGGTTAACAAGGATTTTCTCTAAGAAGGGAAACTTTGGAGGACCTCCAAAGCAGACATTGCACAAGGATTTTTTGATAAATCCTCCACCACAGAGTAGTTCTGGGCGGCC
This sequence comes from Picea glauca, assembly GCA_000966675.3. Taxonomy (NCBI): domain Eukaryota; kingdom Viridiplantae; phylum Streptophyta; class Pinopsida; order Pinales; family Pinaceae; genus Picea; species Picea glauca. Next base: position 350,986 of record JZKD02S1706720.1, read on the forward strand.
CTTGCGTTTGGGTTATGAGAAGATTTTTTAAGTGCACCTTTCGGAATGCGTGTCATTGTTTCTCCCAATGTCTTCTCAATATGTAGAGGAAGAGATGGGAGGTCAGCTTCTTTACCCTTCTTAGAAGTGCTTGGTTTACTATAATCGTGTGCTCTAGTTGATATGAAAGCATCACCCCTAACCATATACACATTCATGGATGAGGGGTTGTTCGGAGGCAGGCAGTTTTCTTGGCTGCTCCCTTCCGTACTTGTAGAGGCTTGAGTTAGATTTTTCCCATGTTGAAATGGGTTCGTCAACACTGCTTGTTGTTGTTGCGTGACAATATTTTGGGCCTCTGCAAGGCGAGGAAATATATGGGTCAGGTGGTCTTCCATGCACAAGTTGCAAGGATACCTCACCTTCCGCTTTTCAGTGTTGTCCCCGCCAGCATTATCATTGGTTTTTTTATCCCCCTTACCCTTCTTTCGTTGTTTTTTCTTCCCATCAGGTTGTTGGGTGGCCTTTGGGTTAGTCGACTGAACTGTGTGTACCTCCGACGTTTGGGTAGGGGAAGAAGCCAAAGCAGTAGTTTGGCTGTTCATTGTGTGTTGTATGGATAACTGTTGCAATTACTTTGTCAATTTCTCAATGGGCTTGGTTTGTGCTGAACCGAAAATACCATCGGCATGTGGTCCAACTCTCTCTCTAGTTTTATCCAGTATTGAACGTGGCACATCTGGCAAGATGTTGTATAATAAATCAGACTGAGAATAGATGATCTCAAACTGTTGAGCCCTCATGATGGCGTCTTCTTCAGAGAAAACTCCGGATGTTGCGACATCTTCGGATAATTGCGGGACCAAAGAATTAAGGAACCACTCAAGTAGGAATGCTGGTGGGACTGGTACTTTTATTAAACTCTTCCGGCATCTCCATTCTCGGATGTGATCAGAGATATGGTCTGTTATTGTCTGTTCGAAATTTGAGAGAAACTCTATGCCAGCATCGTATCTCACAGGTAACTGGAAATGGTTAAGGAAATCCATTGCCAATTCGCCAAAAGAAGAGTATCTTGAGCAATCAATCTCAATGTACCATTTTGCGACACTCCCAATGAGAGTATGTTGAAACAATCACAACTGTACGGAGTCATCTTTCAAGGAGTTAGATGAACACCAAAGATGAAAGGTAGTCACATGATCTCCTAGATCTTCATTAGGCTTGGCTTCGAACTTTGGAATGTCCGAAGGAAACTTCGTTGGCATAGGAGGCCAATGAAGATCGTGACAAATAGGGTCATTCAACAACCTCATCAAATCTGGAAAGTGTAAATTCGCCAGGGACGGTAATTTGGGTTAATGCTGATAACCTGGGAAAAAGGGTCCTGGAGTTTGACTGGCACTAGGTTGCCAGGAAAAGTATGGCTGCTGGCCCAGATTTTGGTAGAAACCATGGACCTGACTAGCATAAGGATTTTGCATATGTGGAGACATCATCGATTGATTTCCCAAATAGGACAGATTGTTGGGCATGCATTGTATTCGAAGGACTTTGGGAAGGATTACCCCATGCTGGTCCCGTCGGGATAGGCATAGTAGTTTGTCCGGGGTTCCATTGATTGTGGAGAGAATTTCCCCAGATCGACATTCCAGAGGAGGGAACAGATCCTTGCCCTGAATTCCAAGGTCCTTCTAGGTTTTCCCCCTGTACAGGAATAGTACCCTGCCCAGGAGTAGATAGTCCAAAAACGGGGTTGCCCCCAGTCGGGAAAGTGGCTGACGAGAAGGTGTTGTTACCAAATGTTCTGTTCCAAGAAAATGATGTCGAACCTACTGGCATACTATGCGAAGGTGGTCCTTGACTCCCCGCTCCAAATAAACTATTATGTGTAGGTTGCCCGACAGATTGTTGATGCGAACCACCAAGTGAAGGGGATGAAGGAGGGATATGACCTCCTCCATAAGGAAAATCATTAAAAGGGATAGGAGTGCCCCCCATGTGACCTTTCATAGGATCACTAGAGCTCCCTACCCCCAGACCCAAATTCTGTAAAGTGGATTAGGAGAGTACAAGACTTGTACCCGAACTAGGCATACCGTATGAGAACGGAGGGCCTGTCGCACTAGGTGTGAAAGGGGTTGTGCCCGCTGCCAAAGATGGGTTCGGACCACTGTGTGAAGTAGTTGTGGTCGATACCATGGTGGCTCGGACTGACGATGGTAGGTTAGGAGATGACGAATCTCTTGTGGTGAGAACTATGGTGGGAATTGAAGAATTCCCAGAAGGAGTAACGACATTTATTTCCATTGCTATGTGTGACCGTATCTGGCGCTTGTGAAATTGAATTGGTACAATAAAAGGTGCCAAGAGATCAGTGGTTGGGGTTTCAACCGAGCCAAGAGCAGTTGCTTCAAGGTCGAAAATGGTCGATTCCTCCGGGGGTTGTTCGGGCACAATGGTCTGTAACCTGGTTGCTTCAAAAGACTCTTGTTGTTCTAGCTTCCGCCTTAAAGGTGGCGGGGGTGGCTCCAGTATAACTGGCGGCAGGCCAAGAAGCCTTTGTGACCAGAAGAACTCGGGATCCTCCACTGTGTGAGAAGATCCAAGACATTCTAAGGTAGTCTAAATGCTCAAAAGTTACACACACTAAGAAAAAATTCCCTAGAAGATAGGACAAGAAAACACTAAATTAATTGGAAGAACAGTTACATCAGCCAACACTAGAGCAACTTACCGGTGCAAGTGCAACTCAAGCACAGAAGCACCCTACGGGTATACTCTGCAAATCATGGCCTGATGTTTTTCCTAGGTACCGCGGTATACCCCCGCAGTCACCTGTGTATGTCCCTAACAAAGATTGGCAACTAGGTTGCCAGCACATGAACAGTCACCAGGTGGGTACAGTCGAAAGTCAGGTAGACCACAATGAGCAGGGTATCGAGAGAAAATGGTCAGGAAGACAACTGAGGACCTTGAATAGATTCGAGGCCCATGAAGTCTCGTGGCAAATGCAAACGACGAAATCCCAAAACAAGCCCTCTATATGTGTTCTCCACTACGATTGGTCCGACTTTGGAGGGGTTATCTCCACTACCTTTCCGCACATGACCTCGTGTTTATCCCCTATGTTAGAGGGGGGTCCCATATAACTTCCATGAAACTGGACTTAGACACTCCCTATCTCAGACTCCAATGTTTGATTTTAAATGGCCTTGAAGAGTTTCCTCTCCAACCTAATCCAAGGCCCTAGTCCTGAACTAGTTTGTGAACCCTATAAACATAAAAGTCTAGTAGATTTTAAACTTAGCGTTACTTTTATGGATTTTTCTTACGTCAATGGGTATGAGGGTGAAAATGATGATGTGTAAAATACAAAAGAAAAAAATGAATAAAAAAGCTGGAAACAAAACTTTTACTCAATGCGAAATTTCGACAACTTTTCAAAAAATATTTTTAATTTTTCTAAGATTTTGGACAGCAAACTCAAAGGAATTTCACTCGACTATGAGCTACTTATGTTCTAAGTGAACGGCAAAAACTTATGAAATGAAAGAATTTTCCCTAGCTAATGATGCAGAAACACACTCTTCAACCAAAGAAGAAAATGAAAAGATTTTTTTATTTTATTTTAAATGCGAGTAAAGCAAGAAAGGGAAAATACCGACAAGCAAAAAACCAAGAAAAACAGTTCTGGCTTAAATTGCAGATCACAAAGAATCAGATTAAAACAAATCACACAATAGCAATTGTAAAAACAATGACTCTCACACTTGTCTAAAAACCGTAATTTTTTTTAATTTTTCTGACAAAGTTTTAAATGAGAAAAAGAAAGATAAGGGTAAAATTAATCCTAAGCTACTGACTATTCAAACAGAGATTCAAACACATGAGAGGAATACTTCTCATCAAAGGAGAGGATGGCTGCCTCACCCTTAACCAAAAGTAGCCTGCACAAGCACGTGATTGTTACTCAAACAACATGCGTGCAAACGCGCGCTGAACAGAGACAGAGGGCGTGTACATGTGGTTTGACCTTGTATAGGCCGCGTTTATATCTAAACTCTAAGGAAAAATTAAAATAGACAGACCAAACCAGGAAGAGACCACTGATATTGATAACCAGGATCCCTTGATGATCTAAAAATGAAGAAGACTTGTAATCTTGAAAATATTTGCAAGTAAATTTTATGTGTTAAAAGAAAATGGATCAACTTTGCAACACATCATTAATAAGATTTACTCATTCAAGATGCATATAAACAACATCATAATCAATGAATAGAAAAACACATAACACAACAAATGATAAAGGAGTTCACCCCTCTCTTGGGCTACATCTCCTAGTCCAGCTTCTAATGGATCATTTTTATTATTTGATCAAAGTGCTCAAAAATGTGCTTTACAATGCTCAAAATATAAAATAGACTGCTCCAATGGCTTCAGAACGTCCAAAAACCCCTAGCTAGGCTTTTTCGGCACCTCGTTTGGCCAAAAAACGAAGAAGTTAGGCTTCCTGGAAGTCCCCCCTTCAAGCTTGTTGTCTCTGCATCTACAAATTGCACCCTTGTCCATTCAACCTAGCACACATGCCATTTAAGGCGTAAAAACCCAGAACTGAACGTAACCGCGCCAACAGTGTGAATTGTAGGACAGTTATGGGTGCGCTAGCCCCTAACCGCCAAGCTCTCGGGCACATGGGTCCATGTGACCTCGCGCAAATATAAAAGGGATCTATTTACCAATGAATAAAACAATGAAAAATGGCGGGAAAACCATTCAAACCACAAATTAAAACCAAAACGCACGCGCCAACCGTTCAAGTCATATGGTATAACATACGATCGGAGCTATGGTGTTTGTAACCAACCATGTGCACAATACACATGGTCATATGGTATGGTACACAAGACCGCGGGCTTTGAATATGTTTTAAAAGTCATGCACTCTGTGTATAAAGTGGTGGTCATATATATAAATACATACAATCGGGGCTGGGGCTATGCCCTAGCTTGGACGCACCCCAAATCACATTCCAATGCAATTCAAATGTAATTAAACCCATAGTTTAAACAAGCACCACCGTGTGGGCTAGTGGTAGCCCACACACTACCAAAGCACGAAGCCATAGGGGAGGTCCGGGGTTTGACCCCCACGGACTCCATACAATTTTAAACAACAAACCATAGCCAATAACGGGGTGCCACATGGCAGCCCATGACTGGTTCACGTGGCACCACACCATTAATCAATATGATGCCATGTGTCACATCATAATTCGACCACATATGCCAATCAAAAACTTCCATGTCATCACATGCCACATCATCATACGGATGTATGGTATCTTCCACATCATCATACGGTCATTCCACGTCAGCATCCGTACGGACTGCACAGTCAGCGTCCTTTTTTTACCTGTTTGACGATTCGAGCAGATTGCGATATCTCTCGCTCCCGACGTCTGTTTGAGCCCAAACGAGTTGCGTTGGATTCACAATGATGAGGCCTACACTCTCGTTTGATTTGAAGCGCTTTTGAGCACTTTGAATTTTTGAGCAAAATTTGATCCCCTAATCACACCTCCCCATTGGGAAGCTTTTGGACCTCCAAAAGACTATATTCAGTCTATGTGAAGATGAGGGTATAGTTCCCTCACCCTTCCAACCTCAATCCACTTGGCTTTGCTTGGATTGGTACCTTTAAGACCAACTCGAAGATACTCCACATTTCCTCGTTTTGAAGTTCGCATTCTCCTGTCAAAGATGGTGTCTTCATGCAGTTCTGTAAGATATTCTGGGGAAAAATCATTTATAGAAGGAATCTGAACATGCTCTCCATGATCATCAATCAACGAAGGCTCATACAATTTCAAATTCTCAACATTAACAACTGCATACATATGCATATAAGGAGGCAAATCTAAACGAAAGGCATTGTTACCAATCTTATCGATAATCTTGAAAGGACCATATCGAATCGGTTTCAATTTTTTACCTTCTCCTTTAAGCCTCTCCT
>JZKD02S1706720.1:387909-400566 GCA_000966675.3 Picea glauca
ATGAGGGTCCTCCAACTTCGTAAGGCCATAACTCTCAAACCGTGAGGAGTTATGTGACGTTCCACATACCACCAGAAATGGAATGATATGTAATATCCATATAGAATAGTATTACCTAAAAATATATCAAAAATCATACCGTTATCCATCAAACAAACTTGGGTCCATTACCCAAGCTTGGGTTCTCCAACTTCTCATGGCCATAACTCTCTAACTGTGAAGAGTTATGTGATGTTCCACATACCACTGGAAATGGAATTACAAGAACTATCCATCTAGGATAGTTTCACTAACAAATTCACTGGAGTTCATCTCATTATTCCATAAATAAGCATGGGTTGTCTAACCATACTTCTAGGATAACTCAATCTGCAAAGCATCTTCCCGTGAAGGCTTTCACCAGAAGGGGACCACTTTGGAGTTCATCAATTTCTACTTATTATCAACCATGAAAAGACAATAATGAGTCATCTTTACATCAAACAATATTGGGTCCATTACCCAACCTTTGTGCTACGGGGTTTTATTCAAGGGTTGACATCAATGACAACCAACCTTAATCAACAATTCGTTCTCATAGTAAGCATAAGGTCTCCACCACTTCCTTGTCCTCTACAAAGAGCCTCTCTTTGCAGTAGAAGCAAGTGGACATGATCGTGGAAGAGTATAGATTCATCTTCTCCTCACCCATTGGGGTACTGATGCACTGCCAAGTCAAGCATCCAATTTATCTAACCCCTGATGCACCTCTTCCTAATGGACTAGTCTATCATCTCTCATTGATGGAAAATGTAGAAATAAAGCATCATATCCAAGAGTTTCTTCAAAAGGGTCACATTAGAACCAACTCCTTCCCTTGCAGAAGCACAATTAAACTGGTGCAGAAGAAAGACGAGACCTTGTGGCTCTGCATTGATTATAGATCATTAAACAAAATCACAATCAGGAAACGGTACCCAATTCCCCAAATTGATGACCTTCTGTTGACAGGAAAATTTGACAAGCCGTCAACTGGAAGAATAGGTCTGGTCCGCAGTTGTCTAAATAACCCAAGCCATTTGGTGTGACCTATTCTGATAGGTTTAATGGATCCATTAGCCAATCTAGGGTCCTAAAACAAAGAGAAATAATAAACTAACTAATGCTAAAACTACAATAATATATATAATTTAATCTAATTATTTTCAAATACATTCAACAAAAAGACAAATATGAACATGCCATTATGTACATAGTAATTACAAATTGCAAGTTTTTGATTAGATGCCTTGAAAAATCAATGTTTGGTAACTGTTTGCAAAAGTAGATAAAGAAAGCACATTTTTTATATTTTCTGTTTTCTAATCATAAATCTAAGAACTTAAATAAAATATGTTATGAAATAAGGATAGAGTGATGGTCAAAGTCAATCTAAAACTTTCTTGTTTCACTGATAGACAAACTAATAACAGAAATTAAATGGTAATGAATCTAACCTGAAATTAGTTTTATAACATGTCTATTCCTCTGTGCGATCCAGAACTCCAGTTGTCCTGCTTGTAAGAAAAATCTATGAAAGGTTTATACGGATACCTCTCGAACAAACTCTAGGATTTTATTGGTAGCCAGAATATGAGAACAAAATAATGTACATGTATACACAATGATCTTATAATTATGAATGATTACAGTAATACAAATCTTAATGTAAAACATTCGTTTTATCAATTAACTAAAATCATGCGTAAATCATGATATTAAAATCGATATCACGATCACAGTGATAATTTATGAAACAACAAATTATGAACAACATTTAAAACATGAATAAAATGGAACATCATATGTCATTGAGACTAAAGTTATACAACACATTGATATTCCAAAATGAGAGACAAAACATAAATGAGATAGCATTCACATTGGTCTAAAGCCAAAATGCTATAAGATGTTCCATTAAGTTCTGAAGATCATTTGTCCATAATATGTTCCAGGCCAAGATGTTCATTACTTACAAAATGAAAAGTGTTTAAAGTGATCTGAAATCACATCCTCCTATCTCATAGGATAGGATAGGATCTCATAAAATCAAAATAATACAAAAATACTGGGCTAACAACTAATCATAACAGAGTTGATTGTACTCAAAACTTAATCAAAGTTTTTGCAAAACAAACAGAAAAGGAACTACTAATCATTCAAGTGCATAATTGAACATGTTTCCCCAGATGATCAGTAGCCGAATCTACTATTTCCTGAAAAACAAAACAAGAATAAGTTAGAAAATTACCCATAACTAATTTATAAAAAAAATTTATTTAAAAGAGACTTGGCTACATAATCGAAATATTATGAAGCCAGTCTTATCTTAGCAAACAAAATCAAATTCCAAACCGATTCAATTCAAAATAGATATCAGGAATATAATAAGAGCAAAATTGTCTTACCATTTTAAAAATTGTCTAAAGATGGGTCGAGTAGTTCAGAATTAATTATCGTTTTGACACAGGTTGCATTTTTTATCACTATGTTCCCTGGCCTCTTAATGAATTTAGCCCCTTTCCCTGCATGTGTTTTGAGGTTGCGATTTTCTCGTCTCAATAATTCATTCTGAGCGGTAATTTTTTGATTTGGGCCTGGAGAAGGGGGATATCGGTGTAATACCGCTCGATCCAAAGGAAACAATCATCACACTGTACAGGAGGAATGACAAGTCTATGGAGTGCATGGTAAAACATGGGTGTATCCACCTTATCTGTTATCTTCTTCTGATCAGGCCTGATACCAGGGAACCCCTACTTACCCTTGAGGCACAGTGCCAGATTCGTCACAAAGTTGTAGGGTTTAGTAGAAGCAGTGTCTTTCTTCCTATAACCCTGCAAATCTGGGTCTTCAAGAATGAGGAACTCTTCAATCTCATGGTATGAATAATCATCGATCTCGATCGAGCTCAGATGAGTGTTGGATCGATTCCTAAGCTTTCTCAAAATTTGGTGACCTACCCTTTTGTTTTTGAACCCTATATCTGTGCATTCCTTTGTTACCCCTTCACGTGGTTTTTCGACATCTAGGTTAATACTAACAATCTAGCTAGCTTCAATTTTAGGAACACAAAGATTAATAACATTCAAATTATCATTCCCTTTCTCAGAAAATCCTATAGGTGAAGACTTGCTCAGTATCCCAACGTCTAGAGGGTTTTTTTTGATAGAGTCTGCTGGCATATCAATTGAAAAATCGGACTGGTTTTTCATCAGTGGCTCATCTAATCTAGGGTTTACTGTAGGGGGAGTTTGAGAAAAAACTGTTCCTTATCAATAAATTTTCCCAACAGTCACCCATGGTGGACAAGTGATGAATCAAAAGGATCCTAATCAATCCGTGATGGAAAAGACTTGAATCAACACTCTATCACTTATATCGTTTGGATATTTTATAGAGACTTCTCAGTAGATAAAATGGCATGCTTAATTCAAAACCAATGAAATGCATAAGTAAGTGAATATGGTAGAGGAAGATTAATCTGTATTGACCTTCACAGGTCATGAATTGTTTGAGGATCATCAACAGTTTATGCCACCTAAGTTTAACCAGGGATATGGGGATACCCTTTTTGTAGCAGTTGATCTTTCTGGATGTCACAAATAGGCTCCATGGAACTCCTTCAATTCATGCATTTTTGAACCATTTCTCTCGTATCGATGGAAGCCCTATTGCTTCACTTACAAACCCCTTGGTTAGCTCTAATTGTGTGTCCCCAATTTTCGCTCTACAACCATCGAAGGTTTGCACGAAATCCTGTGCCACCTGAAGGTTATAGCCTTCAAATATTTTTAGGAAGACATCCCAGCATTGGATTTTTAAGTCTTCAATTGCATCATCATGAGATATTAATGTATGGAATCCATTCGTCTCCAAGCGAATGACAGGAGCAATGAAAAATGTGACTAGAATGTAATAGGAATAACTCAAAATGGTTTTAGGTTTAAATGGTAGGAGAGATAGGAGAAAATCTGGATGGATAGTGGAGAAATGGCCATAACAAATCATGTGTGTTATCATAGCACAGACAATGAGAATGAGTGTGGAGGGTTTGATCGTAAATATTTACCATTCCTGGTAATGAGAGCCTGTCATACAAAGTTGAAAACCTATGCCTGTAATAAATGGCCCGTTAATACATTGTGCCAATAGGGTGAGGTAAGGACATGAGTACAGAAGGTGCACATTGATTGTCATGACTACTAACACGACCATCGAATATGAAAGGGGTTTATCAAATATATCAAAAGGCTTTTCATAAATTGAATACAAACCACCGAACCATACAATAACTATATTAAAAATCCAAAATATCAAAATTAGGTCAATCCAACATTGGGTTTAGATTTGATATAAGCATGATGACCTTTAAAAGAATGAATTCTGAGGCATACAAATCATAACACCAAGCTAGGTTTTTATGTTTGATTCATGCTTGCAGTCATGAATAAACATAAAACAAAATGAAAATGCAGACAATAAAAGATTAATCAAAATATTTCTCAACCCAGTAAATATCTCAATTTTTTTGAAAACGTTTACAAAATCGAGGGGAAGGCAGCTACAGAAAATGAAATTTCTTGTTCAAATATCAAAATCATGTGGGGCTTCCAACAATGGCGACTTACTGGGCGAAGCAATTATCTCTACATCACCATAAAAATCACGTTAGGACATATCAGAATGAATAAAAATTAAGGAATAGTCGACAACAGGTCGAGCATTCAATCAAAAATCAGAAAATAACATAATCTAGCGTTAGATATTTTTCTGTCCAAATGCAATATGGTGACAAATATTAGTTACTAGTGAGAAGACATTTAAGCAACTGACTCCAACACTATTGACAGAGTGGTTGCTGCCAGTAGGCGTCCATAGCCTCAGTAGGGATGTCATTTAACCCATTCTGAAACCTCTACCCTATCCAAGAATTATCAATTCAAGATGAAGGACATTTTACGATTAATACCAAAAGGTCATTACTGATAATTTTCTTGAACCCGACATTGCTTCGCTGCCAGGAAGCCTATTCTGTACCCCGACAAAGTTTCCTTGGCATCATGCATTCATTTATCCACTGCGTGCACACCTATTTAGTATCTCAGTGGATTTACAGACACTTCCCACACCTTGCAGTTCATTCAAATCTCTAGAATTTATTTACAATTTGACATAGACTTTATGATCTTCAAGAGAGCGGGGTGATGCTGAAAATTTCAGATTTCGAAAAACTTGATATTTTCCAATTTAATTTTTTGTTTGACGAACTTCATCATGATTTGAACTCTTAGTTTTCTATTAAGAACAATGTTTTGAGGATAGGAAGGAATAATTGAGTTGTTTTCTTTAAAAACAGGGACAATGTAAAGAGTTTTAATAATAATCGTATCTTCTCGTGATTGTAAAGTGAAACTAGGAACACTATTTTGAACAGAAAGTTTCCTCTCCTAGTCTGAGTTTTAGCAATTTATAGTACTGATGATTTGAAATGACCTCGACTATTGATTTAGGATGAGACTTTTGATTTCCTTTCATGAACTAAATGGTGAACCGGACATAAATTTATTCAGAAACCAGTGAAAACGAGAAAAATGAAAAGAGTCAAAATCAAAACACAGAAAAGAGAATTAAAGAAAAAAAATATGTACAGAGAGGTGAAAATGGAATCATTAGGAGAAATACCTTTTGAGAGCTTGGCCATTCACCGGGAAAGTGTCTGGTTTTCCCTCCAAATTGTGCAGACAGAAAGAGCAGGGACCTAGTTTTTCAGAAATTACAAACGGTCCTTGTTGTGAGTGGGAAATCCCCCTACGGACTAGCACTTAGGGTTTTATCATGCATGTAGAAAAGACCTAAAGATTCCTATTTTTTACCATCATCCCAGACCTAATCCCCATTACCCTTAAGAAAATACATATTTAAGAAGATCAAGTGAACATACCTTATTTTCGACGTCTGGTATCGATCCCTTTTCACCCTTGGTCGCTCTTTGACTGCAACTCTCCTCCCAAGGCTGACCTGCATTCACAAAAGACAAACAAATAACTCCACATGCATTTGATCTATGGATTAATGGGTTAGATATTTAATCAACATGTATGCAATAAATAATGGAAACCTCATATGGTGGGACGGGAAAAGTACTTCTTTATTATTAACTTCACTAAAGCAACTTACAATAATGAAGACAACCACTGCTCCACGAATCTGGTCCCAAGCTCCTATTTTACTGTGCACTAACTGCTAACACACTTGCTTCTCTTCTTCGTTGAAATCACAAAATGGTTGCAGAATATTGGTCAAAGGGGAATACGAATTCGGGTAGAGTTTCTTTACTATGATTTTCCTCCTTTCAAATGGGACCCCTGCCCCTTCTTTTATAGGCTGGAAGGAGCTAGGTATTTAGTTGAATGATTGGCCATGCATGGTCGAAAGGTTTAGTCAACTTACCCAAAATTGTGTGTTCCATCAGCAAATTTCCATTTTTCGTGCTTTTGTAGGTACACACGGGCTATAGTGGGTCAGCTAGAGTGTAAACATGCCTGTAGTGGAGCAGTGCGCATGGGCCTTTAAAAAGGGTGTTTTTAAGAAGAGTTGTTTAGTACTAGCTTGGAAAAGAAGGCATATGAGATGGCCTAATGTCAGGTAAGTATGTCTGGTGCAAATTAGGGTTATAACAGATGCCCCCTAATGTGTGAGGTCAGAAAAGAATCTAATGACCGAAATACATTATCAATCTTTATCAATGTACCAAACCGATGAGCCCAGGGACCCGAATTCGGGAGGTGCCATCTGCAAAATAACAATTGTCTCACCGAGGTAGGCATACCCGTGATCGGAATGAAATAAAATCATGGCTACCAATAAAATACACTGTAGACCCATGTCATATAACTATATACAGTGTAGCCACGAGAAACACACAGTGGATCTACATCTTAAAATCCAAAAGATATACATGTATAGTATCTATCTTCTAGAAGCTAATAAGGCCTGATGGCTGGAGATGATGTCTTTAGAGCTCGAGCATCAACTTCAAAATATTAAAAACTCGGGTAGGAGTGTAATATGAGTGTATGACTTCACTACCCAATGGTCTTCGATGACTTGTCAGTCATGGAATAGAGGATCTTGATGATCAGACTGGAGGCTTCATTGATTTCGAACAAAGACTTGATTGGAATTTTGGGATGGTCGGGCATGAGGGAAAGAGACAAACTATAGATGGGTTGACTCAGGCTTGGTAAAAACTTCCCTTGGACAATAGCACAACAAATGATGAGACTCAGGCATCATGGCATTGACATAAGTTCATGATGCAGGAGGCAACACAAACTCTCCATATGTTTGGAAGAATAACCAAATGGAGGAGGACATAACTCTATGTAGCGAGAACAACTTCCTAAGGTCATATTAAATCCCAGAGCTTGAAGAACAAACAAAAGGATGTGCTTTGTCCAAGGGTGACTCATTGTGCTGCCAATAAAAAGAAAATACTTTTCCCTTCCTCTTTTTGGGGTATATTTGATTTTTTTAGTTTTTTTCAATAATTTTGGAAAAAGAATAAAATAATGCTACATTACAAAGGAGGATTGAGTGTCACAAAAATACTAGTTCCAAGCACACAAAACATAGGGATGCTCAAGGAAAAGGGACATATGTAGGAAAAGGACACTCAGGAAAAATCCTCCAGGGGCCAAAGGTGTCAAGACGCAGAGGCAAAGTGCTACAGGACTTGCGTATAAGGCATTCTTTAGATGGTTCAGTTGAGAGCAACACAAAGCCGGCATTAGGAAAAAGACGGAGGTATGCAAACTCGGTTAACAAAACACATAATGGTAACATCCTTCGATGTAACTTTAACGAGCCCAGAGAAGGTAAGCTCGACGGTTTTTCATATTTAGAGACTCTAAAAAAATGTAAAAGGAGACTCTGATGGGGTACCTTTTTCGAAGATAGTCTAGTCGGCTCGAAAAAGGGGTAGACTAGCATAGACCAGATGTCTATTCAAAACCATTTTAACGAGTGTGATAAAGACAAGGTCACTCGACAATTTTTTCATTTTTAAGGAGTCTGAAAAAAGCTTAACTATGGACTCCATAAGGAATGTTATTCTGTACCATTTTAGCGAGTGTGAAAGAATAAGTTCACTCGACGATATTTTCAATTTTAGGGAGTCTGAAAAGAGCTTAACTATGGCCTCCATAGGGGTTCCTTTTTCGTAAATTTAGTTCCTCAGGCCCGAAAAAGGGTTAAAATTATACCCGAGAGTACTCTTTTAGATAATTGAGGCTTCTAGAGTATACCTTTGTTCATATAGTTGACCATCCAGACTGAAAAAAGGGTAAACTACCACTGGACATACGTGACTTCAAATTTCAGTTTAGAGAGCGTGAAGGTCAACAAGATTGCTCGACAATGTTTTCATGTTTAGAGGGTCTGAAAAGAGATGAAAAGAAGACCCATTAAGTTTTGGGAGTCCCGAGGGTGAGTTTAAGAGTGATAAAGAATCATGCAAATGAGGTTCAAACTCGTAATCAAGGAAAACTAGTAAGGACTCATGGGTCTATAGTCATTAATAACAACATGGACACCAAAATGCAACTAGGATCTACCTAGGGCATCCACGTTAAGGTAGGCTCTACCACTAAATTATGACACTCCTAAAACAACAATGATGGTTCTGTGTCGTAACTCTATGGGATCGATCTTATGGAAAAGAAGAAAAGACAACAAGATGCAAGAAGCAGAGGTGGAGTCCTATCTTAAATGCAATGAGTTGGAAAAAATGTCTTTTTACCAAAGGACCTTCAAAATGAACCAAAACTCCAAAAAGTTTCCAAATACTCAAAGAACACTTCTCGTGACAATCCAAAGAAAACTCTCAAACCATACTAAATGATTTTTAGTTTAGAAAAAATGACAAAAGGGTCCAAAAATTGACAAAAAGAGGCCAAAAAGACTATAAATAGAAGCTAGGAGCTCATTATCACCATTGCTAATTAAGAAATTGACTAAAAACCAAAACTACCCCTTTGTGAAAAGAGTTTATTCTGGGAGCTTCAGTAGACGAAACGACCATCCGCTTGGACTGAGTAAGTACTCACTACCCCCTCTTGCATTCTAATTCTTTCTTTATGCATTTAAGTTCATTTTTTGGGGGGGCCTCGACCTTTAAAAGGTCGGCCCTATGTCCATGTAGGTTGTCTTATGATAGCCCACGTGTACATGTGGGATGATTTATGACAACTCGAGTGTACACACTACTATTAGCACTACAGCTCGCGTGGACCTTCCATTTAAAGTAAAAAAAGATTAAAAACAAGAGTTAAGCCTCCTAAACTTTGCTATTTGCAGGATGTATGTTCACTGGAGGGAAAGAGAGCATGAGGATATTGATGTGCTGGTCGATGAGGACCTTGATGCTCTTGCTGCATTGTTGCAGTGTGGTTTGTTAAAGTTTTTCCACTGTCCTTTCATGCGAGCACAACCTAGGCTACTAAATGCCTTGGTGGATTATTGGCATCCCGATGTAGAGTCCTTTATTCTAGAGGGGCTATTCACTAGCTCCAACGACAGAGGATATATATTTCCTAACTGGCCTCTCAAGGAGAGGGGAGCCAGTCAATTTTCATACCTTTCCTTCTGGGCCTCATAACATATTAGAGTTGATTGGGCTCCATTCTGAAGCCGATACTGGCAGAACGAGATCGCAAGTGACCATAAGAAAGATCTCTAACTTATCACTAAAAGTGATAATGTTGCTCATTGGGTGGATTATTGGGTCCGCGTCTTTTCATCAGGCTTCTCGTGCAGACGTGAATTGTGCAGTTCAGTGCTTAAATGAACAAATATTTGACTAGAGCACCACCTTACTGGATTTTATGAAGAGGAAATTAACAGAGTGTCGAATGCGGAATCAAAGGAACTTCGGGTTTGGGATGATTCTTTGTGCTTTCTTCTTTGAGAGAGTGCCCAGTTTCAGTCTTAGAGAGACTATACCAGGGCACGAGGCCTCTCTCCCTGCATTATGTAGATGGGCGGCGTTGTTTCCACGACAGGGGGGAGGGAGGACCATTGAGGCCTTCGATGACAAGTTCTTTTCTTGGTGGGCGCAACAAATTTTGGTCATAGAGGACTACCCTTATGCCGGGATCGACTTATCTAGAGATCTTGAGATATTGGTACCTCTCGGAGAGCAGCGAGGAGAGATGGGTGAGTTTGGTTCATTTTTTTTTTTTCTTAAAATATATGTAATTTTTATGTTGTTTTTTATATATATCATTTTTTTTATACACCAGAGTATCTGACAAATCTGTGTCTATTATGTGTATATGTGGGGCCAGCGCGGGTGTTATAAGAAAAATCTGTCCGTAGGGACGGATCTGACCTATCCAGCTGTGAAGCCGGTTACAGCCCCTTTGGCAGCTCGACACGAGGCAGAGACTACCTACACCTTAGGTGGTCCTTCGCCTGAGGCGGTAAAGAAGGGGAAGAAGAAAGGTGAAAGGCTTACAAGAAGTCCTTCTCAGGACCACCCACCCTGGGTGTTATCCTTCCTTAACTTCCTGGATGGCCGAAATGACCTGGGGGATGAAAACTATGGATAATGGGATGAAAAAGAGCTTGCTGATTTTTAGGACAGCGAACTAAATAAAGTGGACAACGAGCTGTTCACTTCCTTAAAGTGTTGGAA
This sequence comes from Picea glauca, assembly GCA_000966675.3. Lineage (NCBI taxonomy): Eukaryota > Viridiplantae > Streptophyta > Pinopsida > Pinales > Pinaceae > Picea > Picea glauca. The sequence goes on from JZKD02S1706720.1 coordinate 398,627, forward strand.
ACTATCCCAGAATGGGTCACCGGGGTAAACCGGTATCCTGGGTAAATAACCAATGAATACTTTAAGCAAATGGGTATGAAACAAGGGTGAAAAGGGGGTTTAAAAGCTACAGCCAAGTAACTTTAAATGGATGTAAATTACGAACAACAAGCTGTCCAAATCTTTCAAAGCAAGGAAACAAGCCCAAAATGGCTCAATACCTTCCGGGGTGACCCGGGAAGTGATCCCGGAAGATTGTTAAGTCGGAAAAGGGCTGTAAAAATGGATGAACAACTTTGTAACAAGCTGTTACAGCTATGATATAACCGAAAGTATACACAACTTCAGTTTTTGGAAAAGGTGGACTGACAAAAGGTTGACTTTAAAATATTTTATTGATCAATTTTTTGTTTTTTATCACATGCCTTGGCCACCACACAGTTTTGAAGGTTATCTCGATCAGGAAAACACATCCCGGAATTGTGCCAACCAGTATATGAAGAGTAGTCCTAGCAGTCCACGGTGGTTAGGTTGAAGAGTGCCCCATGCAGTTCAGAGAAGTAGGGATTAGCCACTTCTCATCACTAGCGCTTTCGGGCTCTTAAAGCCGCTCAGATGGAAGAAGGATACCTGTGAAAAGGAAGAGGCTCAGAACCCCCCTAAAGAGGGTTTTTGCTGAGCTTACCCAAGCAGAGTAGTATTCCAACCGAGCTAAGCTAATCAACTCCTTGACCGTGTGGTACTGAGGAAAGACCACTCGACTTATACTAACTAGACAACTTCTGAGGGGCTCCTGATGAAGACTCCCTGGCTTTGACTCTTAATGTTCTATGAAATTGAAATTGCATAAAATAAATACCATACCATCCACGTGGCAAGGTCACGCCTTGCTTTCACAAGTGTGCCTCTTGGTTACTGAAATTGAAATCTATCTTGAAACTATATACATGAAACAAATAAATAGATAAGTGACACATATGTCACGACTAGATAATATGTGTATATAAATATCTAAATAATATAGATTTTTTGGTTTTCTGTGTATGGGGCGGACCCCTGAATTGTTTCAAGTTTGTTTTGCGGCGTTTTGCATGTGTTTAACTTGCTGATTTTATATGACCCCTTTTGGGGCAGCCACCTGTAAGTTAGTGAGCGAAAAGATGATACAATGAAAATGTACAAGATTAGATAATTACAAAATAACAATTACAACATTCAAACCAAAGGAATGGGTTGAGACTTTTTGCGAACGGCAAAGCCGCCATGTGCATGAAAGCCTCAACTAATTCCTTGTATGGGGATGGGAGATTTAGTGTTTGAAATACAAAGATGTGGTTGTTGTTTACACAAATATTTAACTAGATTTTTTATCATGAATTTACAAGTAAATCATTCAAACTACCTACACAAATTGAACCTATAAACATTGATATGTATACCAGAAATCTTTGGGGTGAGTGAAAGTGATGATTAAAGAGTATGTGAGAGTGATTAGGTAAGATTTACCTATTGAAAATGTGTGTTTTTCTTCGCTGCCCTGCTGGCCCCTTTGCCTCAAACAGGTCTCTAGGTGGTCCCCAACCGCTTGAGAGAAACAGAATGGGTGACTGGATGTATCCTTGCAAGAAAACAACGAAATTTTAGTATTTATGTATGGAAAAAACTGAAATAAACATAAAAAAAAATTACATATAAGAAGTATATAACAACCAATTAAAATGGCTATCCCATGAGGGGAAATTGACCAAAATGATCCACTTTCCTGTTTGGGACAACAAAGTTAATGGTGAGAAAACATAACAGAAACGTATATGAACAAAAAGATGAAGCAAACAAGTAGGGACAACCAGCTATGAGGTCTATTTAAGGGTTCTCCTAAGGGGCCCTAGGACTCCCAGCCACTAGCTAAGGCTGAAAATAATTGAACACTTCAGAAAATCTGCAATAAAACACATTAAACA
>JZKD02S1706720.1:406371-449680 GCA_000966675.3 Picea glauca
GGTTTTTGAAACTCCTGTTTATTGTAAAAAGGCCATGAGAGCCTCGTTGTAATGATCTTATTGTGAATGAGCACAGTCGTCACATCTCTTCTTAGAGATAAGCCGCCACCATTCCAGCAAGCTTGTTTTCCGTTGCATTTTACAGTTTCAGCATATTTCCTTATTGAATAGAAAACCAATTTTATTGTATCTCTGTTATTATGTGTTAAGCATCTGGTAATAATCTGTAGTCATTTCATTCTACTCATAAAATCTAGATCAATGGTATCAGAGCGGTCTGCTCCTTGTCGTCTTAATGCATGTCCCCAACGAGGTTGGGGTACAAAGAGTTAGGTCTCGAGCTTGTTTCTCTTGAGGACAAAATCTCTCACACACCCAAGAGACCTCTTATGGAAGGAAAAAGGAAATATGACAGGACAAGAGATCCTTTCAAACTTTTGATTGAGGAATCCCTCACGCAACAGAGGAACGAGATGATGGATAATTTCGTGCAAATCCTTCAGCGACTACCAATAGGCGACGCATCTTCTTCAAGCGGAGGCATCGCCCCCTTCAAGGTACAAATAAACTTCGATATTCCTATATTTGAAGGTCAGATAGATGCAGATGTTGTAGACAAGTGGTTGAATCTACTAGAATGGTATTTTTCTGTCCATAAATTTTCTAATAGAGAAAAGACTACTTTTGCGCTCCTCAAATCCATTCCCCATGTCAGAGATTAGTGGGAAACTTTCTGTGAGCAAAAGGAAACAGAGGAACCCTCATTATTTACATTCATGGCCACCTGGGAATCCTTCAGGGATTCTATTAAGGAACAATACTACCATGTCGGAAGTTATGATGACTTGTGTACCAAATGGACCACATTGCAGCAAGAAAGAGACCAAGCAGTGCCAGATTTCCCAAATATCTTCCATACCTCACACACCAAGATGGGTATCAAAGATTCTAAGCAACATCTAGTGCTCAGGTATCGTGGTTCTCTGCATAGATACATCCATATCAAAATGGAATTTCTGGACATCTCATCCTTGGGCACGACCTACCGATATGCTGTCAAAATCGAGCAGAAGCTCAAACAAAAGGTGCAACAATTTGGACCAGGGAACCCCTCACAACAAAATCCAGGAAAAGGCGGCCCCAACCCACAGAACAAAGGATAGAGAAAATATGGATAGTATCAGGACAACCAGTCCATGCCGCAAGAAAATAAGGACACCAGAAAGACAAAGAAAGATACCAGGAAGTGGTGCGACTTCCATAGGAGCCCTTGTCATAACACTGTTGACTGTCGCTCAAAGAAGATGTTGTTGGCCGAAGTGAAAGCCTCTGAATCAGATGCGGGTTTTGACTCTAATTCAGAACCAGAAAGGGGAAGACAAATCATTGACATGGAACCCAGTGCCACCATTGCTACCACCAAGCTCCAGCATGGTGAACCAGACGAGCCAGAAGAAGGAGAGCACCTCTTCCATTCACAGATGTGGGTAAAAGGCACCCCGCTGCACTTTATCATTGATAGTGGTATCCATAAGAACCTCATATCAGCAGAGGTCGTCAAGCGGCTGGCCCTACCGACAATGCTGCACCCACAACCCTACACCATTGGATGGCTCTGCCAAGGAAGCGATCTCCGCGTCATGAAACAGTGTCGACTGTCGTATGACATCAAGCCCTTCAACGACGAGGTATTGTGTGATGTTTCTCCTCTCGAAGTTTGTGATGTTCTTTTGGGCCAACCTTATTTATGGAAACGTCATGTTGTATATGAGTCTAGGCCTCGTAGTGTTATTATTACTTTGAATAGGAAATTGTACAGGATACCCGAGGTTGTCCCACCTAGTGCTATTTCCTTGATCTTTACTAAGCAATGCAGGAAAGTCATCTCTCAGACGGGGAAGTTTGTATTCCTAGTGATTCTCTCTCAGAATGAGACAAAAATCAAAGCCACATCTAGGGTCTCTGCGGCCGACCTCTCCACACAGCAGAAGCAAGTAGATAAGGTCATGGAAGAATACTTGTATATCTTCTCTTCACCTACCAGGGTACCTCTGCACTGTCAGGTCAAGCACCGCATCGATCTAACCCCCGACACACCGTTGCCCAAAGGGACAGTCTTTCGCCACTCTCTATTAGAGAATGAGGAGATCAAGCAGCAGATCCAATAATTGCTCCACAAGGGGCACATCCGTCCCATCTCATCAGCTTGCGGGAGCCCAATCATGTTGGTACAAAAGAAAGATGGAACCTCGTGACTTTGCATTGATTATCGGGCTCTAAATAAAATCACAGTCAGAAATCGATACCCGATTCCCTGAATCGATGACCTCCTTGATCAACTCATGGGGACCAAATACTTCAGTAAGATTGATCTGAAGTTTGGCTACCACCAGGGCCCGATAGAACAAATTGATATATGGAAGACCACCTTCAAGCCAAAGGAAGGCCTTTTTGAATGGTTGGTCATGTCCTTTGGTCTGACAAATGCTCCAACCAATTTCATGAGGATGATGGACGATATCTTGTGACCATTCACTAATACTTTTGTAGTGGTGTATCTGGATGACATTCTCATTTACAACAAGACTTGGGATGAACACTTACAACATATTCAACAGATTTTGCACACCCTACGATAGTACAAGCTATACGCCAACTTGGAAAAATGCTCCTTTGGCATGGATAGGGTCCATTACCTAGGCTACATCATTGATCAACATGGCGTACATGTGGATCCAGCCAAGATCCAAGTCATCCGTGACTGGCCATCCCCAACCACACTCACTGAGCTTCGGAGATTCTTGGGCCTTGCCAATTTCTATCGCAAGTTTGTGTTGGGATTCTCTCATATTGCATGGGCCCTCAGCCAAATAACCAAGGGTGGTGGTAAGGTGAAATTTGCATGGGGTCGACCCCAACAACAAGTGTTCGATGATTTGAAGTAGTGCTTGTGCTCAGCCCCAATACTTTCACTACCAGACCTGCAACAACCCTTTGAGATTAAGATTGATGCTTCAGACTATGTTGTGGGTGTTGTTCTCACGTAGCACGGCCACCCCGTGGCCTATCATAGTGCGACACTATCAGATGTTGTTTGTAAGTACCCTACTTAAGACAAAGAAATGTACTCCATTATGCAAGTCTGTCGCTAGTGGAGACATTAAATTCTTGGGAGGGAGACAGTCATCCACACTGATCATAAGCCACTGCAGTTTATGCAGACACAAGGAAAATTGCAGAATGACCTCCATCAAAAGTGGTCCACATACTTGCAGCAATTCCACCTCAACATCAAGTATAAAACAAGAAGCACCAACCACATCGCTGATTGCCTCAACAGACCACCAGTCACGACACTCACCACAGTGCTAGACTCATGTGGCCATGAGACCTCTAGATGGCCCCAACTCTATGAGACATACCCGAACTTCGCCACCACCTACCAAATGTTTGGTGCAAAGGTAGTTGTCGATAATTTCTATCTTCAGGATGGGTTGTTGTGTCGACTAGGCCATATATGTGTTCCATCAAGTGAGTGAGCAAAGCTAATCTGGGAATCCCACTACAGTCGGGTGGCAGGACACTTCAGCATCAAAATGACAATGGCAATGCTACAAAAACATTTCTACTGGCCGAAACTTTGACAGGAGGTCAACAAGTATATTAGGTCTTGCACTGCCTGTGCTATTGCCAAACCAACCACTAAGAAATAGGGCCTGTACACCCCTCTTCCTGCTCCTGACAAGCCATGGGAATCCATCTCAATGGACTACATGTCGGGCCTCCTGTCCACAAAGCGGGGAAATGACTATGTTTTTGTGGTTGTTGATAGCTTTTCTAAGATGACAATTCTGGTTGCTTGCAAGAAGAGCATCACAACAGAAGCCATTGCCAAGCTCTTCTTTGAACAGGTCTAGGTACATTTTTGAAACCCACAAGCCATTGTCTCAGATTGGGACAGTCGATTTCTCAGCACATTCTGGTCAAGCCTATGGTCACTGCTGGACACCAAGCTCACCAAATCCTGCGCATATCATTCATATCCTGATCATGTATAATTCCAAGCACCCTCACACATGGGATGAGAGTCTTCCCTATGTCCAACATAGCTACAACCGAGCCCTGCATAGCTCAACCGACCACAACCCCTTTCAGGTGGGGTTGGGATTCCAACCATTGGGTCCCATAGATGTTTCACTTCCCCTTGTAGTCACCTCAACTGACTCCTATCCTGCTCCAAATGAGGTTGGAAAAGCCACCCGGTTCATTGAGAGGATCCAACACATCTGCCAACAGGTTCAAGATATCCTACATAAGTCCAATGACAAGTACAAGAAGCACCATGATCAACATCGGGTTCCACATAAGTTTCAGGTGGGCAACAAAGTTTGGTTTCACTTGTAGAAAGAACGCCTTATAGGACCCCATCGGAATATTTTCCCACTCCATTATGGGTCTTACACCATCACCAAGGCTACGGGAGATAATTATTTTGTGCTCAATATTCCTCCTTTCCTTGGCCTGCACCCAGTGTTCAACGTGGACCTCCTTCGGCCTTATTTCCCACCATTATTGGACACCTCAGACATAGCCAAACAACTGACACCAACAGAACTCAACCCCAAATGCATACAACAAGCATCCAATGATTAGATTGTGGACACACAGATCAAGGGCACTCAACAACAAAGAATCTAGCTTTATCGAGTCATCAAAGCAGGGCAGCTCCTGCACCAAGGCAAGTGGCTCACCCGGGGCCAAATTCAGCAGAAATTTCCTCATCTGATGGGGGAAATCAATGCAATGGAGACCATTGCTTCCTAAGAATGGAGGATTGATCTAGGTGGATATTGGTGGCCACCAACCTTTTCCAGCTGGCTCAAAACAACTTTCTCACAATTTTGATAATTTACTATTTTTAGTAGTTTTTCGGGTCCTAAACTTCCAGAGCCGTTTTGAGGCCCTAAACGATGTTTTTTGGGGTATATTGCATTCGATAAATTTTGTGCAACTGTTGTAGTCCTCGGATAGATATTTCCAATGGGCTATCATATGCCTAAAACGGAGATCGTATGCAAAAGTTATGACCCCGAGAAGTTGATGTACTGACTTACCCAAACGGGGCCCACATGACTTTTGGCGCTTCATCTCCTAGGGTTAGGTTTTTGGATGTTTAGGGTTTTTGAAACTCCTGTTTATTGTAAAAAGGCCATGAGATCCTCATTGTAATGATCTTCTTGTGAATGATCGCAACCGTCACATCTATTCTCAGAGATAAGCCGCCACCATTCCAGCAAGCATGTTTTTCGCTGCATTTTACAGTTTCAACTTATTTCCTTATTGAATAGAAAACCAGTTTTACTGTATCTCTGTTATTATGTGTTAAGCATCTGGTAATAATCTATAGTCATTTCGTTCTGCTCATAAAATCTGGATCAATATACCTCCCGAAGATAGTAACTGGCCCTGAGGTGTAAAAATTACCCAAGCTGCGGAGGCAAGCCTCCGAGTGTGTCGGCTAGCGCCGTCTACGAATCCAACGAACACCTCTAATTCACTTGACATCTGCCACAGTGACAAAATATAACATCAAAAAATGACACCTCCAAAAAACCAAAAGAAACCAAAAAGTAATAGTACAAAGACTATACATATGTTACAAAAAGTTACCCAAGGTGACCTACCTATGAGTAATACTTCTTGTGGTAGAGCCCATTTCTAGGCTCTGCCAAAGCATTTCCCTCAAAATCTACCAGACGATAAGTGCCATTTTTTAGAACCTCTTTTACGATGAAAGGTCTGAACCACATGGGTTTGAACTTGCCTGCCCCCAGGCGGTCCTTATCTTGGTCATAGACTAGGATAAGGTCGCCTTCCAAGAAAATTCAACGACAAACGAACTGATCATACTGACACTTGATTTTTTTTTTGTGAGCTTCATTAGCTAAGGTCGCATCGCGATGCTGTTCATTGAGCTTCTTAAGATATAATAAATGCTCTTCAAGAGGTGAAGTGTCTTGCAATAACTATACTGCCAAATTTAAAGATGGGATATGGCATTCTATGGGAAAGACTGCTTCCAGCCCGTAAACGAGTTGAAAAGGTGAGAAACCGGTTGCAGTCTTAACAAACATTCGGTAGGCCCATAATGTCGAGTATAACATCAAATGCCAATTTGACTTGGCCAAATTGATCGTTCGTTGTAGGATGGTTTTAAGAGATTTATTGACAGCTTCCACCTGACCATTCGCTTGAGGGTAGTAGGGTGACGAATGTTCCTGCCTCAACCCAAGATTTGATGTTAACTCGGTCATCATTGTGTTCTGAAAGTGACTGCCATGGTCAGTGACAATCTCTCTTGGGACGTCGAACCATGCTATAATCTGGTTAAACAAAATGAGGGCGACAATCTCGCCATCATATTTGAATGTTGGCATAGCTTCGACCCACTTGGTGAATTATTCTACTGCTATGATGATATAACGGTGCCCCCTTGTTGAAGGAGGGTTGTAGGTAGTGTAATCAATCCCCCACTTGGTGAAGGGGCCAATGGTGATGACGGGAAACATGGGAGCATGATGTGCCCTTCTTGACTGATGTGATACAATCTTTTAATAGTGTCGACCATAAGTAACTGGCTTGTAAAATAATTTGGGTTGTTACCAACCCAGACAAATGACTTCCACATGCTCCAGTATGGCAATATTTAAGCATGATTTCCACTTATTCATAAGTGACGCACCGATGAAGGATGCAATTAACACCTCAACGATACAGAGTATCTTTAAGTATGAGATAGTTCTTGTCCTGATGACGTATACAAAGACGCTCATCATGAGAAGAAGAGGTGGGGCACTTCAAAGTCTGGAGATAGACAAATATATCTCCATACCAAGGGTCCAAAGATGCTATCAAAAACATGTCTCCAAGAATAGGCGATTCTTTGGGAATAACCTCACCGGACTCGACCAGAAGTTCTGAGATGAGTTCCGCAATGAATTTTTGGATTTCGACCAAATGAAATCTAAGTCAAATTCCTGGAGGAAAACTATCCATCTACTGATCTTTCCGCTGATTACCCATCATGTCAACACATATTGAAACAGATTCACAACAACAATGATGATGGTCTTGCGAAACAAAACATAATGATGGAACTGTTGGACAGCATGGACTGTTGCCAACGGAAGTTTTTCAATATGAGAATAATTGAGTTCCGGTCCAACAAGGCCTCAACTTAGGTAATAAATCACATATTCTGAGAGCAAATCATCCTCCTGAACTAATACCATGCCGATGGTTGACTCTGTTGCAGCCAAGTATAATAATAAATCTTTGTTATAATTGGGTGGTCGAAGCAGAGGGGAAGTTGTGAGGGCATGTTTGAATTATTCGAAGGAACGTTGAGTGACATCGTCCCAATGAAAAGGAACATCTTTCTTTAGTAAGCACATAAATCCTTTTGTGATCTTGGCATAGTTTGCGATGAAACGCCGTAAAAAGTTCACTTTTCCCTGTAGACTCTGAAGTTGAAGGATTGTATGTGGAGGAGGCAACTAAACTATTTCCTCAACCTTGAGAGGATCGACCATGATCCCTATTGTTGAAACTATGAAACCTAGCAGACGACTCAACGTCACGAAAAAACTGCATTTGTTGGGATTCAAGTGAATTCGGAAGTAGCGACATCACTCAAAGATAAGTCGGAGGTGCATGGGATGATCAGTTCTCTTACGAGATCATGATGCTAAATCATCTAAGTAGGCCTCGACGATATGTTTGAGATCATGGAAAGCAAAAGACATGGCCCGCTGAAAGGTAACTCCATCATTTTTTAGATCAAAAGGCATCTTACGATACACGAATGTACCCCATGGACAAATGAATGTTGTTTTGTGTTGGTCTTCGTGTTTGATTTGTATCTGATTATATCCCAAAAAAACATCCATGAAAGAAAAGGCCTCCAACCTGCACATTCATCGACTATCTGGTCAATAAATGGTGTGGGGAAATTATCTTTTGGACATGCTTTGTTCAAATCACGGAAGTCCATACATACACGAATCATACCCTATTTTTTGTTAACCGGCACGGGGTTTGACACCCATTGGGTCAAATGGACGGGGTAGATAAAACCTGCCTTGAGCAGTTTCTCCACTTCAACCTTAATAGTTGTTGCTTTCTTAGGATTAACTGGATGAAGTTTTTTCCGAACTGGCTTAGCATCAGGATAAGTCGTGATTTCATGTTCAACAATTTTTGGATCGATGTCTGGAATTTCCTCATAATACCAAGAAAAAACGTCGTAGAATTCCTTAAATAAATCCATGTAGATTTGAATCTCTTCAAGGGAGCAGTCAGCTTCGACGAAAACATTCTCCACGATGCCAGGGGTTCTGGAGATGTTTATAGTTATAGTTTCGGCGATGGTTTCCATATTACCCTTGGCATAAACAACATGTGTAGCCAAAGGATTGATAGGACAAGACCTATCTCCAGTCATAGTCAAGGTGAAATCCCCTACATCAATTTTGCTTAACTCTAGGAGGAAGTAAGATCTGTGATGGAGATCGTCCTAGGGTTTTTCCAAACTAGTCATTTCTTCCATGATTTCTTTGTCTGAGGGCGAGGCTAAGTCTAAAGAATCTGTATCAACAAAGGAACCTTGAGCCCAAATAGGCTCTAGAATCAAATCTAACTCTTGTGCGGGAGTTGGATCAGGGTCGGCGGAAGCTTTCTTGAATAAAGAGTACGCCACTTTTTCCACGGACAAGGGCATGGACATACCATGGTGCCCTATCCATTCCATCATGGTCTATGGGGAAGGAAGAATCCACAGATCGTTAAAGTAAGTCATGCGAAATGACGAAACTAGGAAAACCTCAACCTTATGGTGGGCAGATATGAACTTAACATCACCTTGAGGAGGTGGGTAATCGAAAGTACCCATCAAAGGTAGGCACAAACCAATCCCTATGTTGACGATGTCAGGTTTAGGGTTATCAATCATTGGGACCACGGATGCCCCCAATGAAGGGTCAGGATGGGAGAAAGAAAACTGATCAATGGTCACAATCTAGCCCTCGTGTGGAAACAACAAGACCCAAAAAACTATAGCGACTACTACTTGCATAGCATAGGTCCAACTCCTCCCTGACAAGAGATTGTAGTTGAGAGATGCATCGACCACTTCAACCTTGACACACACAGTTTTACCTCCTAACTACACGGGAAAAGAGGGGATAATGCCATGTGGTCAAAACGAATGACCGTCAAAAGGGGTAAGAAGAGTAGGTGACGGAAACAAAATGGGCTAGACAATGGCCTTCCAGCATGCCAAAGACATTACACATGTTGAGGCACCCTTATCAACCACCGTGCGGAAAATGTTCCGAGTAAAAGTTTTCATGGTGTAAGACACTACTATCTAGAACGTTACGTGGTAAGGGAGACGAGGTTTTAAGTTGGTCGTATCAAGCATGATCGTACCCGGATTACAAGTCTCGATGGATCCTAAAGCGGCTAACATATCCTTTCTCTGGGAAGGGCAGCTTTGGAGGACTTCCAAAGAAGACATCCCACAAGGGGTTTGAGACAAATCCTCCACCACAGAGTAGTTCTAGGTGGCCCTTGCGTTTGGGTTGTGAGAAGATTTATTAAATGCACCTTTTGGGATGCATGTCATGGTTTCTCCCAACTTATTCTCGATATGGAGAGGAAGAGATGGGGTTTCATCTTATTTACCTTTCTCAGAGGTGATTGGCTTGCTGTAATCATGTGCTCTAGTTGATATATAGGCATCACCTTTCATTATATATACATTCACAGATGCAAGATTGTTTGAAGATGGAGGGGGTCCTTGGCTTCCCCCGTTCGCACTTGTAGAGGCTTGAGTTAGATTCTGGCCATGTTGAAATGGGTTTGTTAACACAATAGGTTGTTGCTCTGACAATAACGATTGGGTCTCTTCAAGCTAAGGGCATTGGTGAGTCGGGTGGTCTTCCACACATAGATTACATGGGTACCTCGACTTCCTTTTTTCGGTGTTTCCCCCGCCAACATTATTAGTGGGCTTCTTATCCCCCTTACCCTTATTATGTTGTTTCTTATTTCCATCAGGCTACTGGGTGGCCTTTAGATTTGTCAATTGCACACTGTGTACATCTGACGTTTGGGTACGGGGAGCAGTCGGAACAGTAGTCTGGCTGGCTACTGTATGCTAGATAGACAACTGCTACAATTGTTTAGTTAGTTGTTCAACATGCTTTATTTGTGCTGAACCAAAAATACCATCGGCATGTGGTCCAACTCTCTATCTGGTTTTATCAAGTATTAATCGTGGCGCATCTGGAAAGATTCTGTATAGTAGACTAGACTGAGAATAGATTAGCTCAAGTTGTTGAGCTCTCATGATTGCATCTTCTTCGGAAAACACTCTCGATGTTGTGACGTATTTGGATAACTGTGGGACCAAAGACTTAAGGAACCACTCAAGAAGGAATGCTGGTGGGACTGGCACCTTAATCAAACTCTTCCAATGTCTCCATTATTAGATGTGATCAGAGATATGGTCCGCTTTTGTCTGTTCGAAATTGGTCAGCAATTCTATGTCAGTGTCGTATCTCACAGGTAATTGGAAATGGTTTAGGAAATCCATTGCTAATTTTTCAAAGGAAGAGTATCTTGAGCAGTTGAGCTCAATGTACCATTTCACAGCACTCCCAATGAGAGTACATTGAAACAATCGCAACTATACAGAGTCTCCTTTCAACGAATTAGATGAGCACCAAAGGTGAAAAGTAGTCATGTGATCTCTTGGATATTCGTTAGGCTTGGCTTCGAACTTTGGTATGTCCAAAGGAAACTTCGTCAGCATAGGGGCCCAACACGGATTGTGACAGATAGGGTCTTTCAAAAACCTTGTTAAGTTTGGCAAATGCAAGGTTGTCGGGAAAGGTAGTTTGGGTTGTTGGTGATAACCATGGAAAAAGGGGCCTGGAGTTTGAATGGCACCAGGTTGCCATGAAAATTTGGGTTTCTAGCCCGAGTTCTGGTAAAAACCATGGCCATGACCAGCATACGAATTTTTCATTTGAGGAGACATCATCGGCTGATTCCTGAAATAGGACGTAGATGGTTGGGCATGCATTACATTCAGAGGACTTTGGGAAGGGTTTCCCCATGCCGATCCCATGGGCATAGGTACTGCACCTTGCCCGGGGTTCCATTGGTTGTGAAACGAATTTCCCCAAATCGACATTCCTGATGAAGGAACTAATCCCTGCCAAGAATTCCAAGGTCCTGATGTGGAAGAAGTTCCTAGGTTTCCCCCCTGTGCGGGAATAGTACCCTGCATAGGATTAGGTTTTCCGTAACCAAGTTTGCCCCCAGTCGAGAAAGCAGCTGATGAGAAGCATTGTTACCAAATGCATCGGACAAAGAAAATGGTGTCGAACCTACCATCATATTATGAGAAGGTGGTCCTTGAATCCCTGCTACAAATGAACTATGGTGTGCATTCAGCCTGGTGGATTGCTGGTGGGCACCGCCGAGCGAAGGGGACAAAGGAGGGATATGACCACCTCCATAAGGGAAAGCGTTAAAGGGAGTTGAAGTGCCCCCCATGGGTCCTTGCAGAGGAGCTTTATAGCTCCCTGCCCCTAGACCTAAAGTCTGTAAAGTGGAGTAGGAGAGTACAGGGCTTGTACCTGACCTAGGCAACCCATATGAGAATGGAGGGCCTATCGCACTTTGTGCTGAAGGAGCAGTGGCCGCCGCAAAAGACAGGATTAGACCACTGCTTGAGGTAGAGGCATTCGATACCATGGTAGCTCAGACCGACGACGGTGGGTTAGGAGGTGGAACACCCCCTGTGGTGACAACCGTAGTGGGAATAGGAGAATTCCCAAAAGAAGTGGCAACATTTTCTACGTGTGACACTGTCTGGCGCTCGTAAGGAAAAATCTGTATGATGATGGGCATCGAAAGATCAGTGGTTGGAGTTTTGGATGGACCAAGAGCTTCCACTCCAAGGTTTGAAATGGTTGGTTCCTCTGGATGTTGTTCGGGAACAGTTTCCTGTGACCCGGTTGCTTCAAAAGACCCTTGTTGGTCTAGATTTCGCCTTAGCGGTGGCGGGGGTGGCTCCAGTGTAACCGGTGGCAGGCCAAGAAGCCTTCGTTACCGACGAAGCTCATGATCCTCCATTGTGTGAGAATATCAAAGACACACTAGGGCTTTCTATTCGTTCAAAAACAATACACACTAGAAAAAGTCCCTACGAGATAAAACATGCAATGACTAAACTAATTGGAAGAACAGTTACAACAACCAACACTAGATCAACTTACTGGTGCAAGTGAAACTTGAACATGGAAGCACCCTTCGGGTATACTTTGCAAAGTGTGGCCCGATGTTTGTCCTAGGTATCGCGGTCTACCCCGACAGTCACCTGTGTAAGTCTCTAAAATAATGGAAACTAGGTTGCCAGCGCGTGAACAGTCACCAGGAAGGTACAGTCGATAGTCCAGTGGACCGCAATGGGTAGGGTATCAAACCCGAAACCTATCAAGGGTATCGAAAGCAAGTGGTACAAAAGAAAACTGAGGGCCTCGAACGGATTCGAGACCCACGAAGCTCTGTGGCAAACACAATCGACGGAATCCCAAAAAAATCCTTCTATATGTGTTCCCACTATGCTTGGTCCAACTTTGGAGGGGTTATCTCCACTACCTTTCCACACACGACCTCATTTTTATCCCTTGTGTTAGAGGGGGGTCCCGGATAACTTTCATGATACTGGACTTTTAACACTCCCTAACACAGACTCTTATGTATGTTTTGCAGCCTTGAAGAGTTTCCTCTCCAACCTAAATCAAGGCTCTAGCCTAGACTAGTTGATGGACCCTACAAACATAAAGTCTAGTTTATTTTAATTAATCGTTAATTTTTATGGCTTGTCTTAAGTCAAAGGTTATGAAAGTGAAACTAGTGATGTTTTGAGAGATGAAAGAAAAGATAAACATAAATCTAGAAACAAAATAACTTATTCTTGACAAAATTTTAATCAACTTTTCAAACTAAGATTTTTCTAAGATCTTTGAACAGTAAACTCAAAACAGGATTTCGCTCGACTATGAGCTACTTATTTTCCTAAGTAAACAGCCAAGAACTTATGAAAGTAAAAGATTTCCTCGTTATTTATGCAAACCAACAACTACTTAACCAAACCAAGAAATAAAAGAGTTTTTTTATTTATTTAATGCTCACAAAGAAAAAAGGAAAAATGATGACAAGTAAAGACCAAGAAAACTTCTGGCCTAATCACAGATTGTAAAGAGTTACTAACAATAACACACAAACTGATGAAAGAAGACTCTCACACTTGTCTAAAAACCCTATGAAAGAAAAAAATTTAGGAAAATTTTTTAATGAAAAAGAAAGTTATTGCTGTGATCATACCTAAGTTGTTGACTACTATGACGGATACCAAGAACCCTGAGAGGTCTAACTCTTGACAAGGAAAAGGATTATTGCCTCTCCTTAAACAAAAATTTTCTCAACAGGTACGCTACTGACAGTTCAACAACCAGCGTGTGCACACGAGCTGTGTAAGGTCATAGAACATGTACACGCATGTAGACCTTATGAAGGTTGTGTGTACCTCTACAAATCTTCAAAAATGAAAAGACAAGCAATCAACCACTGGCAGAGACTACTGGTATTGAGAACCAGAATCTCTTGAAGACTCGGAAACTTACTTTGTCAGAAAAGAAAAACAATTCAAGGAAAATTTCATAGAACAAAACCAATCTGAGGTGGTACCTAATCTACAAACTACAAAAACAAAGACTAGAATGAGTTTCAGAAAACCACTGAGAAGGATCACTTCTGACAGGGAAGAGGATGACTACCTCTTTAATAAACAAATTATGAACTTAGCCACACTAATGTCACTTCATCAGCTAGTGTGTCCACACGGGTTGTGTGAAGGTTGGGCACGTGTACACACATGCAGGCCTTATACATGCTACGTGTACCTCTATAACTTCCCGAAAAGAAAATGTAGCCAAGCAAAGAAAGCAGGGAATACTGGTATGGAAGACCAAAATCCTACTAGCTCAGACTCTTGCAGAAACTTAGAAAAAAGGTGATGAAACCAATTTAAAACTACCAAAACATATGCCCGGAAAACCCGAGAGATCCCCAGTACGGTTCCAAATTCTGTTATGAGTGGGAAATCCCCCTACGGACTAGCACTTAGGGTTTTATCATGCATGCAGAAAAGACCTAAAGATTCCTACTTTTTACCATCATCCCAGACCTAATCCCCATTACTCTTAAGAAAATACATAGTTAAGAAGATCAAGTGAACATACCTTATTTCTGGCGTCTGGTATCGATCCCTCTTCACACTTGGCCACTCTTTGAATGCAACTCTCCTCCCAAGGTTGACCTGCATTCACAAAATACAAACAAAGAACTCCACATGCATTTGATCTACCGATTAACGGGTTAGATATTTAATCAACATGTACACAATAAACAATGGAAACCTCATATGGTGTGACGAGAAAAGTACTTCTTTATTATTAACTTCACTAAAGAAACTTACAATAATGAAGATGACCAATGCTCCACGAATCTGGTCCCGGGCTCCTCTTTTACTGTGCACCAACTTCTAACACACTTGCTTCTCTTCTTTGTTGAAATCACAAAATGGTTGCAGAATCTTGGGCAAAGGGGAATACGAATTCGGGTAGAGTTTCTTTACTATGATTTTTGTCCTTTCAAATGGGACCCCTACCCCTTCTTTTATAGGCTAGAAGGAGCTAGGTATTTAGTCGAGTGATTGGCCATGCATGGTCGAAAGGTTTAGTTAACTTACCCAAAACTATGTGTTCTGTCAGCAACTTTCCATTTTTTGTTCTTTTGTAGGTACACGTGGGTTGTAGTGGGTCAGTTAGAGTGTACACGTGGGCTACAATGGAGTAGGGCACGTGGGCCTTTAAAAAGGGTGTTTTTAAGAAGATTTGTTTAGTACTGGCTTGGCAAAGAAGGCATATGAGATGGCCAGATGTCAGGAAAGTATGTCTGGTGCAAATTAGGGTTATAACAGTCCCAACCACGTATTTTGGAACTTGGTGTGCTCCCCCTTTCCCTCGTCCGGTTTATCCCATTTGAGAACCAAGTCTCCTACATTGAAGTTCCTATTTGAAGAAGAGTTTGAATCAAACCATATTTTCACAATCTGCTGATGTTGATCCATTTTCTTCTTTGCTTGCGCTCTTACTTCCTCTAGTTTTAACAAGGCATTAATTCAACTTCAGAGGAGGGAAGTCTTCTTCTTGGACTTTTTGTGATAATTGCAGAGATGGAAGTAAAACATGTGGAGGGAGGATTGCTTCTCTCCCATAGACAAGAAAGAAAATATAATTACCAACATAGGTTTTTGGTGCCACCCTATCTTCCCAAAGTGCATTATATAGTGTGGTATGCCAGTTCTTATGGTTTTCATAAACTGCCTCTTAATGATCTTGATTAAATTTTTAATTGTCGATTCTGCTAGACCATTTCCTTGAGGGTAGTAGCTGGAAAAATATTCCAATTTAATCCCTTTTTCTAAGGAAAATACATTCATATCAAGGGATGAAAAATAAGATGTGTTATCAAACACTAAACATTCAAGAATGTTGAATCGAGTAATGATATGCGAATTAAGGAAAGATACTACCTGATTCGTGTTTACCACTTTCAAAGGTGCAACTTCGGACCATCTGGTAAAATAATATGTTGTTGTAATAATATGCATATATTTTTGTTGTGAATAAGGATTAATCGGTCCTATGATGTCAATACCCCATTGTTGAAAAGGGGAATCTACAGTGACAGGCTACAAAGGAAATGTTGCCTTCTTGAACCATCCTGCAGCCTTTTGACAAATTATACATTTACGGCACAACGTGTGGGCATATTTAAACAAAGTTGGCCAATAGTACCCATCTCTTAACAATTTGTGAGCAATGGTGTCTCCATCGAAGTGTCCACTAGCTTCACCTGCATGAAGTTCAGATAGTACTTTTTCTGATTCTTCCTTTTCCAAACAACGCATAACAACACCGTCAAAATTCTTTCAAAATAAATGTCATTTATTAACTGGAAAGATGTATATTTTAACCTGATCTCTCTTCTGTTTTTAGGTTCAAGGTAGTGAGGAGAATATCCATGTGTCGAATAAAATTTAATGTTCTCATACAAGGAATTGGCAGCAACTTGTGCACAGCTGATTTATTTTTCATCATGTTGATTTGCAGTTAAGGTGTTAATTTTCCTTTATTGTTCTTTAACATAATCAACAACTAGTTTACATAGGCCTTGACCTATAACAATTTGTGCATGGGTTATTTCGAGGTCATACTCTTGTAAGGACGTCATCCAATTTGCCCTTTTCTCACCCATCTCTTTTTGTACTAGCAGGTTTCTTATGGCTGGGTAAGGAACAATAACTTTGGTTCTGGATTTCAATAGGTATGACTAGAAGTGTTTCACTATTTTGAAAAAAGCATATGCTTGTTGATCTATTGTTGGATAATTAAGCTCTTCTCCTTTGAAAGATGAGCTCATGAAGGCAATCTGTATCTCATTACTTTCAACGTTTTTCTTTGTTAACACAACAACATAAGATCGGTCAGAAGCAAAGGTGTAAAGAGTGAAATCTTAGGAGAAATCAAGACTCATCAAGGAAGGAGCTTCTACTATTGCTTTTCTAATGGAGTCAAAATCTTGACTTTCTTGTGGTCCCCAATGGTACAGAACATCATTTTTAATTAAGTTCTGTAATGGTCTCACCATTTCTGAAAAACTTGGGACAAATCTTATGATGAAATTAATCTTGCCTAAAAATGATTGCATGGATTTTTTGGAAGAAGGAGGGGAGAGTTTAGAAATTTCTTGGGTTCTCTCAGGATCAATGATCATCCAGTCTTTCGATACTATAAACCCAAACAATTTACCTTTATCCACTGTAAAGACCGATTTCTTAGGCTTGAGAGATATACCGAACCTACGACATCATTCTAGTATGGCCCTAAGGTGAGACAAGTGATCTTTATTGTCTTTAGAGAAGACGGGAACGTCATCAAGATAAACCACAACTGATTTATTTATGAGGCCACGGAAAGCAATGTCCATTTCTCTATGAAAAGTGGCTCCGACATTTATAAGTCCAAAAGGCATCTTCTTGTAGGCATAAGTGACTCATGGGGTACAAAAGGTGGGTTTAAGTTGGTCTAAGGGGGACACGAGGACCTGCTTATATCTCGAAAAACCATCTAACAGAGAAATTATTTCGAAACAGACACCTGCTGAAGAATCTCTTCCATTGGAGGAACGGGATAATTATCTTTATCAGATGCTCGGTTCAAGTTTCAAAAATTGACACAGAGTCGAATTTCACCACTTTTATTCCTTACAGGAACTAGATTAGACACCCATTGTGTGTGTCTTACTAGGAAAATTATCTTTTCATTTAGTAATTTATTCATTTATTTTTTAACAGTGGGTTCCAATTTAGGGTGCATCTTTCTTAATTTATGTTGAAAAGGCTTGGTTTGAGGTTTCATGGGGATGACATGTTGTATGATATTAGGATCAAATGTTTTCAAATCATCATATATTCAGGGAAAAACATCTTTGAATTCTTTAAACAATTTTATAAAGGCAGATTGTTCTTGCTCAGAGCATCCCGTTCCCAAATTAATATTTTGAGGATTTTCCTTTGTCCCTAAATTCACCATCTCATAAATCAAAGAAGAACTATTCGTTTTGCAACTAAATGACCCTCTAAATTTATCATGCAAGTCATAAAATGTTTCTAGTCTTACAACAGATCCGGGGATAGAGTTTACCAGATCAGATGTCGCTTCAGGAGATCTAGAATCTAATATTACCGTGAAATTGCATAGGTTTTCATCGTGAGTGCCTTCACCAATGATTGCACCTTGGAAGGTGTCCTCCATATGCAAGAAGTTGATGATCTGTTGACCATCATCAAACACTCTCCAATTGGTGATGTTATCTGGGCTCGACGGCCTGAACAACAATTCAATCGAAAATGCATGAAGAGAAAGACCTTCTGCGGGAAATAATTTAGAAGTGACATTAGCCAATAAATCAACCTCTGAATTATTCAGTCTAGGAATGGAATTTATGTTAAAAGCTAGAAATATTTTATTTAAACTCCATACCTCAGTTTGGTAACTTTTCAGATGTGGTGATAAGCAATGTATGGAGTTTCTTACCTGCCTAACCATGATTTCTAAATCATCGAATACCAGTAAATTCCGTACATCCATATCCAGAGCTTTCCTAAGCCCTTGTAGAAGTGATTTGTATTCGACAGTGTTAATAGTGCACTCAAACTCTAATCGATGGGCAATAAAAGTTTTATTACCTATGGGATATATGAGTACACATCCTGTAATGACTCTTTCTTTGGATTTGGATCCATCAAAGTACAATGACTAGATTTGAGCTTCGTCGAGAGTGTTTGGCACACTTGGAAAAGATGATGTCTGAGTATAGGTAATAACTTTTGATCACTGCCCAGGATCAGTGATGGGGGGAATTTTGGTCATGAAGTTACCAAAGAAGGTATTCATTCCCTGCATTTCAAATGAATTAGTATATGCATTAAAAGGTTCGTTTTCATTATTTAGATCTGTCATGGTGTGCTTAAGATAACGTTCTCGATTTATCCTAATTTTATTGGGTTGTCCATTTTTCGGTAGCCACAAATGAAACCAATCTATGGAAAAGTAACCATGCAGCTATTCAGACCAGTCCCTATTGTTACACATCAAAATTACTCACTTCAATAGTGTTGCAAGTGTCATCATTACAAGTGTTGTAAGTGTCGCATCTTGACCACAAGTGTCACAAGGGTTGCAAACATCATACTGCCATCTCGCCTATGTCGTATCTCTAACTAAATCATAGGGACACTTAAGACACCCTCAAACACTGGTTTTAGGAAGAGAAATAATTTGATGAAGATTAAAAAGAATTTTCCATGAAGAAAACCACTTAAAAGTCAATTTTGGAGGCCAACACTCCCCTACCCACTATCAGGGAGTGCCAACGCTCTCTACCGTTCTTTGGGGGAGCGTTCCAGCACCCTATGCACCCTTTTGGGGGAGCGGTGGGCTTTTTTATGGAAACTTTTGGCAGCGCTCCCCTAACCACTATCAGGGAGTGTTAATGCTCCCTAGCCTTCTTTGGGGGAGCGTTGCAACGCTCTGTGTACCCTTTTTAGGGAGCACTGGTCTATTTTAGGAGATCTTTGACTATTGAGAAAAAACAGGGAAGAGTCCCCTCAATTTCTGAATGTAGTTCGATTCGAATGTGAAGTCAAGCCTTGATCTTAGGGAAGATCCACAAATAAAGGAGAAGAATCCTCAACTTATCCCAAATATCTCTCAAGTGGTTAGGCCTCTCCAAGCCTATATAAGGAACCCTTCTCATGGTGAAAAGGAGGATGGATTTTTAGAGATACCAAACTTATGATCTCATGAGTGGTGTTAACAATGTATAGAGAAATTGAGAAGCACCTAAATTATGATGTCATAAAAAAGAGATGGAAACATTGTGAAGCATCTGACTTATGATCTCATAAGGAAGATATCATTGAAGCATCAACATTCTACGTGTGGATTATTTGAGAAAGGGTTTGGACAAAGGGACCTTGGTGAAGTTGTTGCACCTACATCCATGGCTGTAAGAACCACTTTGTTCTCATTAATATAAATCTATGCTTGGCTTGTTTCCTTTAAAGTTTGTGTACATTTCATGAACTTGTTTCTTTCATAGATCCATTATGAAGCTAATCATGGTAGAGTAGGAAGTATCAATGTTGTTGCTCGTTATATTACAGGACCTTCCAGAGAACTTGGAGATCAATATCAACCTAGATTGAGTGAGGACAAATGTCGGTAAAAAGGTATTTATTATTCTTCCTTCTCCTTCTTTGATAGTTTAGCTTCATGAAAAGGAAAGTCAATGTCCATAATAGCACTTTTCTGTCTTGTTCATAGGGGTATAGTATCCAAGAGGAAATCCACTTTTCCTCAGGGGGATTATCCTGTAACAGAAAGGTTGTGCTCTCTTTCTTTCCATTCAAGCACAATTATTTCCGAAGTCACCTGCAATCATCAACAATAAAAAAATCATTAATCAGGTTTTTGGCAATTTTTGGGGTAATTTTTTTTTTTTTAAAAACAATTGTTTTCTCTTCTAAGAGACCAATGCCCCCTTTACATGAACATCAGGGTGTTGACGCATCCTCACAATGACCACCAAGGCACTTTAAAAATAAAAAAAATGTCCCCTTCACGATTTGAGAGAGCGCTAGCCGTTTTAAGTGTTTTTCTTATATTTTTGGGTGGTGCCCTATAAACCATTACACCAGAGCATTGACACACCCTTCATTATCTTTCAGGGGCATTTTCAAAATCGTACAGCACTCCCCCACCAATCCAAGAAGAGTGCCAAACCTTTTGGGGCGCTTGGGCCAACCCAGGGCATCAATTTTTGTATCTAATTATTGTCTTAAAACAAAATTTGAACCATACAAATGAAAGAAAGGAAGAAGAGCACCAACCTGGTCCAAATGATGAGGAATCTAGCTAACCGTAGCTCCGGCACGGAACAATGCAAGATTCACCTCCAAAGCACAAATTCTCCACTGCTACAAATCTTTGCACAAATGAAGTGGTAAATGATATTTTTACCCCATTTTACTATTATAGATTTCATTTTTTCCTAAGATATAGTTATTTTTGGGTTTTTAAAAAATAATTTGGAGGCCTTGTTAATCCCCTGGAATGCAGTTTTGACATTACTTGCAGGTTTTAGAGAAGTTTTTTTTTTTTTTTTCATCTTGTCACATTCACGAGCATAGCCTTAGTTCGTTCTCAAGCTCAAAAAGATAAGAACACGTCGGGTAAAATTTAATCTCTTTTTCGGACCCACATGGACACACGAAAAAGGAACCCCTTGGAGTCATCTTTAAGCTCTTTTTAGACTCTCTAAACATGAAAACATTTTCGAGTGATCTTGCTTCCTTTCCCACTCGTTAAAAGGTTTGAAAGGGCGTCTTTTGAGTAATAATTTATCTCTTTTTTGGCCTCGCAAGACTAACATTACGAAAAAGGACAACACTGGATTCATCTTTAAGTCATTTTCAAACTCTCTAAATATGAAAAACAATCATATATTTAAGGGCCCATACGAGACCGAACCCTTACTTCTTTTGGTTCGTTAAACAAAGGAAGAGGGACTTACCGAAGGTGAGTTATATCGAGCATCTGTTACCCTCCTCGGGCTCTTTAAACCAAAAATAGGTACTCATCTATTTGGATGGGGGAAAAATTGAAGGAAGCAAGCCAAGCAGTTTTTGAGAACATTACTAGTAATCCTTACATTCACCCTTGGAAACGACATTTTATATTTGCACGCATTTCAATCCATTGAACCTCTACACTGAACCAATCCTTTGAGTTTTGTTACTCCTTTGGGTCACCCGACGAAAGTCACAGTATCCACTGCATGATCATGTTTTGGTCCATATCATGTTTATGTTGTTGTGCCTCAGTGTTCAAGGGAAGTATCTACCTCGAGAGTCAACCATCACAAATATCTTGTTTCAATACCCGTGTCAGTCCATGTTCATTTGATCTACCAATTTACATCTATGTGTCAGTTTTGTGTAGTTTATGGGGGATACATTAAGGCCCTCCTTCGATGAGTATGTTCCTATTGACTTCAACAGAATATCTGGGAACTAGACTTAGAAACCAGTTATTACCTTGGGACCTGCATGCCTCAATGGCAGGCCTCCTCACTTCTGAAAATGGGTTTACATCATTGACCCCTGATCGAATGATTCCATGGATGTTCGACTTCATCTCATTTTTTCACATTCGTTGGAATTTACTAGGATACCTTGGGAATCATTGACATCAATGGTGATTTCCCTCGCGCTTGTTAACAATTTACCTCATCGGCCTGTAATCAAGTTGTTTTTTCCATGTTCGACATCATAACATCTATTCACATGGTTAGACTCGTACCACATTAGGATATATAAGAAGACCCTAGGTTGAGTGATCACTTTGATATATACTTTTCCCAGGTTGCGATGAAGTTTATTTTGAATATTGACACATATACTGTCACATAGATCCACTTTGTATTGGTCGTGGCTATGTCTTGTCGTTTCGTAGATCGACTGTGTATTCTTCATGGATACAATCAGTTCAGGTCATGGGACTATAGATCCACATTGTATCTTCAGTGGCTATACCTTTCTGTCAATATAATTATGGATTCGTAGTGTATTTTATGGAGGCCATACCTTGAAAGTCTTTATCACTCAAGCATAGGTATGCATGTCTTGGGTTTGAAACATGTCATAATATTTGTTTGATGGTTGTGTGCAAATTCTACCAGGTTCTCCAATTCCATACCCTTGCTTGAAAAATTCTACAAAGCACTTCAGTCATCAGTTTCTATCTTCTAACTTCTCACTTTGGGGGGCAATTTGTTACACATCAAAATTACTCACTTCAATAGTGTTTCAAGTGTCATCATTACAAGTGTTGTAAGTGTCGCATATTGACCACAAGTGTCGCAAGTGTCGCAAACATCATACTTCCATCTCACCCATGTCGTGTCTCTAACGACATCACATGGAGACTTAAGACACCCTCAAAGACTGATTTTAGGAAGAGAAATCATCTGATGAAGAGTACAAAGAATTTACCATGAAGAAAACCAATTAAAAGTCAATTTTGGAGGCCAATGATCCCCTACCCACTATCAGGGAGTGCCAACGCTCCCTACCCACTATCAAGGAGTGCCAATGCTCCCTACCCTTCTTTGGGGGAGCATTCCAGCACTCTATGCACCCTTTTGGGGGAGAGCTAGGCTTTTTTAGGGACAATTTGTGCAGTGCTCCCCTAACCACTGTTAGGGAGTGATAGCTCTCCCTAGCCTTCTTTGGGGGAGCATTGAAACACTCTGTGTACCCTTTTGAGGGAGTGCTAGGATATTTCAAGAGATCTTTAACTATTGAGAAAAATCAGGGAAGAATCCCCTCAACTTCTAAAGGTAGTTGGATTGGAAGATCCACAACTAAAGGAGAATAATCCTCAACTTATCCGAAATATCTCTCAAGTGATTACGCCTCTCCATGCCTATATAAGGAGGCTTTATCATGGTGAAAAGGAGGATGGAGTTTTAGAGATACCAAACTTATGATCTCATGAGTGGTATTGACAATATATGGAGACATTGTGAAGCATCTAACTTATGATCTCATAAGGAAGATATCATTGAAGCATCAACATTCTACGTGTGGATTATTTGAGCAAGGGTTTGGACAAAGGGAAATTGGTGAAGATGTTGCACCTACATCCATGGTTGTAAGCACCACTTTTTTCTCATTAATATAAATCTATGCTTGGACTGTTTCCTCTAAAGTTTTTGTACATTTCATGAACTTGTTTCTTTCATAGATCCATTATGAAGCTAATCATGGTAGAGAAGGAAGTATCATTGTTGTTTCTCGTTATATTACAGGGCCTTATGGAGAACTTGGAGATTAAGATCATCCTGGATCGAGCGAGGATAAATGTCGGTAAAAAGGTATTTACTATTATTCCTTCTCCTTATTTGATAGTTTAGCTTCATGAAAAGGAAAGTCAGTGTCCATAATAGCACTTTTCTGTCTTGGTCATAGGGGTCTAGTATCTAAGAGGAAATCCACTTGTCCACAGGGGGATTATTCTGTAACACCTGCTTAAAAAAAAACCATAGACTTTAGGGATGTCAAAAATGATAATGTCAATAATTTGGTGAACTTTAGGATTGGAAGGTAATCTAACCACGACATTCTTAAGCTCACCGATTACCTTAACATTCATCCGATCGAGCTGAATGATTTTGAGATCAAAAGGTTGGAATTATGCGTTAATGTTTTGACAAACAAATAGAGCCATTATGTTTGATGATGCCCAAGAATCAACCATACAATTATGTACATTCCTATTAAAAATTTCAAAGGTTAGCAAGAAAGGCGGGACATTTTTCTAAGTGTTAACAACAAAATTCTGCTGATTTTAATTGTTGTCCCTAAAACAGTTTTATTTACATTTGCTACAATTTTTTCAGCTAAAACCCTTTTATTTAGATGTTCATATGTCGTTTTATTCGAGATCTTCTGGGTTGTTTTTGAACCAATTTATATTGTTTTATTGCTTCTAGGATTGTTGTTTTTACTACTTTTAGCGATACTCTGCAACATTTTCTGCAGAATAAGGGGAAATTTTAGCAACTCAAAACCAAAAATATTGTCCCTCAGTTTTTTTAGATCTTCTATTAAATTGTATTCTAAAATAGGGGTTGCCAAACTTTGTTTAATTTCAGCGTGCTTCGACTATTTTGGAAGTGCATTATTACTCTCTTCAGAAGAAGGTTTGTTCTGTGTTTTTCTTCTTGTGTTGTAGGGATGGACAGTTTCAAAATTTTCTTGGAAAATACTGTCAGAGAAGTGACCTAAGATATTGGGGGATGATTATTCCTCTTCCGATACTTCTTCCTCAGCTATGTCTTCAGAACTTTTAGGAGGGGTAGAAGCAGAATTATCATGTGCTTCTAGAATGGTTTGCAAAGCATACTACAATCTTTCGAAATTAAAATCTTCGGTGGTTGGGTTAGGCCGGTTGGGAGGAAAAGGTTTTCTAAAAAGAGGTTTAAAACTTCCTTTGCTTGTGGATGCCTCCTTGGATGATCTTTTCAAATCCACGACTTGATTGGACAGTTTTTGGAAGGCTTTTTGCAAGCTTTCTAAGTCTAAATTTTCTTATTGATTTTTAAATTGAGGTGGTTTAGTAAGGATTTCTATTTTTTTCTTAGATCAGGTTGGCTCGACTTTAGTGCTAAGATTGTCTTTTAATCTTAGTATATACTTTTAAATTTGAGTTTCCTCCTCAAAGGATCCTAACAGACTGTTCTTTTTATACCTTTTGACCCATATGGCAATATTGTTGTGCAAAGCTTTAGCATAATATGTGACAATTAGGCTTTCTGTAGGCATTGAATCAGTAGGGATTTTATTCTTTAAAGTAAGAAATCTCTGGTTAAAATATTTTACTTTTCCTTAGGGTTCATTTTTAGACTGGAGAGCTCCGTAACCAAGACTTCAGGAGATTTATCATCTCCAAACTTCTCTAAGAAATAGGTTTCAAACTTGTCCCAAGAGATGATGGTCTAGGGTTGTTGGGAAAAATACCATGTGGAGCCATTGCCCTCAAAAGTATATGGAAAGAGTCTACATACTACATATTCATGCTCTACATTTCAGAGTCTAATGGCCAACATAAAAAAAATTATGTGATCCTCAGTAGATTGTTTAGAATCTGGATCAAATTTAGGCAACCATTTCTCTGGGTGTTTCAGAAATGGATGTTGCGGTCCAGGTACAACCACGACATCTTGATCGAGCCAAGGTCTGGAAGGATTGTTTTGGTTTTCCATGGGTGTTGGTGGTGTCGAAGGCTGAGATGATTCAGACGAGGAACTTCCTTCATGAGATGACTCTCCTCCTGAAGAGGATGGAGATGAACCAGGTGGGGAAGGTGGGATACCAGTACCTCTGGCTCCAAGAATAGGTGTTTCGATAGGATCGGTGGTATTATATCCTAAAGGGTTTGAGAGTAGACTAGTGCCTTCAAGTTGTTATCGGATATCCAAGAAATCTAAGGGTTGGTTAAGTGGCCTACCAGGTTGTCTGATACGGGCCAAGGAACTATGTTTTCTTATGAGTGACTAACGAGCAATTTCTTGGATGCTAGCCCCTTGAGGAGCTGGTGTCACTGGTTCAACGAGAAACTTAGGATTATCGTTTGAGGTAGTTTTTGTTTCAAGCGTAACATTGTTGTCCAAGCGAATAAACATTACGAAAGGGGAGCGAGTGTGTCGGGGGGGAGTCTTGCGACCTCCACATGCCATCAATTGAATTCAGGCCCTCCTTTTAGCGCCATTTGTTGACAGGAAAATTTGACAAGTCGTCAACTGGAAGAATAGGTCTGGTCCGGGGTTGTCTAAATAACCCAAGCCATTTGGTGTGACCTATTCTAATGGGTTTAATGGCTCCGTTAACCAATATAGGGTCCTAAAACAAAGAGAAATAATAAACTAACTAATGTTAAAACTATAATAATATATATACTTTAATCTAATTATTTACAAATACATTCAATAAAAAGTCAAATATGAGCATGCCATTATGTACATAGTAATTACAAATTGCAATTTTTTTAGTAGATGCCTTGCAAAATCAATGTTTGGTTACTGTTTGCAAAAGTAGATAAAGAAAGAACATTTTTTGTATTTTCTGTTTTCTAATCATAAATCTAAGAACTTAAATAAAATATGTTATGAAACAAGGATAGAGTGATGGTCAAAGCCAATCTAAAACTTTCTTGTTTCACTGATAGACAAACTAATAACATAAATTAAATGGGAATAAATCTAACCTGAAATTAGTTTTATAACATATTTGTGCCTCTGTGCAATCTAGAACTTTAGTTGTCCTGCCTGTAAGAAAAATCTATGACGAGTTTGTACAGATACCTCCCGAACAAACTCTGGGATTTTATTGGCAGCCAGAATATGAGAACAAAATAATAGACATGTATACACAATGATCTTATAATTATGAACGATTACAGTAATATAAATCTTAATGTAAAACATTCATTTTATCAATCAACTAAACATCGTGCATAAATCATGATATTAAAATCGATATCACGATCACAGTGATAATTTGTGAACAACAAATTATGAACAACATTTAAAACATGAATAAAATGGAACAACATATGTCATTGAGACTAAAGCTATACACCACATTAATATTCCAAAACAAGAGAGAAAAAACATAAATGAGACAACATTCACATTGGTATAAAGACGAAATGCTATAAGTTTTTCCATTAATCTCTGAAGATCATTTGTCCATAATCTGTTCCAGGCCAAGATGCATGTTACTTACAAAATGAATAGTATTTAAAGTGATCTAAAATCACATCCTCCTATCTCATAGGATAGGATAGGATCTCATAAAATCAAAATATTACAAAAATAGTGGGCTAACATCCAATCATAACAGAGTTAATTGTACTCAAAACTTAATCAAAGTTTTTGCAAAATAAACAGAAAAGGAACTACTAATCATTCATGTGCATAATCAAACATGTTTCCCCCAGATGATCAGCAACATGATCTACTATTTCCTGAAAAACGAAACAAGAATAAATAGAAAATTACCCATAACTAATTTCTAATTTTTTATTTATTTAAAAGAGACTTGACTATAGAATCGAAATATTTTGTAGCCAGTCTTATCTTAGAAAAAAAAATCAAATTCCAAACCGATTCAATTAAAAATAGATAACAGGAATATAATAAGAGGAAAATTGTCTTACCATTTTAAAAATTGACTAAAGATGGGTCGGGTAGTTCAGAATTAATTATCGCTTTGAAATTGGTTGCGTTTTTTATCACTATGTTCCCTGACCTCTTAATGCATTTAGCCCCTTTCTCTACATGTGTTTTGAGGTCGATATTTTCTCATCTCAATGATTCATTCTGAGCAGTAAGCATTTTGATTCAGGTGTAGAGAAGGGGGATATCGGTGTAATATCGCTCGATCTAAAGGAAACAATCATCACACTGTACATGAGGAATGACAGGTCTATGGAGTGCATGGTCAGACATGGGTGTATCCACCTTATCTGTTATCTACTTCTGATCAGGCATGATACCAAGGAACCCATCCTTACCCTTGAGGCATGATGGAAGATTCGTCACAAAGTTGTAGGGTTTAGTAGAAGCAATGTCTTTCTTCCTGTAACCCTGCAAATCTGGGTCTTCAAGAATGAGGAACTCTTCGATCTCAAGGTTCGAATACTCATCGGTATCGATCGGGCCGATTGATCTCAGACAAGTTTTGGATCAATTCCTAAGCTTTCTCAAAATTTGGCGACCTGCCCTTTTGTTTTTGAACCCTATATCTGTGTATTCCTTTGTTACCCCTTCGCGAGGTTTTTTGACATCTGGGTTAATAATAACGATAGGGATAGATTTAATTTCAAAAACACGGGGATTAATAAACTTCAAGTTGGCTTTGCCTTTCTGGAAAAATCTTGTAGGTGAAGACTTGCTCAGTATCCCGACATCTAAAATGTTTCTGTTGGTAGACTCTAGCGTAGCAATTGAAAAATCGGGCTGGTTTTTCATCAGTGGCTCGTCTAAGCTAGGGTTTATTGTAGGGGGAGTCTGGGAAAATCTGTTCCTTATCAATAAATTTTCCCAAGAGTCACCCACAGTGGACAAGTGATGAATCAAAAGGATCTTAATCAATCCATGATGGAAAATACTTGAATCAACACTTTGTCTCTTATATCTTTGGGACATTTTATAGAGACTTCTCAGCAGATAAAATGGAATGCTTATTTCAAAACCAATGAAATGCATAAGTAAGTGAATATGGTAGAGGAAGCTTTATCAGTATCGACCTTCACAGGTCACAAATTGTTTGAGGCTTATCAATAGGCTATGCCACCTAGGTTTAACTAGGGAGATGTGGATACCCTTTTCGCAGTAGTTGATATTTTGGGACGTCACAAACAGGCTCCATGGCACTCCTTCAATTCATGAGTTTTTGAACCATTTCTCTCCTGTGGATGGAAGCCCTCTTTCTTCACTTACAAACCCCTCGATTAGCTCTAACTGTGTGTCCCCAATTTTCTCTCTACAACCATCGAAGGTTTGCGCGAAATCCTGTGCCACCTGAAGGTTATAGCCTTCAAATATTTTCAGGAAGACATCCCAGCCTTGGATTTTTAAGTATTTGATTGCATCATCATGAGAGAGTAATGCCTGGAATCCATTCGGCTCTAAGAGAATGAAAAAATCCATGACAAACGCGACTAAAATGTAATAGGAATAACTCAAAGCAGTTTTAAGTTTAAATTGTAAGAGTGATAGGAGAAAATTCGGATGCATAGTGGAGAAATGGCCATAACAAAGCATGTGTGTTATCATAGCACAGATGTGAGAATGAGCATGGAGGGTTTGATTTTAAATCTTTACCATTCCTGGTAATGAGAGCCTGACATACAGAGTTGAAACCCTATGCCTGTAATAAATGGCCGATTAATACATTGTGCCAGCAGGGTGAGATAAGGACATGAATACAACAGGTGCACATTGATTGTCATGACTACTAACATGACCATCAAATTTACAAGGGGTTTATCAAATATATCAAAAGGATTTTCATAAATTGAATACAAACCACCGAACCATACAATAACTATATTAAAAATCCAAAATATCAAAAATATGTCATTCCAACATTGGGTTTAGATTTTCTATAAGCATGAAGACCTTTAAAAGAATGAATTCTAAGGCATACAAATTATAACACCAAGCTAGGTTTTAATGTTTGATTCATGCTCGTAGTCATGAATCAACATAAAACAAAACAAAAATGCAAACAATAAAAGATTAATCAAAATATTTCTCAACCCAGTAAATATCTCAAGTTTTTTTGAAAACATTTACGAAATCGAGGGGAAGGAAGCTACAGAAAATGCAATTTCTTGTTCGAATATCAAAATCATGTGGGGCTAGCAACAATGGAGACTTACTGAGTGAAGAAGTTATCTCTACATCACCAGAAAATTCACGTTAGGGCATATCAGAATGAAGAAAAATTAAGAAACAATCGACAGCAAGTCGAGCATTCGATCAAAACTCAGAAAATAACATAGCCTAGCGTTAGATGTGTTTATGTCCACATGCGATCTGGTGAGAAATTCTAGTTATGAGTGAGATGACATTTAAGCAACTGACACCTATACTGTTGATAGGGTCGTTGCTTCTAGCAGGTGTCCATAGCCTCAACAGGGATGTCATTTAACCCACTTTGACACCTCTACCCTATCCAAAAATGATCAATTCAAGATGAAGGACATTTTACAATTAATACCAAAAGGTCATACCTGATAATTTTCTTGAACCCGACATTGCTTTGCTGCCAACATGCCTGTTCAGTACCCCGACGAAGTTGCCTTGGCATCATGCATTCATTTACCCATTGCCTGCAGACCTGTTCAGTATCTCGGCGGGTTTATAGACACTTCCCACACCTTGCAGTGCTTTCAACTCTCTAGAATTTATTTACAATTTGAAATAGACTTTATGATCTTCAACAGAGAGGGGTGATGTTGAAAATTTTAGATTTCAAAAAACTTGATATTTTCCAATTTAATTTTTCATTTGACGACCTTCATCATGATCTGAACTCTTATATTTCTTTTAATAACAACCTTTTGAGGATAGGAAGGCATACTTGATTTTTTTTCTTTAAAAACAGGGACAATGTAAAGATTTTTAATAATGACCGTATCTTGTCATGATTGTAAAGTGAAACTAGGAACACTATTTTGAACAGAAAGTTTCCTTTGCTAGTCCAAGTTTTAGCAATTTACAGTACTGATGCTTTGAAATGACATCAACTGTTGCTTTAGGATGAGACTTATGATTTCCTTTCATGAACTAAATGGTGACCGAGACATAAATTTATTCATAAACCAGTGAAAACGAGCAAAATCAAAAGAACCAAAATCAAAAGACAGAAAAGAGAATTAAAGCAGAAAAATATGTACATAGAGGTGCATATGAAATCATCAGGAGAAATACCTTTTGAGATCTTGGGAATTCATCGGGAAAGTGTATAGATGTCCCTCCAAACTGTGCAGACAGAAAGAGTTGGGACCTAGTTTTTCAGAAATTACAAACTATCCCAACCACAGATTCTGGAACTTGGTGTGTTCCCCCTTTCCCTCGTGTAGTTTATCCCATTTGAGAACCAAGTCTCCTACATTGAAATTCCTATCTGAAGAAGAGTTTGAATCAAACAAGATTTTTACAATCTGTCGATGTTGATCCAGCTTCTGCTTTGCTTACGCTCTTACTTCCTCCAATTTTAACAAGGCATTAATTCGACTTTCCAGAGGAGGGCAGTCTTCTTCTTGGACTTTCTGCTATAATTGCAGAGATGGAAGTAAAACATGTGGAGGGAAGATTGCTTCTCTCCCATAGATGAGAAAGAAAGGGGAATTACCAACAGAGGTTTTTGGTGTCACCCTATCAGCCCAAAGTGCATTATATAGTGTGGTATGCCAGTTCTTATGGTTTTCAGAAACTGTCCTCTTAATGATCTTGATTAAATTTTTATTTGTCGATTCTGCTAGACCATTTCCTTGAGGGTAGTAGCTGCCAGCATATTTCAATTTAATCTCTTTTTCTAAGGCAAATACATTCATATCAAGGGATAATAAATAATATGCGTTATCAAATACTAAACATTTGGGAATGCCAAATCGAGTAATGATATGCAAATTAAGGAAAGATACTACCTCATTTGTGTTTGCCACTTTCAAAGGTGCAACTTCAGACTATCTGGTAAAATAATTTGTTGCTTTAATAATATACTTATGTTGCAGTGAAGAAGAAGGATTAATCGTTCCTATGATTTCAAGACCCCATTGCTTAAAAGGGGAATCTACAGTGATAGACTGCAAAGGAAATGTTGCCTTCTTGACTCGTCCTGCAGCCTTTTGGCAAATTATACATTTACGACACAACGTGTGGGCATCTTTAAACAAAGTGGGCCAATAGTACCCAACTCTTAACACTTTGTGAGCAGTGGTGTCTCAATTGAAGTGTCCACTAGCTTCACCTGCATGAAGTTCAGATAGTACTTTTTCTGATTCTTCCTTTTCCAAACAACGCATAACAACACCGTCAAAATTCTTTCAAAGTAAAACGTCATTTATTGACTGGAAAGATGCAAATTTTAACCTAAGTGCTCCTCTTTTTTTAGGATCAAGGTGGCAAGGAGAAGATCCATGTTTCAAATAAAATTAATGTTCTCATACCAGGAATTGGCAACAACTTGTGCACAGCTGATTTGTTTTTCGTCATGTTGATTTATAGTTAAGGTGTTAATTTGACTTTCCTATTCTTTAACTGAATCAATAGCTAGTTTACATAGGCCTTGACCTCTAACAATTTGTGAAGGGGTTATTTTGAGGTCATACCCTTGTAAGTAAGTCATCCAATTTTCCCGTTTCTCACCCATCTCTTTTTGTACTAGCAGGTTTCTTACGGCTGGGTAAGGAACAATACCTTTGGTTTTGGATTTCAGCAGGTATGACCAAAAGTGTTTCACTGCTTTGAAAACAGCATATGCCTATTGATCTACTGCTTGATAATTAAGTTCTTCTCCTTTGAAATATGAGCTCGTGAAGGAAATGGGTATCTCATTACTTTCATCATATTTCTGTGTTAACACAACAACATAAGATCGGTTAGAAGAAAAGGTGTAAAGAGTGAAATTCTGGGGGGAATCGGGACTCATCAAGGAAGGATATTCTACTATTTATTTTCTAATGGAATCAAAAGATTGACTTTCTTGTGGTCCCCAACGGTAAAAAACATCATTTTTAATTAAGTTCTTTAATGGTCTCACCATTTCTAAAAAACTTGGGACAGATCTTCTGGCGAAATTAATCTTGCCTAAAAATGATTGCATGGACTTTTTGGAAGAAGGAGGGGAGAGTTTAGAAATTGCTTGGGTTCTCTTAGGGTCAATGATCATTCCATCTTTAGATACTATAAACCCCAACAATTTACCTTTCTCTAATGCAAAGACCGATTTCTTAGGGTTGAGAGATATACCGAACCTACGACATCGTTCTAGTACGGCCCTAAGGTGAGACAAGTGATCTTTCTTGTCTTTAGAGAAGATGGTAATGCCATCAAGATAAACCACAACTGATTTATTTATGAGGCCACGGAAAGAAATGTCTATTGCTCTCTGAAAAGTGGCTCTGCCATTTATAATTACAAAAGGCATCTTCCTGTAGGCATAAGTGCCCCATGGGGTACGAAAGGTGGTTTTAAGCTGGTTTGAGGGTGATCCGGATTATTTTCGGCACGAAATGAGAGGAGAGATATATTAAAGAAATGCACAGAGATATCGCAGATATCCAATAATATAACATAAATATATCAGAGATGCAACCATAAACACAGAGATACAGTAATACATGATTTCTATTAATGAAATAAATGTACAGAGACTGTAAAAATACAGAGTGAAAGACTCGCTAGAATGGAGGCAGCTTATCTCTGAGAAGAGATGTGATGGCTACTCACATTAGCAAGAAGATGATTACAATGAGGCTCTGAAGGATTTTTTACAATAAACAGGAATGCCAAAAACCCTAGACATCCAAAAACCTAACCCTAGGAGATGAAGCACCAAAAGTCATGTGGGCCCCATTTGGGTAAGTTAGTACATCAACTTCTCGGGGTCGTAACTTTTGCATACGATCTTCATTTTAGGCGTATGATAGCCCATTGGAAAGGTATCGTTGATGATATTCATTTTGGGGGCTCAATCATGCCTCTGGCTATCATTGAGAATCTCAATCCCAAAAATCCTTCATTTAGGCCCTCAAAATGGCCTCGGAAGTTAAAAACTACTAAAAATAGTAAATTGCCAAAATTGCCAGAAAATTATTTTGAGCCAGTTGGAAAAGGTGGGTGGCCACCGATATCCACTTGGATCAATAATGCATATTCCTGTAGGCATAAGTGACCCATGGGGTATGAAAGGTGGTTTTAAGCTGGTCTGAGGGGGACATGAGGACCTGGTTATATCCCAAAAAACCATCTAATAGAGAAAGTCTTTCGGAACCAAACACCTACTGAAGAATCTGTTCCATTTGAGGAACGGGATAATTATCTTTATAAGATGCTCGGTTCAAGTTTATAAAATCGACACAGAGTTGAATTTCACTACTTTTCTTCCTTACAAGAACTAGATTAGACACCCATTGTGTGTGTCTTACCGGAAAAATTAACTTTGCATTTAGTAATTTATTCAGTTCTTTTTTAATATTGGGTTCCAATTTAAGGTGCATCTTTCTTAATTTCTGTTGAAAAGGATGGGTTTGAGGTTTCATGGCGATGACATGTTGAATGATATTAGGATCAATTGTTTTCAAATCATCATATGTCTAGGCAAAAACGTCTTTGAATTCTTTAAACGATTTTATAAAGGCAGATCGTTCTTGCTCAGAGCATCCCGTTCCCAAATTAATATTTTGAGGATTTTCCTTTGTCCCTAAATTCACCGTCTCATAAATCAAAGAAGAAATATTCATTTTTCAATTAACTTACCCTCTAAATTTATCATGCAAGTCATAAAACTTTTATAGTCTTACAACATATCTGGGGATAGACTTCACCAGATCAAATGTCGCTTCAGGAGATCTAGGATCTGATATTACCATGAAATTGCGGAGGTTTTCATCATGAGTGCCTTCATCAATGATTTCACCTTGGAAGGTGTCCTCTATATGCAAGAAGTTGATGATCTACTGTTCATCGTTGAACACTCTCCAATTAGTTACGTTATTCGAGATCGACGACCTGAACAAAAATTCAATCAAAAATGAATTAGGAGAAAGACCTTATACAGGAAATGGTTTAGAAGTGACATTAACCAATAAATAATCCTTTGAATTATTCAATCTAGGAATGAAATTTATGCTAAAATCTAAAAACAATTGCATTAAACTCCATACCTCAGTTTGGTAACTTTTCTGATGTGGTGATAAACAATGTATGGAGTTTCTTACCTGCCTAACCATGATTTTTGAATCATCGAATACCATTAAATTACGTACGTCCATTTCCAGAGCTTTCCTAAGCCCTTGTAGAAGTGCTTCATATTCAGCGGTGTTATTAGTGCACTCGAACTCTAATCGATAGGCAATGAAAGTCTTATTACCTATGGGATCTATGAGTACACATCCTGCACCAACTCTTTGTTTGGATTTGTATCCATCAAAGTACAATGCCCAGATTTGAGCTTCGTCAAGAGTGTTTGGCACACTTGGCAAAGATGATGTCAGAGTATAGGTCATAACTTCTGATTGCTGCCCAGGATCAGTGATGAGGGAAATTTAGGTCATGAAGTTACCAAAGAAGGTATTCATTCCCTGCATTTCAAATGAATTAGTAGATGCATTAAAAGGTTCCTTTGCATCATTTAGATCTGTCACGGTGTGCTTAAGATAGCATGCTCGATTTATCCTAATTTTATTGGGTTGTCCATTTTTTGGTAGCCACAAATGAGACCAATCTGTGGCAAAGTAACCATGCAGTTGTTTAGACTAGTCCTTGCATAAAAACAAATCATAGAATTCAGGGATGTCAACAACAATAATGTCAATAATTTGGTGAACTTTAGAATTGGAATATAATCTAACCAGGACATTCTTAAGCTCATCGATTACCTTAACGTTCGTCTGATCAAGCTGAATGATTTTGAGATCAGAAGGTTGAACTTTTACGTTAATTTTTTGACAAATAGATAGAGACATTAATTTTGACAATGCCCCTGAATCGACCATACAATTATGTACATTCCTATTAAAAATTTCAAAGGTTAACAAGAAAGGCGGGACATTTTTTTGAGTGTTAACAACAAAATTCTGTTGATTTTTAACTGATGTCCCTAAAACAATTTTATTTACATTTGCTACAGTTTTCTCAGCTAAAAACCTTTTATCTGGAGGTTCAGATGTTGTTTTAGTCGAAATATTTTGGGTTGTTTTTGAACCAATTTCTATTGTTTTCTTGTTGCTAGGATTGTTGTTTTTATTGTTTTCAGCGATACTCTGCAGCATTTTCTGCAGAATAAGGGGAAATTTCAGCAACTCTAAAAAACAAATATTAGCCCTCAGTTTTTTTAGATCTTCTATTAAATCGTATTCTAAAACAGGGGTTGCCAAACTTTGTTTAATTTCATCTTGCTTCGACTGTTTTGGACGTGCATTATTACTCACTTTAGAAGAAGGTTTGTTCTGTGTTTTTCTTCTTGTATTGTAGGGATGGATGGTTTCAAAATTTGCTTGGAAAATACTGTCAAAGAAGTGACCGAAGATATTAGGGGATGATTCTTCCTCTTCCGGTACTTCTTCCTCAACTACATCTTCAGAACTTTCAGGAGGGGCAGAAGCAGAATTATCATGTGCTTCTAGAATGGTTTATAAAGCGTACTGCAAGCTTTTGAAATTAAAACCTTCGGTGGTTGGGTTAGGCCGGTTGGGAGGAAAAGGTTTTCTGAAAGGAGGTTTAAAACTTCCTTTGCTTGTGGATGCCTCATCGACTGATCTTTTCAAATCCACGACCTCATTGACAGTTTTTGGAAGGCTTTTTGCAACCTTTCTAAGTCTAAAATTTCTTGTTGATTTATAAATCGAGGCGGTTTAGTAAGGATTTCTATTTTTTTTTAGATGAGGTTGGCTCGACTTCAATGCTAAGATTGTCTTTTAAGATTAGTATATCCTTTTCAATTTGACTTTCCTCCTCAAAGGCACTAAAAAAGTGTTATTCTTAGACCTTTTGACCCATATGGTGATATTGTTGTGCAAATCTTTAGCATAATATGCGATAATTAGGCTTTCTACAGGCATTGAATTGGTAGGGATTTTATTCTCTAAAGTAATAAATCTATGGTTAAAATCTTTTACTTTTTCCTTAGGGTTCATTTTTAGACTGGAGAACTCCATAACCAAGACTTCAGGATATTTATCATCTCCAAACTTCTCGAAGAAACAAGTTTCAAACTTGTCCCAAGAGACGATGGTTTGCGTCTATTGGGAAAAATACCATGTGGAGGCATTGCCCTCAAAAGTATAAGGAAAGAGTCTAGATACTACATCTTCATGCTCTACATTTCAGAGTCTAATGGACAACATAAATTTTTTGATGTGATCCTCAACAGATTGTTTAGAATCTGGATGTCAATAGATTTCTCCGGGTGTTTCAACAATGGATGTTGCGGTCCAGGTACAACCACAACATATTGATCGAGCCAAGGTCTGGTAGGATTGTTTTGGTTTTCCATGGGTGTTGGTGGTGTTGAAGGTTGAGATGATTTGGATGAGGAATTGTCTTCGTGAGATGACTCTCCTCCTAAAGAGGATGGAGATTGGGGAAGGTGGGATACCAGAACCTCTGGCTCCAAGAGTAAGTGTTTCGATAGGATCGATGGTATTATCTCCTAAAGGGTTTGAGAGTAGACCAGTGCCTTCAAATTGTTCTCGGATATATGAGAAATCTAAGGGTTGGTTAAGTGCCCTACCAGGTTGTCTGATAGAGACCAAGGAATTATGTTTCCTTATGGGTGACTGATGAACAATTTCTTGGACGTCGGCCCCTTGAGGAGCTGGTGTCACTGGTTCAATGGGAAACTCAGGATTATCGTTTGAGGTAGTTGTTAATTCAAGCATAAATTTGTTGTCTGAGTGACTATGTGTTATGGCATAGGAGCGAGTGTATGGGGGGGGAGTCTTGCGACCTCCATGTGCCATCATTTGAATTCAGGCCCTCCTTCTAGAGCCATTTGTTGACAGGAAAATTTGACAGGCCGTCAACTGGAAGAACAGGTCTGGTCTAGGGTTGTCTAAATAACCCAAGTCATTTGGTGTGACCTATTCTGACGGGTTTAATGGATCTGTTAGCCAATCTAGGGTCCTAAAACAAAGAGAAATAATAAACTAACTAATGCTAAAACTACAATAATATATATACTTTAATCTAATTATTTACAAATACATTCAATAGAAAGAAAAATATGAACATGCCATTATGTACATAGTAATTACAAATTGCAAGTTTTTTAGTAGATGCCTTGCAAAATCAATGTTTGGTAACTGTATGCAAAAGTAGATAAAGAAAGCACATTT
This sequence comes from Picea glauca, assembly GCA_000966675.3. Taxonomy (NCBI): domain Eukaryota; kingdom Viridiplantae; phylum Streptophyta; class Pinopsida; order Pinales; family Pinaceae; genus Picea; species Picea glauca. Next base: position 444,333 of record JZKD02S1706720.1, read on the forward strand.
TTTATATTTTATGTTTTCTAATCATAAATCTAAGAACTTAAATAAAACATATTATGAAACAAGGATAGAGTGATGGTCAAAGCCAATCTAAAAATTTCTTGTTTCACTGATAGACAAACTAATAACAAAATTTAAATGGGAATAAATCTAACCTGAAATTAGTTTTATAACATGTATGTGCCTCTGTGCGATCCAGAACTACAGTTGTCTTGCCTGTAAGAAAAATATATGATAGGTTTGTACAGATACCTCCCAAACAAACTCCAAGATTTTATTGGCAGCCAGAATATGAGAACAAAATAATAGACATGTATACACAATGATCTTATAATTATGAACGATTACAATAATATAAATCTTAATGTAAAACATTCATTTTATCAATCAACTAAACATCATGCATAAATCATGATATTAAAATCAATATCACGATCACAGTGATAATTTGTGAAACAACAAATTATGAACAACATTTAAAACATGAATAAAATGGAACATCTTATGTCATTGAGACTAAAGCTATACAGCACATTAATATTCCAAAATGAGAGAGAAAAAACATAAATGAGACAACATTGACATTGGTCTAAAGCCGAAATGCTATAAGTTGTTCCATTAAGTTTTGAAGATCATTTGTCCATAATCTGTTCCTGGCCAAGATGTCCATTACTTACAAAATGAACAGTATTTAAAGTGATCTGAAATCACATCCTCCTATCTCATAGGATATGATAGGATCTCATAAAATCAAAATATTACAAAAATAGTGGGCTAACAGACAATCATAACAGAGTTGATTGTATTCAAAACTTAATCAAAGTTTTTGTAAAACAAACAGAAAAGGAACTACTAATCATTCATGTGCATAATCGAACATGTGACCCCCAGATGATCAGCAACAGGATCTACTATTTCGTGGAAAATGAAACAAGAATAAGTTAGAAAATTTCCCATAACTAATTTCTAATTTTTTAAAGAGACTTGTCTACATAATTGAAATATTATGTAGCTAGTCTTATCTTAGAAAACAAAATCAAATTCCAAACCGATTCAATTCAAAATAGATAATAGGAATATAATAAGAGGAAAATTGTTATACCATTTTAAAAATTGACTAAAGATGGGCCGGGTAGTTCATAATTAATTATCGCTTTGACATTGGTTGTGTTTTTTATCACTATGTTTCCTAACCTCTTAATGTGTTTATCCCCTTTCTCTGCAAGTGTTTTGAGGTTGAGATTTGCTCGTCTCAATGATTCATTTTGAGGGGTAAGCGTTTTGATTCGAGCCTGGAGAAGGGGGATATCGGTGTAATATCGATCGATCCAAAGGAAACAATCATCACACTGTATAGGAGGAATGGCAGGTCTATGGAGTGCATGGTCAAACATGGGTGTATCCACCTTATCTTTTATCTGCTTCTAATCAGGCCTAATACCAGGGAACCCCTCCTTACCCTTGAGACATGGTGGCAGATTCGTCACAAAGTCGTAGGGTTTAGTAGAAGCAATGTCTTTCTTCTTGTAACCCTGCAAATATGGGTCTTCAAGAACGAGGAACTCTTCGATCTCAGGGTTCGAATACTCATCGATCTCGATTGGGCCAATCAAGCTCAGACGAGTGTTGGATCGATTCCTAAGCTTTCTCAAAATTTGGCGACCTACCCTTTTTGTTTTTATCCCTATATCTGTGCATTCCTTTGTTACCCCTTCCCGAGGTTTTTCAACATCTAGGTTAATACTAACAATCGGGCTAGCTTCAATTTTAGGAACAAAAATATTAATAACCTTCAACTTAGTATTCCCTTGCTCAGAAAATCCTATAGGTGAAGACTTGCTCAGTATCCCAGTGTCTAGAGGGTTTTTGTTGGTAGAGTCTGGCGTATCAATTGAAAAGTCAGATTGGTTTTTCATTAGTGTCTCATCTAAGCTAGGGTTTATTGTAGGGGGAGTCTGGGAAAAACCGTTCCTTATCAAGAAATTTTCCCAACAGTGACCCACAGTGGACAAGTGATGAATCAAAATGATCTTAATCAATTCGTGATGGGAAATACTTGAATCAACACTCTGTCTCCTATGTCTTTTGGACATTTTATAGAGACTTCTCAATAGATAAAATGGAATGTTTAATTCAAAACCAATGAAATGCATAAGTGAGATAATATGGTAGAGGAATATTAATCCGTATCGACCTTCACAGGTCATGAATTGTTTGAGGATCATCAATAGGCTATGCCACCTAGGTTTAACCAGGGATATGGGGATACCTTTTTCGTAGCAGTTGATCTTTCGGGGTGTCACAAACAAGATCCATGGCACTCATTCAATTCATGAGTTTTTGAACCATTTCTCTCTTGTCGATGGAAGCCTTATTGCTTCACTTACAAACCCCTCAGTTAGCTCTAACTGTGTGTTCCCAATTTTCACTCTACAACCATCGAAGTTCTGCGTGAAACTCTGCGCCACCTGAAGGTTATAGCCTTCAAATATTTTCATGAAGACATCCCATCCTTGGATTTTTAAGTCTTCAATTGAATCATCGTGAGAGATTAATGCCTGGAAGCCATTCGGCTCCAAGTGAAAGACAAGAGCCATGACAAACAAAACTAGAATGGAACAGGAATAACTCAAAACAATTTTAGGTTTAAATGGTAGGAGCGATAGGAGAAAATCCGGATGGATAGTTGAGAAATGGCCATAACAAATCCTCTGTGTTATCATAGCACAAACAGTGAGAATGAGCATGGAGGGTTTGATCGTAAGGCTTTACCATTCCTGGCAATGAGAGCCTGACATACAAAGTTGAAACCCTGTGCCTGTAATAAATGGCTCGTTAATACATTGTGCCAGTAGGGTGAGGTAAGGACATGAGTACAACAGGTGTGCATTGATTGTCATGACTACTAACACGACCATCGAACTTGTAAATATATAAAATATATAAAAAGAATTTTCATAAATTGAATACAAACCACCGAACCATACAATAACTATATTAAAAATCCAAAATATAAAAAATAGGTCAATCCAACATTGGGTTTAGATTTGATATAAGCATGATGACCTTTAAAAGAATGCATTCTAAGGCATACAAATTATAACACCAAGCTAGTTTTTTGTGTTTGATTCATGCTTGCAGTCATGAATCAACATAAAACAAAACGAAAATCCAAACAATAAAATATTAATCAAAATATTTCTCAACCCAATAAATATCTCAAAATTTTTGAAAACGTTTACGAAATCGAGGAGAAGGCAGCTACAGAAAATGCAATTTCTTGTTCAAATATCAAAATCATGTGAGGCTAACAACATCTTCTTGACCAACTCAAGGGGGGAAATTTCTTTAGTAAGATTGACCTAAAGTTTGGTTACCACCAAGTTCCCATCGAACTGACTAATGTATGGAAGACAACTTTTAAATCTAAAGAAGGTCTCTTTGAATGGTTGGTCATGCCCTTTGGATTAACAAATGCACCAACCACTTTCATGAGGTTGATGTATGATGTATTGATACCCTTCACCAACTCTTTTGTGGTGGTATATCTGGATGACATCCTCATCTTCAACAGAACTTGGGAGGAGCACATGCAACATATCCAATAGGCTTTGAGCACTCTGTGACAAAAGAATCTATATGCCAACTTGGAAAAATGCTCCGTTGGCATGAATAGGGTCCAATACTTGGGATAAATTGTTGATTAGCACAGGTTACATGTCGATCCAACTAAGATCCAAGTCATCTGTGACTGGCCAGCCCCCACCACACTAGCCGAGCTTCATAGCTTCTTGGGACTGGCCAACTTCTATCGACGATTCATGTTGGGATTCTCCCATATTGCATGGGCCCTTAGCCAAGTGACCAAGGGTAGTGGCAGGGAAAATTTCGCATAGGGGAAGGAACAACAACGAGCATTTGATGATATGAAGAATCGATTGTTCTTAGATCCAATACTCTCCTTGCCCGATTTGCAACAACTGTTTGAGATTGAGACTGATGCATCTGACTATGTTGTAGGAACAACTATCACTCAGCATGGTCATCCAGTGGCATACCATAGTTAGACACTCTCAGATATTGTCCCGAAATACCCCACCTATGACAAGGAAATGTATTCCATTGTACAAGCCTATCGTCAATGAAAACATTACATTCTTGGAAAGGATACAATCATCCACACTAATCACAAGGCTTTGTAGTTCATACAGACACAAGGGAAGTTGCAAAATGAATGCCATCAGAATTGGTCCACCTACTTGTAGTAGTTCCATATCAACATCAAGTATAAGACAGGGGGTACAAATCGTGTCGCTGATTGCCTCAGTCGACCTCTCATGGTTGCACTCAACACCTAGCTCCATTCCTATGGACATGAGGCATCTGAGTGGCCCTAAATTTATCAGCAAGATATGAACTTCACCACCACCTATCATCTCTTGGGTACAGGTGCGAATGTCACTGATTTTCACATTCAGGATGGATTGTTATTCCATATGGGCCATATTTGTGTTCATACAAGTGAGCATGCAAATCTTATTTGGGAGGCTCACTACCGACGGATGGCGGGAAATTTTGGTGTGAAGAAAATAGTGGTCATTCTACAGAAACATTTTTATTGTACTAAAATTTAGTAGGACGTCAACAAGTATATCAGATCTTGCACTACTTGTGCCATTGCCAATCCATCCATCAATAAGAAAGGATTATACACCCCTCTTCCTAATCCCGAGATGTCATGGGAATCCATCTTGATGGATTACATGTCTAGCTTTCCATCCACCAAGAAAGGAAATGATTGTGTATTTGTGGTTGTTGATCAGTTTTCGAAGATGGCCATCCTCATAGCCTACAAGAAGAAAATCACAGTGGAAGATACTTCCAAGCTCTTCTTCGAACGAGTGTGGGTCCATTTTGGGGTACCACAAACCATCATCTATGACCAGGATAGCGGGTTCCTCGACACATTTTGGTCAAGTCTCTGGTCACTGTTGGACACCAAGATCGCCAAATCCACTACTTTCCACCCCCAAACCGATGGCTAAACAAAGGCCATCAATCGGATGATTGTACACATCCTGTGCATGTACAACTCTAAGCATCCACATACATGGGATGAGAGTCTTCCCTATGTTCAACACAGTTAAAACAGGGCTCTCCATAGCTCCAATGGCCATAGCCCATTTTAGGTGGGGCTGGGATTCCAGCCCTTGGATCCCATTGATGTTTCAATACCTCTTGCTGTTAGGATATTTAGACACTTAGGAGTTAGTTAAGATCTACTTGGTCTAATATGTCGTTAGGTAAAAGTGTGTTTCTTTAGTATGCATTAGTATGCATTTGTAGTTAGG
>JZKD02S1706720.1:458073-484219 GCA_000966675.3 Picea glauca
TCTCAAATGATTTATATGTGGCACTAGAGGAGACTGATACCTATGATCTAAAAAAAATAAAAAATTGTTTTGATCATGTTAATACGATTTTAGCCTACACGAACAAAAGCCGTTTTAATTTCAGGCATCTGTTGAATTTGATAATTTTTAAAAAATATAAAATTAATATTAAAAATTTCCAAAAAACTACATGACATAATAAAATGAGTTCTCTACAAGTATATAAGTGTTTGGAACGAAATTCCATCGTTAAGACACTCAACACCTGCATGAATGAAAACACATACCTTATATTTTGTTGGAAAAATAAGACACCACTGTTAGAAAAAATCAAATTTGTCTTAGTTATTCACAATGTCTATGAATAAAAGTTTTATATTCGGAAATCTAATTCAATTTCCTATGTTTCATCTTCTTACACCATATTCAAATTCATTGTAAAAGTACCTTGAATAATCCCTCCAAGTTAATAGATTATTGTTTTTCCAGGTTTGCATTGCCACTAACGCGTCATGAGAAACCATTATTAGCTTGCATTCACCCCATGGTCATATGCATAGTGATATCAAGGAAATATTCCATGGTTCATTGGCATATAGATAAGTTATTGTGTATTTTATTTACATTTATAATAATAAAATGTGTAGGGATTGGGATTATTAATGTGTGTGGGGTGTGATGGTATTTATCATATAACTCCCTTTGTGTGTCATTTATCTTCTAATCTAATTTTATTACTACTATAAAATATGTATATATTAACGATCATGAATAAAATTACACAGTATCTTGAGTACATTAAGTATTTGAGTTATGTACTTAGAACCTACAACATTTTAGAGGGTTTTAAAATGAATGCAAGGACATTTCACAAGTTAGTGATTATTGGAAAGAAAAAAATTTAAGAAATCCATGAAGAACATTTATATTGAACCCATGATATTATTATTTAAAAAATAAAACTAACTAACTTTTCCAATTCAACATTCAAATTAATACTAACTAAGTTGCACAAGAAATACGATCACCATGGTTGTAGAGTGGCCCTTACTCTACAATGTGTTGGTTATCCTTAGGTTAACTCAAATGATTACAACAAGAATAAAGTTTCCAAGAGAAACTATTTGTAACTAAGAAAAGTATATTGATAATCAAAATTCTGAACCCCGATAGATTATCCCTCGTGTTGCTTTATACAAAACTGTCATAATTTCTTGGCCTTTTTCCACTTTCCAAGAACTAATTAAAATTTATTTAACTTACATTCCTTAAAAAAAAATCATGTTTCCAACAATAGACTTGTATCTTGTCTTTCATTTGACTTAACTAAAAGTCAAATACACCCCTAAGGTAGCATTTAATAAATCCTATGTGACTCCTAAATTTCAACTAATGCTTTGTCGACAACTTGAAATAAACCATGTTCTCTTGAAAATATCTTTATGGTAATGAGAAACTCTTAAGCATTACATAGCTCCAACAATGGGTATTCTTGTTGATAAAAACATATGTAGAGTTTGACAAACTTGATCTTTTGAATTTCAACTGATGAGAAATTTTGTAGATCCTAATCAAACAACAAAAAATATACAATTTGTTTCCTAAATTTTGTAAATAGTCAATTTAGCATCATGAACATATAAATCATGCATTCTTTTATATAAAAATTCAACCCAAAGATAGATTCATGTTATTCATGAAAGGTAAATGAGGAGGGAATGGTGGATAATGAATAGGAACTAGTCAAGTTTACTCAATTAGGAAGGGAAAAGATAATTATTGTAATAGAGCTATATTATGTTGAAGGTTTCGCATTTAAAGAGGCAAGTGAGTTTGGCTTTCTATCAATAAAAATATCATTGCTGGTGTTTTTATTTTCTGTATTTTGTTGTTTTGTTGGTATTTGTAGTCGTATTTTTGTTTTTGATTGTTATAATACACCTGATACCTAACACATAGTTTTGGTTAGTTTTTGTAGATATGTGATGACAATGATTTAAACAAATCGTCTCTTAAAATCATATTAGAGAATAAAGTGTTTAAGTGGTATATTTAGGTATTTTGGTTATTTTCAAATTTCAATAATTCCAAAAAGTTAAAATACAATTTCAAAATCATTTTTCATTAGTGACTCACAACAACTATTTACAATCATCATCTTGGAAAAAAAAAATGTTTTGGAACTTCAAATTCTTTAATGAATTATCAATCATGTTTAAGTGTAAAATTTGCATGTTGTATATTTTTATAAAATTATTATTAACAAAATCATTTTAGACCATTTTAGTTGAAGGTATTTTTTCTAATCTCTTTAAATAATACTAGACATTTTATTTTTCTTACTAATGCCCATCTTTTGATATATGACTTTTATTTATTCCATGTAAAATATTATTCAAGGGTGTGGCAAAAGGTTAAACATAAAAACCTTAAAAAAAAAAATTGAAAATGATTTTTATGGAGATTGAAATGTTCCTTAATTTCTAATATTACCACACATATATTTGAAATTAGGAGGATATCTTCCCACTATGGCTCAATGATCAAACTATGATACAGAGAGAGAAAATCTCCCCTCCAACACTATATGATAGTGATGCATGATAGTGTTACAAAGCAATACAAAAGCATAATATTTTGTATTACAAAAGAAGATGGTTTATGACGCACCCATAGCATAGAAAAGAGATTTAAGGCACTCATACAAGGGACTTGAAAAGATGGTGTAAAAATATTGGAATAGAAAGAGAGTTGAAGATTATTTAAAATTAGAAAAAATAGAAAATCAAATTAAATCTACAAATATAAAATTTGTGTTCATAATTTTTTATTGAAAAATGGATTTTTTCGATATCAACATCTTGAATCTATATGAGATATGAGAGTTGCTCAAGCCAAATACCTAATTTATAAAGTGACAATTTGAAGCGGCCCTATTAATATCAATGATTGAAACTTGTCTCAACTTAAAAATAGATTATTATTATTTGTTTTATAGTCTGCAGTATGAAACAGGAGACGATTTTTTTGAAACCAAAAAAAAAGCGGAGCTGTTTAAAAACGTTCCTGTATATTTTCATGACTGCGAATAATATTTTGCCTTTCTTTTACGGGTATATTGGTGAACATCAGCTGTAATTATTCGAAAAGAAGATGTGATTGAATAGGTAGTTCTGTGAAGAAGCCGAAAGCAAAAGCCATGGTTTGTTTTGCTTTTTCTTTGGGCAACTTTGCGTAAAGAGCAACTGCTGTACTGGGCAATTCCAATTTCTTCGTACCATACATCATGCTCGCTCCAGAACGTATTATTTTCTTTTACAACTCACAATTCTAACTTTTTTGTTTTGTTTTTTTCAATTTGGCAATATAAGTTTACAGTAAATCAATATTTTGATTTTGTTGTTTAAAATCTATTTCTGAATGCAAATTCAGAAATAAATTAAGCTGAAAAATTATTAAATTATTTGGATTAAACAGAAATAATTAGATAAGGTTGCATGACATCTTGAATATTCACTGTTATAAGATATGATATGATATGTCTGTATCAGCCATCAACAATAAGGTTGCATGGCATCTTGAATATATTAAGCATTTGCATTATGTACTTAAAATTTGGGGGATTCGGATTGAGTTCAAGAAAGTTTGATGAGTTAGTGATTAAACAGAAATAATTAGATAAGGTTGCATGACATCTTGAATATTCACTGTTATAAGATATGATACGATATGTATGTATCAGCCATTAACAATAAGGTTGCATGGCATCTTGAGTATATTAAGTATTTGCATTATGTACTTAAAATTTGGGGGATTTAGAATGAGTTCAAGAAAGTTTGATGAGTTAGTGATTAGAGAAAATAAATTTTTTTTAAGCATTCTAAGTTAACTCGGGAAGAACATTTATATTGAACATGTGATTCTAGTTTTGGGAGATTATTAATGGAAAAAAAAATTATGGTCTTATAATCTTAAGCATGGCAGAGTTGTTTAATCTTAATTTTCATATTATTGATTCTCAATCAACTCAATTTTTATTTTCTTGATGGTCTCATACTAAGATGAGTGAATGAAGATAGAAGGGATTTATTGTGAGCTAATGAGAAGAAAAGGTTAGAGAATTTATTGTGATGAAGAATAAGGGTTTGAACATAGTACTATGAAGTTACCAGAAATGCTTGTCGATAAGATCGATTTCTAGACTTCTTACACAAGAAATTTATAGTTGTTTTCATGTCTACAATATTGACAAATCTATTAATGAATGGAACTCAAGCCAATTCTTACTAGACGAATCAATGACAATATGTAAGTTCCTATGGATATTGGAAAATTATAAGATGAACTTCTGATAGAAGGAGTCATGATATAAGCATCGTGTAAAATACAGAATCAGTTAATGGTGGTCACAAGTATCATGCTTTCGAATATGTGTAAGGTTGAAGCAATGAAGCGTTCTAAAAGACATAAAGATAATGAGTGAAAATAGCAGGTTTATGGAAATATGGTGCTTCACACTATAAAGACAAGGTTTATGGCTAGCAGACATATTCCCAAAATCAAGAGAATGTAGGGGCACACATTTGTTACATTACACTCAAGTTCATATAACATTTATTCCTTGATAAATATTTTTTGGGTTGAAGATATAGGCTATTTAATAGTGGGACATCAATGAGTAGAATTTATGAAGATGGAATATGGCTTGGTGAAACTAATTGACAAGACCAGAACCATATGGTGCACCTGTGGATACGATTTTAATGAATCATGTGGGTTTAATGGAGCTTTTCATGAAGAGAATGAAATAGAGTGTAAAGTAGTGCCTACCAACATGCCCAAACTTGGGGTTTTCCATTCCATGAAAGACACATGAACATGTCAGAGTGCTTCATGAGAATGGAGACAATTTGGGACACCGTCACCTTGATTAGTTTGATTAAAAGAAAAAATCCATTGACCCACATGATAGAGCATTATTGATGTGTCTTTCTTGCACTCTATAAATCTTAATTGAGTAGGCCCTAAGCCCTCTTTTCTTCATTGTATCAAAAGGTTATTTTACAGATCCTTTTAAACCATTGTATTTTGTAAGTTTGTAGAGTGATCAGGAAAATCCTTTTTGATAATCCCTTTGTATATTTGGACCAAAATACTTAAAAAAAAATATTTATTGTGTTAGGAAAGCCCCTAACTTAACCCTCTTAAGAATCAAATCTTAGATCAATTGGGAAAACTTTGAGGTTCCATAGAGCCCACCTTTTTCCCTCTTCTAAATGACTTGACGTTATTACAATGGTGTTTGTATGGGGTTTTGGAGAGCCCATCCTCCATCCCTTAATATTTTTGTTTTGAGCTAAAGTTGGGTTAATTGAGAGCCCATCTTCTACCCCCTTATACTTTTTAAGGATTAATTTGGGGTCACCAAGAGCCCATCTTCCACTAGTTTATGTTATTTTGGGGGAAAGAGTTTAAGGTCTTATTCATCTAGCTCATGCACATAATGGCCCATGCATGCATCCCACATAATTAACTCATGTACCTAACCCATGTATCTAATTGACACACTAACATACATAAGAGAGAACCTAACATAAGCAATTAATCACACACCCAAGCACATAAAACACAGACATAGCATAACAAATGAAATTAAATTGTGTATATGAGAGACATACTCACAAACATAAGCAATGCACATATCTACACATGTAACATCACACACACCCATGCAAATAAGTAACACTCCTAACATGAGTGAAGCACCTTTCCTATATACCTATACACACATGTAATCCATGTAACTAAATCTAACACATAACTGACATAGGTACTTGTTGAGGCCACAACAACTTCCCCAAGCCCGCTGGCTTGGGCCCCTCCTAAATTTTTTCAACTCAAATCTTTTGATCATTGCACCCATTAGCCAAGTTCTCTTGATTTTTAACCGTTGATAATTTAATGGCTGAGTGGACGACTTATATCTAGTTTCCTATTATATCGATTTATTTCATGTTGCAATCATGATTGAGTGTGGTGATAGTAAATTATCAAGTTTTCTTTGTTGCAAGTGGTATTTATTACGCCTATCATATTTGCAAGTGTTTTGCACCTCTTGGTTCTTTAACTAACCTTGACCGTGAAAGTGTCATATATCATTACTTGGGTTTATTGCAACATCCATAAGACATAGGTTGGCTATGAATTGCTTCTTATAAAAAATTGGTACACCTTCCAAGTAGTTAGTACCAACTGCTCCAAACATCAGTTGACTGATTTCATAGGATAATATCTCCCAGCTAGTAATGGATAACCCCAGTTTAAATGGACATATTGGAATCCTATATAACACAAATGTTAAATGAATTAGAAGAGATTACTTTGGGTAAAGCATTGGCAAGAACAAGGCCCAAACTTATATTAAAAAATGTTTTTGCTCATAATTTCAGGTAGTGGTCAAAGAGGATTTTTCACCTCTAAGTTAGGCCTACTTTATGTACCAAAATGCTCACCAAAGATTTCCTGTCAAATGAAACTCATCAATCATGAAGTTTCTAAAGTGTTTGAATGGAGTTGTAAATCCCCTCGTTGGAAACATTTAAATATTCTTTCCACATGGCAAAAAATAACATATCAACTAGACATTGTATGAGAAAGTTATGGATTATCTAAGTTATATTGAGTTGTGCCAAAACCTACCCCAAATTATCATAAAGAAAATAAAAAAAAAATTAATAAAATGAAAAAAATGTTGGGCCACACACAATGTATCGCCGCCCCCGCCTCCCCCCCCTAAAAAAACCCAAAACAAATGGGACAACACATAATGCATCGTCCAAAAAATATTTTCAGGTGTCGATACATTGGACCAAAAATTAATATTAAGTGCCAACAAGAATGACAAATGCATTAAGCGTGGTAATTAAAATAATTTTTGAAGAAGATTAAATAATGTTTTTTTAAAGAAAAAATGGTGGTATACTTGGGTTTGAAGTTTCATATAAAATAAGGTAAATGAGAGGGAATATAAGACAAGTGATGTTGCACATAAGATAGATTGGGGACCCCTCTTAACCTTTTCATTGGCCCCCTTAAACAACATGTCTTCCCTCTTTAAATTATATCTTATCCTCCCTCCTTTGTATCAACCATCATATTTATTGGCATGTCCATGTATCGGCCAACATATTTATTTTCTTGCTGATACATGTCATCTACCACATTTATTTGCACACCAATATATATTGGTCATCATATTTATATTCACGCCGATACATATTGGCCATCATATTTATATCCATGATGATACATATCCCCCCCCCAAAAAAAACATTTTAATGTTGACAAATATCAATCTCCCAAAACATTTTCATATTGATGTATCAACCCTCGAAATACTTTTCTGCTCTAATTTTTTTTGTGTATTGTCATAAAAAAAAATATAAATATCAACCCCTTCTCACATCTTATATATTACCCCCAAAAAAAGGGAAAATTAAGCCCTAATACGATGAGGGACAGACAAATAAAAAAAAAAGGCCACTTCAATCGAGATTTATGAAGTGAGATGAGTCTGAAAGTGTTGGTGCAGGGTGTGCTAAAGAAACTTCACATGGACCAAAGGAGAAAGAGAGTTTTCTTGTCCATATTTCAACTATTGCATTGTTTGATGTTCTAACTGAATGGAATTCATGAGTGTTTTGGATTGTTTTGCATTCATACAACTGTGATCGATCTACATTGAACACTTCTCAAAAATATCTATGTACATGTAATTTCTTATGTGATTTGTCTTCACGAGATTCTATTCCCTCTCCCATTATTGAAAAACACCATTCAACAATGGATTTTGCATCTCGAATGAGGGAAGTAGTAGTGAACCTCATTTATTGCCTACGTATTTTTTTTAATGCTTGCATCTGCTCCATCGTGCCTCCCTTTCCCATGCTCAGACTCAAAATAGTTCCAAATGTGTGGTACCTTTAATATTTTGTGCAACATACACAACCATTGAAATACATGAGCATTTTTTAATTGTCATGCACAACCATCTGAACAAATCCAATGTTAATCCATCCGTATGTTCTTATCCTTAAGGTGATTGTAGAACAACTGAAGACAATGTTGTACGTAGGCTAAGTCATGGAACCGATCATCGTTTATGTAGAAGTGATAATATTTCAATATAACTATGTTTTGTTCATTACTATCTGGTCCATGCCTGTATGTGATATGTACCATTATGTTGACTTTCTATGAATGATAATATTGGATTAGAATATCATTTTGCAGTTGAAGGGTGTAGTTCTCAACAAAATAAACCATTGATAACACAATACCAACAGGAAATGTATCTCTACATATTCTAGAATGCTCGTCCTGCCATTAAGCCACATGGACATGCTGAACATAATGGTGTGTATTTTCTATGAAGTCCTTTGTGAAGTCACAAACTCGTACTTGGGAAGTAACCAATTGTATATTTTTTCTTTCCTGCCCTCCATCAGTATCATATGTCACATATTTAAATATTTACAAGGAAACCTCATTTCTCCCCAATTCATACTCTTCTCTTAAATGGATGCACTTGCTCAGTAATGTCATTCCATCGCACCTAGGGCATGTCCCATCTAAGAATGTTTTTGATAAAAATGTAAAACCCTCTGGCCTTGTACACAAGATGTTGTGAATAAAGTCTCTAGGGGAATTCCTACAAAATGGTGTTATGCAAAACACAAATATAATAATAATAATAATAATAACAATAATCTATTTTTAAGGTCACGACCAAACCAGACACCAAATTGGTGTATGTCATAATAATAACCATACTCAATGTGATATCTACAATGACATGTATTACAAATTGTGTTTATTCGAACATACCAAGGCTTACATTTATGGAAATATATTTGGCCTAAGTTAAGTGCACTATGTACTATTCTGAATCTCTCATAGAATTATGTCTATGTAATTTCAAGAAAGTGTTTAATATGGGGTTCACGGTCCCTAGATCCCCTTCTCAATTTTAGTACATATTTTTGGTTGGAATAAGGCCTTATGTTCTCATGCCAAAAATCCTGAACTAGTCCCTTAAACGCTCCAATTAACTTTATGTCAGAATGAGGTAGCCTTCCATTGAAGGCCCACAAATATGTTGAGGAACCTGTGTAGATTCTATCTAGTCTATAAGAATACTTTCTGATGGTTTTCACGTTGCATTTCAAGAGGTCAGAGAGATTTGTTGTAGAAAATGATGTTTTCTTGTGATCTTGCTAACAATTGACTGGGACAAGACATGTTGAGATGCATTGTGGTCTTTAGAATGAGACTTCTTACCAATTATTTGAAAAGCATATACAAGGTTTCTAACAATATGATGACTTGTTTCTACACTTTTGACTATTTTAATGCCTAAAATTCTCCTAACAATAGTCAAACTTCTAGATTTTAACAAAGATATAAATAATTGACATTTAGCAGCATCGGGTTTTGGTTCAAAATATTCTTGAATGATTTTATAAGAGTGATAATGAATATTACGGTTAGGTGATTTCCCTTCAAGTGATTCTAGACCACTTTCATCGACCTTAATGCATTTAGGAGTTCTTCATCGCACAATGCTTAATCTAGGTAGGGATGATGAACCCCGATTCTAGAACTCTTGACCTCCCTATTGTGGAGTTAACAATATTGCAGTTCTTTCCCATTCAATTACTGATGGATCAACTGTGGGAGGAGAGTGGACATGGGATTGTCTACTTTTTGGAACTTTTGACTGCCCAACTAGAGATTGCACCACATGACCTTCTTCACCATAATGTTGTACATAAATTGCTTTGCTAATTTCATCCATTGTATAATTAGCTCCAATAAAATCCTCCATCATCTGGTCATCCACAAAAAAATCTCTTGATGATATATTGTTTGTATTTCTCTTTAATGAACTCTTGTACTTTGCTTGTGGTGATGGAGGAGAAACAATAACAACATCTATTCCACTAGAAATTGGATTTCCCTCTTCTAAAAGCCTACACTTTGACATACGTAAATTTTATTTTTCTCTTTCTTCTTCTACCTTTTAGATCGGTTTATTTTTTCTCTAGGAATTTATTTCTCGAATCTAGTGGCTCCCCATGTTTCAATATAAAAAATGGCTTCCAAACACCCACCACAAATTTGTCTTTGTATTATGTAATAAGGCACGACCAAGTGGATAAAATTGTTTTTGTATTACAAAAGAAGACACATCTAACAATTCCAATTCCAATTCCAATTCCAATTGCACTTGGACAAATTTGTCTTCCAACTCCAAGAAGACACAAGAAGATACAAACAACAATAAAAATTGCACTTAAACAAATTTGTCTTCCAATTCCAAGAAGACAAAAGAAGATACAAAAAATAATTCCAATTGCACTTGGACAAATTTGTCTTCCAATTCCAAGTAGACAAAATAAGATACAAACAACAATTCCAATTGCACTCGGAAAAATATTTCTTCCAATTGTAAGAAGACAAAAGTAGATACAAACAACAATTGCAATTGCACTTAACAAAGTTGTCTTTCAAATTTTCCTACAATAGTCTGTCAATAGCACAAAAGTCTCTATAAATCTAACAAGAACACTAAAATAAGTAAAACATGTCTTTGCAGGATGGTTTTGTCTAAAGTTGTTGAGGATTTTTGTCATCCATTAGATAGATGAGGTGGGGTGTTCTTGGCACCAAAAAATTCCCAACAGGAATGCACGCACGTTCCTAGAATGCACATGTGCTCCTGTTGAGCATAAACGACCAACACCTACAACTCAGTAAAGTCATAGGAGCACATGCACTCTCTTAATTGAATGGATATAGCATTTACTATACACCAAACCTATTTATGAATAAATATGTATAGGGGTATGGGGACAAATAAGGCCTAAGGGGTTAGGATTGAAAGTGTTTTCAAGGATAAAGAAATTGTTAGAGAACCAAGATGTGGGTGATGTGGGTGCAAGGGTTGTACACAAGGTATATGCATAGTAAACTCAGGGCTCGAGTGTAGAGAGGGTTAAGGATTTAGTATAAGTGTAACACCCCAAGTTTTGAGCCCCGTATTAAATCATGTATTTTGTTAATCCATGAAAGACCAGAGTTTCCAAACAATTGAAAGAGGCCACTGTGCCTAGGAAATGCAATGTTTGATCATTATTAATAATAAATACATCACTAGATGCTAGACAGACAAAGACAAGAGTTATAGGGTCCTATGATTCCACAAGAGAGGGGGCTTGAGGGGATAAGTATTTATTTTATATTTTATTGACCCATTTTTGTTTTAATGGAGAATAACAGTTACATGAGCTTCATGTGGGGAAGGATAAGTGGTTCCTTAATTCCAATAATTACATAAACCCATATTTGGTCTATTGTGGGGGTTGCTTCTTCTTCTCTCATTCACTTATTCATCATTCATTGTTCATCATTCATCATTCATTGTTCATTGTTCACACCTTTCACCTTATTCTCTCTCCATTAACTCTTTCACCCACTCATCTTTCCTCATTCGCGTTTTTCTTTGGAAGGGAAAATGAATTGTTGAAGAGGAGCCATGGTTTTGTTGGCTGCAGAGACTACTGGTGTATTCCTGTCATGAATTAAGGCCTGTATGTCTAAGATGCTTTGTCCTGTGTTCAACTTTTCTCACAATTGAGAATTTTGAGAGTCTCAACATGGAGATTCTTTATCAGATGCACTGTATCCCTAAAAGGATATGGGCAGCCTGAGGGACTACATGGTAGAGAAGGGGGTCCATTCTCTTGGGTTGTGTAGGATGGGTAGAAGAGAGTTGGTGTACTTTAGATTGTTGTGGGTGCTGAGAAGCATGTGAGAGATTGAGTGCTGACTAGTTTGAGAAGCCGAGTGACACTCTGGAACCATCCTCGTGGATTCATAGCCCTAGCTCAGGGGTGACATTGTTGTTGGGACTTGGAACATCAATGTCTATGGTTGGATGGAACGTCCTTGGTTTATAGCCAGTTGGTGATTTGTTTTATGAAAGGTAAGTGCTTTATGTCATGGTTTTATTTACCTGTGTATTTATTCACTATGCATTTATTTATTTATGAAATGCATATCTATAATATGCATAATTGTTGGTTATTTCTATGTACAACATATGGTTCATTTATTTTATCTTGAAGCATGAATCTTGATCTATGCATGTGAATACTTCATGCATATTTGTTAATTAAAAGTTAGATCAAAAGTCGAAAGAAGTCCAGAATTGAGCTTGAAGTGGCCTACCCCGGCTTGGGGGTGGATAGGTGCATTACAATAATTTATTCCCAGGCTTAGATGGAGCTAGGGGGGTCTATGTAATGGTCTAGTTCAAGCTCTAAGCCAACATCTATATCTAGATCTAGATCTATGTTGTGGTCTACGTCATGGTCTATGTCAAGCTCTCGGTCATCATCTAAATATATCTCTAGCTCTATGTCGTGGTATAGGTCATACTATAGGTCTATGTCATGATCTAAATCATGGTCATCATATAGGTCTAGGTCATGCTTCGGGTTTTTCCATGTCTAGGTCTTGCTATGTCTAGGTTTAGGTCTAGTTCTTGACATGTCTAGGTCAAGGCCATTTCTTTCCTTGTGATGTAGGGAGGAGGGATGCAGAGAGAGGAAGAAAGAGAGTGTGAGAGGGGGGAAGGGGAAGAAAAAGAGAGTGAGGGACATGGAGAGGGGGGGTTACAGAGTGAGGGAGTGAGATTATGGGAGGTCTATGTCATGGTCTATGTGAATATCTAGTTCATCGTCTAACTCTATATCTAGATCTATGTCATGGTCTAGGTCATTGTCTACGTCAAGCTCTAGGTCATCGTCTAAATATATTTCTAGATCTATGTAATGGTCTAGGTCATGGTCTAGGTGTATTTCATGGTCTACATCATGGTCATCGTATAGGTCTAGGTCATTCTCCAGGTATTTCCATGTCTAAGTCTTGCTATGTCTAGTTTTAGGTCTAGGCAATGACATGTCTAGGTCAAGGTCATTTATTTCATTGTGATTTAGGGAGGTGGGTTGCAGAGAGACGAAAAAAGAGAGTGTTAGCACCAAAAGTCACCCTTGGATTGCAATAGAGGTAAGACTGATACCCATCAATTTGTATGTCACAAAAAATAAATCTAAAGACGGTCTAATGAACGCAGACTCAGGATGGTAACATTCTAGCTCAAAAAACTGGATCAGAAAGCATAAGCAGATGAGGTCTTGTTCTAACTTCAGTCAATAAGTTTGGTATAGTGGTGAGTAGGGGGAAGAACTTAAGAAGAGTGAAGAGGTATGCTATGGAATGTTAGGTCTTTCAGCAGCCTAAGGAGGAAAAACTCAGAAAACAAGATCCTTTTGGATTCAGAGCTTCGGGAAACTGAAAACATTATGACAACATTGCAATCAAACATCCATTACAACACAATCACAATAATCCATATGAATCCTTCAATTGTGAAAATTCGGTATTAGACGCATAATAAGATGGAGTAAGAAAATTTGACTTGGATTAAAAAAGAAGTCTCAAATACAGATACATAACTAGAAACCAGAGGCTTTGCTAAAAATTTACAATATGGGAGCCTAGCTCAACCATTGACCATGACAAAATATCAAAACTGAGTATTTATACTAAAAAAAAATCACTCCCTTCAGAAGCGCACTCTGGTCATTGAATTCAAGGCTTGGCATCTGTTTCTTCTTCTATTAAGATGCACTTGCATTCTGCTGTCAGACGCAAGATCAGATCGCTATGGGGTTCACAAGAAAATCTATGACAAGAAACTTCCGGCTGAAAATATGCCCTTCACTATCGGCTCTTCCATGCTTTCCATTTATGTGGTGAAACGAGGTTTCAACCACCTTCCCCATTTTCATTAACTACTTTCATCAGGGTCAATGTGAAGCCTGACGCCCATGAATGCTCCAAGAGAACTCATAATTCCTTTAGTCAATTATGGAGCCTCAAGACCATGTAGATATTTCTCTATGATCAAATCGAGCACTCTGATCTCTTGCGCAACCCCCTTTCTGTTCCCCACACGACTGCGGGCTATGACCCCATGCTTATCCGATGTGAAATATCGAGATTTTGTGTTTCAGAATTTTTCATTCCCCTTGACTTCCAACATCACAATGCCCGAAATCGCGAAATAGCCTTTGAGATCGGCGGTCGGTCTTGCTTTAAAATGGATGGCCACAATCCTTTCCTTGACAACACGAAATGCTAGCTATGCGATGAGCGCTAGCCCCTCTTTTTGGACTTACTTCCCATGTGATCAAGTGCTGAGACCACGGGCCCAATTCTCGGGCATTTCACGATTTCACATTTTGGGGTTTCGCACCATGTTCCACTTCGGAAACCCGATCCATGAAATCACGATCTTGCTGATCTGGCACCACACGTCCCTTAATTTGGACGACCCATATTGAAACCATCGACTTTTCGAGTATCAAGATTTCGGGCTATGGATGCATCTTTACGACAAGAACCCCGAACTCTCGATTCGTGATCCTCCGATATTTGTCGATGTCAGATCAACGTCCCTCGGCTCCTTACGATTGGATGGACCAGATATTTCCTTTCGTGAATCAGGATTTCACAATCCTTGTTGAACAATTTTACAACATTTGAACTCTTGATTCTCGCGCCCACTTGATTTGAGTCCATATTAGATCGCTCTTAGTGTTGTGTCCTGTGACAATGAAGACTTTGACAACATGGCTGGACAATGAAAGGATTAGTGATAGAGGCTGAGGGAGTGAGATTTCAAAATAGAAAGGGCAAGTAGAAAACAACTCTGTCGACTACAAAGGGGGAAAAATAAGGATGTGGCCGACAAAAATAATGAAAATGGGGCAAGCTTACAGACTCGAGTAAATTGACACATGCCTATGGGCCTTGACAGCTTCATGTGATAACATTTGGCTCCACAAGGGATGGAATGGTCCCTGTGAGTTTCCAAGAACAAGTAGTTCCAGTGTCTTAGCTGTTAGGTTATGGAGTCTCACAGTCATAAAAAGATAAAGATAAAAATAAAAAATAAAACAGGAACAATATTTACAATGGTGGGACACCAGTTGTAGATTTAAACCAAAAACGTTTTCAGGAAGTGGTCATTTACAGGGCCACCAAAATATTCATTACCCTCCAAGTTCTGTAACCTGTAAGTGTTGTTTGGGAACGCCTCAAAAATCTTGAAGGGGTCAATCCACAAGGCCTCAAATTTAGTATTCTTGCCTCTGTCCTACTTGGTTGCGTCCCATTTAAGTACTAGATCTCCCAACAAGAAATCCTATTTTCTCACCTTCCTATCAAAAGCCTTCTTGATCTTCTATTGATTCTCATGTGCTATGTCCAAGAGCTTCTCTCTTGGTTGTTGCACCTCGACCAGTTACTGGATTCTTCTACTCATATCATCGGGCTCACCTTGGTGATCTTGAAATAATTTTTCCACTGGCAAGGCCCGCTGAGAGGGAAAAAATGATTCAGTTCCATATATGAGCTGGAATGGAGAGATGCCGAGAGATCTTTTCATTGTCACTCTATCATCCCATAGAGAAAACTTGAGCTTTGAATCCCATGCTTTCTTGTTATCCTCTAATAGTCTTTTAATGATCTTGATGAGACTTTTGTTAGAGGACTCTGCCAATCCATTTCCTTGGGGGTAGTATGGGGTACAGTGAATCAACTTGATTCCAAACTGCTCATAGAATTGGATTAATGGTTCGTCTTTGAAAGACATTGTGTTATCTATTATGATTCTTCTCGGATAGCCAAATCTTGCTATGATATCCTCTAGGAAATCGATGATCACCCTGTGAGAAGCACTCTTTGTGGGAATAGATTCTATCCACTTGGTAAAGTAATTTGTGGCGGTCAAGATCGATCTGTGCTGACCACTGGATGTAGGGTGAATTTCACCAATGAAGTCTAGGCCCCACTATTGGAAGGGCCCTAAAGCAACCACATGTTTCAATGGAAGGGACTTTAGCTGTTGCTTTCTAGAGAATTCTTGACATTTAACGCAGGCTCTGAATTTTGTGCAAACATAAGTGAACAGAGTAGGCCAAAAATATCCAACCCTTATAATTTTGTAGGCCTTCATCCTCCAGAAGTGATGTCCTCCACACAGACTGTCGTTAAAATTAAACATAATTATTTGTGCTTCGTGTGGGTCTAAACATCTCAAAATTACCCCCAAGGGGTCTTTCCAATATAAGATTTGATCAATAAGGAAGTATTTAATTTCTTTGAGCTTTAAATCTCTATCGTTGTTCCTTTGCATGCCATCGGGAGGCTACAATTTCTATAGAAAATATATGACATCCTTGTACCAAGGACTTCCCGCTAATGGGGGGTCCACCTGAGCATTTGTATTAGACAACTCAACTTGCAGACTTTCTGAGTAATTATTGGAAAAATTTACCCCCAAAGATTTGCAATTAGATTCAACCAACAACCTGGCTAAACCTTGACCATTGATCAATTTGGTGGGCTTAATATCTAGATCAAAATCAAGGATTTTGGCAATCCATTGGCTCCTCCTTTCATCTATGTCTGGCTGAATGAGAACTTCCTTAACGACGGATGAATGGACGTATGCGATGATTTTTGAGTGTAGGACATAGACTCTGAAATATTTGAGAGCTTTAACCAACACATAGGCCTGCTTCTCCATGATGTTATATTTCACCTCAACATCTCTCAATGCCCAACTAAAAAAGGAAATGGGCTACTTCGATCCTTCAACATTTTTCTGCAACAGAACAACTGCTACAATGTCAAATGAAGCAAATGAAAAAATGAGGAAATCCTTTGAGTAATCAGGACTGATAAGCACAAGTGCTTCAGACAAGGCCTTCTTTATTTGATCAAAGGAACTTCAAGACTCATCAGTCCATTTGAATTCATTTCCTTTCCTCCACATGGTTGTTATGAGCTTTACCATCTCAGCAAAGTTGGAAACAAACCTCCTCAGAAAATTAATTTTTCCCAAGAAAGAGTGGACTTCTTTCCTGGATCTGGGGAGTGACAAGGTTTGGATTGCTTCAACTCTACTAGGATCAATCATGACACCTTCAACTGATACTATGTGGCCTGAAAATTTTCCCTCCTTCATGGAAAACAAAGACTTCTGGGGATTTAAGGAGAGACCAAATTTCCTGCATTTTAGGAAAACCCTTTTTAAATGCTCACATTGCTCTCTATTTCATCTGGAGAAGACTGTAATTTCATCCAGATAGATGACCACAAACTTTTCCTTTTCTCCAATGAAAGCGATATCCATGGCTTTCTGAAATGTCGCCCCCGTGTTCATCAATCCAAAGGGCATTTTGGCGTACATGAATGTACCCCAAGGAGTGGTGAAGGTTGTTTTTTCTCTGTCCTCAGGTAGGACTGAGATCTGATTATATCTCGAAAATCCGTCAATCATGGATATATTTCTGCACTGGGCAATTCCAATTTCTTCGTACCATAGATCATCATGCTCCAGAATGTATTATTTCTTTTACAAGTCATAATTCTAACTTTTTTTTATGGTTTTGTCTAATTGTTTTATTAAATAGTTTTTTTTGGAATTTGGCAATATAATTTTACAAGAAATCAAAAATCAATATTTTTGTTGTTTAAAATTTATTTCTAAATATAAATTTACAAATAAATTCAACATGCTGAAAAACTCCAGAGTTATTTGAATTATACAGAAATAATCAAATAAAATTGCATGACACCTTGAATATTCACTGTTGCAAGATATGTATGTATCAACCATCAACAATAAGGTTGCATGGCATCCTAATTATATTAATCATTTGCATTATGTAGTTAAAATATACAATATTTGGGGGATTCCGAGTGAGTTCATGAAACTTTGATGAGTTAGTGATTAGAGAAAAGGAATTTTTTTTAAGCATTTTAGGTTAACTCAGAACGAACATTTATATTGAACATGTGATTCTAGTTTTGGGGGAATATTATTGAAAAAAAAATTCTATGGTCCTACAATCTTAAGAATGACAGAGTTGTTTAATCTTAATTTTGATATTATTGACTCTCAATCAACTCAATTTTCATCTCCTTAATGGTCTCATACTAAGATGAGTGAATCAAGATAGAAGGGATTTATTGTGAGCTAGTGAGAAGAAAAGGCTAGAGAAATTATTGTGATGAAGAATAAGGGTTTGAACATAGTAACATGAAGTTACCAGAAATGCTTGTTGACAAGACCGATTTCTAGACTTCTTACACAAGAAATTTATAGTTGTTTTCATGTTTAGAATATTGAAAAATCTATTAATGGATGGAACTGAAGCCCATTCTTAATACACTAATCAATGACAATATGTAAGTTCTTATGGATATTGGAAAATTATAAGATGAACTTATGATAGGAGGAGTCATCATATAAGCATCGTGTAAAATACGAAATATGTTAATGGTGGTCACAAGTATCATGCTTTCAAATATGTGTAAGGTTGAAACAATGAAGCGTTCTAACAAACATAAAGATACTTAGTGAAAATAACATGTTCATGGAAATATGGTGCCTCACACTATAAAGACAAGACATATTCCCAAAATCAAGAGAATGTAGGGGCACACATTTGTTACATTATACTCAAGTTCATATAACATTTATTCCTTGATAAATATTTTTTGGGTTAAAGACATAGGCTATTTAATGGTGGGATATCAATGGGTAGAATTTATGAAGATGAAATATGGCTTGGTGAAACTAATTGACAAGACCAAGATCATATTGTGCACCTGTGGATACAATGGTAGAATATTCACAAGGGTGATAAAAGTGCATCTAAATTATGGTCATGATAATCTACATCATTTGTAATGAAACATGTGGGTCTAATGGATTTTTTCATGAAGAGGATGAACTAGAGTATAAATTAGTGCCTACCAACATGCCCAAACTTGAGGTTTTCCATTCCATTAAAGGCACATGAACATGTTAGAGTGCTTCATGAGAATGGAGATAATTTGGGACACCATCACCTCAATTATTTTGATTAAGAGAAAAAAATCCATTGACCTGCATGATAGAGCATTATTGATGTGTCTTTATTGAACTCTATAAATCTTAATTGAGTAGGCCCTAAGCCCACCTTTCTTCATTGTATCAAAAGGTTATTTTACTGATCCTTTTAAAGCATTGTATTTTGTAAGTTTGTAGAATGATTAGGAAAATCCTTTTTGATAATCCCTCTTTGTAAATTTGGAACAAAATCCTTCAAAAAAAAATATATTTATGGTGTTAGGAAAGCCCCTAACTTAACCCTCTTAAGAATCAAATCTTAGATCAATTGGGAAAACTTTGAGGTTCCATAGAGCCCACCCTTTTCCATCTTCTTAATGACTTGAAGTTATCATAGTGGTCTTTGTATGGGGTTTTGGAGAGCCCATCCTCCATCCCTTAATATTTGTTTTTTGAGCTAAATTTGGGTTCATGGAGAGCCCATCTTCTACCCCTTATACTTTTTTAGGATTAATGTGGGGTAAACAAGAGCCCATCTTCCACTAGTTTATGTTATTTTGGGGGAAAGAGTTTAAGGTCTTATGCATCTAACTCATGCACATAATGGCCCATGCATGCATCCCACATAATTAACTCATGCACCTAACCCATGTATCTAATTGACACACTGACATACATAAGAGAGAACCTAACATAAGCACCTAATCACACACCCAAACACATAAAACACACATATAACATAAGAAATGCAATTAAATTGTGTATATAAGATACATACTCACAAACATAAGCAATACACATATCTACACATGTAACATCACACACACCCATGCAAATAAGTAACACACCTAACATGAGTGAAGCACTGTTCTTATAGACCTATACACACATGTAATCCATGTAACTAAATCTAACACATAACTAACATAGGTACTTGTTGAGGCCTCAACAACTTCCCTAAGCCTGCTGGCTTGGGGCCCCTCCTAAATTTTTTCAACTCAAATCTTTTGATCATTGCACCCATTAGCTAGGTTCTCTTGATTTTTAACTGTTGATAATTTAGTGGCTGAGTGGATGACTTATGTCTAATTTCCTATTATATCAATTTATTTCATGTTGCAATCATGATTGAGTGTGGTAATAGTCTTATCGATTTTTTTTCATTGCAAGCAGTGCTTATTGTGCCTATCATATTTGCAAGTGTTTTGCACCTCTTGGTTCTTTGACCAACCTTAACCGTGAAAGTGTCATATATCCTTACTTGGGTTGATTGCAACATCCATAATACATGTCTTGGCTTTGAATTGCTTCTTAGAAAAGAATTGGTACTCCTTCCAAGTACTCAATACCAAGCACTCCAAACATCAGTTGATTAATTTCATAGGACAATATCCGAACTATTGATGGATAACCCCAGTTTAAATGGACATATTGGAATCCTATATAGCACAAATGTTAAATAAATTAGAAGAACTTATTTTGGGTAAAGCATTGGGAAGAACAAGGCCCAAAATTATATTAAAAACTGTTTTTGCTCATAATTTCGGGTATTGGTCAAAGATGATTTTTCACCTCTAAAATAGGCCTACTTTAAGTTTTTTTGGGATAACAAATCCAACACCACTGATGAAATCAAAATTTTAGCTCTAGAAGTACCAAAATGTTGACCAAAAATTTCCTATCAAACGAACCTCATCAATCATGAAGTTGCTAAAATGTTTGAATGAAGTTATAAATCCCCTCATTGAAAAACTCTAAATATTCTTTCCACATTGCAAAATACAACATATCAATTGGAAATTGTATGGGAAAGCTATGGACTATCTTAGTTAGAGTGAGTTGTGCCAAAACCTACCCTAATTTATCATAATACAAATAAAAAAGATTAAACAAATGAAAAAATGTTGGGCGACACACATTGAATCAACCCCTCCCCCCAAAAAAAATGGGACAACACATAATGCATCGTCCAAAAAATATTTCCAGGTGTGTCGATACATTAGCCCCAAATTTAATATTAAGTTCCAACAAGAGTGAAAAATGCATGAAACGTGGTAATTAAAATAATTTTTGAAGAATATTAAATAATGTTTTTTTAGAAAAAATGGTGGTATACTTGGGTTTGAAGTTTCATATAAAACAAGGTAAATGAGAGGGAATATAAGACAAGTGATGTGGCACATACGACAGATGGGGACCCCTCTTAACCCTTTCATTGGCCCCTTTAAACAACATGTCTTCTCTCTTTAAACTATATCGTATCCTCCCTCCTTTGTATCAACCATCATATTTATTGGCATGTCCATGTATTGGCCATCATATTTATTTTCTCGCTGATACATATCATCAACCACATTTATTTGCACACCAATATAACTGGTCATCGTATTTATATTCACGCCAATACATATTGGCCATCATATTTATATCCATGATGATAAATACCACCCCCAAAAAACATTTTAATGTTGACAAATATCAATCTCCCAAAACATTTTCATACTAATGTATCAGCCCTTGAAACACTTTTCTACTCTAAGTTTTTATGTATTGACATTAAAAATATATATAAATAGTAACCCCTTCTCACATCTTATATATCACCCCACAAACAAAAAAGGAAAAGTAAGCCCTAATACCATGAGGGACGAACAAAAGAAAGGCCAATTTCAATCGCGATTTATGAAGTGAGAAGAGTATGAAAGTGTTGCAGGGTGTGATAAAGAAACTCATGGCATATTACCTTGGACATTGGTAGGTGCAACACAACGCACCAGGGATAACCTAGTTCTTAGTTTTTTTTTTTTCATAATGTTTGACTCAGAACTTCATTTTGCGTGCTCTTTATACTGTTGGAAAGGTCTCGCCAAGATCTACAAGTTCTTTGTTATATGTTTTAGGATATTCCTTACCATTCATTCCATATTTTCAAATTTGAATACTGGTGTACTGCCAACAACCCAAGAACCCAATAAACAACATTTCAATGACGGTCTCCGTGAAATCATTATCAAAAGGAACAAAGATCATGTTAGAACCCTAAATTTATTGAATCTAAATACAAAGATAGACATTACAACCTCAATTTGGTAAAAAAGAGATACAGGATTCAATATTTCATTACTTACAAGGACTATGTGATGAATAAATTACCTGAAAACCATTTACCTGTAATATGGTGACTTTAGAAACATAGCGATGACTAGATATTTGATTTGACCAATTGCAACAGAAAGTGAAAGTGGGAGAAAACTCTCCTTCAAATCAACCCCTTAGAAATCACGACTAAGAGCAGTTGAGCCCTCAATCCACTACTATATCTTCTCTTCTTATCCTTGTCCTCAGATTTCCCTAGAAAAATGAGAGTTATTTTTCTCCTTCTTGCCCTTCCCTATATAGAATCCATCATTTATAAATAAATCAATCCCTAGGATCCACTTGTAATTATTTATTATATTTTAGGGTTTTTCCATAATTTACCATTACTTATTTTACCATTTTCTTTTATTACCCCAAATATTTATTGAAGTACTTATTATGATGATTTTTGGATAAAATTAAACTTCCTTATTATTTATTTAATTATTTAATAATAATAATATGGGGATGACCTCTTTAAGATAATTATTATACTTTATTATTATTATTATTATTATTATTTATTTACTTAAATAATAATAATATGGGACATGGAACACTCTCTCCCTTCAAGGAACTTCATCCCGAAGTTAATGTTGATTACGTGCTTAATTATTTTTATTTAGCTCACGAAATCCTCCACAACACCCTCTGTTGGCCCCTGTATCTTCCAAAACACCCTCTGCTAGACTAGTATAAATCCACCCAAGTGACTGCAGCAAGCACCAAAAGTCCACATCACAACACCAGGGAAGCATGATTACTCTCTAGCTTTTCTTCCCAACTTTTGGAACTAGGCTTAAATCCTATCAGTCTATTTGGAACCCCAAGCCTCCAGACCTCATCTTCCAAACAAAGCATATGAATTAGTACTCACATACACTTATAATATTGAAAGGATGGCCTAAAATCCTTCCATATCTACTAGGTACAACCCCGGGCATCGAATTCCAATCCCACACACCACATACAAGAAACACTTCAACCATTCTTCGGGACTTCGACATCAAAACTCCAGCACAAGGAATAAGAATTATTGACATAAGTAGTAGATTTATTTTCCCCCATCCCATAACATGTTATTTGTAATATTATCCTTTGTGGTTATGGTCTCCCGCGAGATTATCAAAGAAATCAGACGAGATCATCAAATAAACCGACCCTCTCGGTCGGTGGTGGATTTCCTACAATCACCACCTCAAAACATGCAATCAATGAATTAGTTATAATATCCACATGTTGAATCTCACATTTTATCATCAGAATAAAAAAATATTTTCATCACCACATGCTCTCACATGTCATCATAAAGCATCTTAACATAATAGAATTACATGCAAGGAGATACTATTATAAGAAATCTAACCTCAACATATCTTTATCAAAGATATAATATTGCATCATCAAAATAGTCAGAGTCACATGTTAACATAACATTATAAAAATGATAATCATCTCAACACATTTCACATGTGGGTAAATAAATATCAAGAGTGTTCTTATCATGATTCATCAACAAAATCAAATTTACTAACCTGCATAAATACATAGTGAATACTAGCTTTCATCTCTAAAGCACAAATTATCATCAAAAAATCCATATAGCCCATGGATCTACTCATTTAAGTTTACAATCTTTGGATGGATCATTAATATTATGAGTTTTAGGTTTTCATCAAGATACTTATCGTTTTTCGACAATCATTTCCTCTTCTTTCAACAAAAAGGTTGACAATTTAGGGGATATGGGGATATGTATAATTACCCTATCAATATGCTAAATTTTTCATATAATTTTATTGTCTTTGTTAGGGACCTAACCTCCCTAACCCCTCATGTAGGTAGAATAATATATTTTCCATGTGATAGAGGCCGAAATTAGTTAATAAGGCCTATTTAATAATGTGGAAAGTCTAATGTAAGAAGACATAATATAAGCTTCTACTTCTAGAAATATATTGTTCTAGAATGTTCTTTAGAAGGTAGAATTAGTATAAATAGGAGTAGAAGAAATGAGACATTCTTGTCCTGGGAATTATTTTAATAGAGCTCTACTCTGCTAGAGGTTTCCCACTCGAAGACGCAAGTGAAATTAGTATTCTATCAATAAAGGTATCATTTTTGGTATTTTGATTCTCTATATTTTGTTTTTTCCACTGGTATTTGTTGTAATATTTCTATTTCTGCATAATTATAATACATCTGGTACATTGCAAATGGTATCAAAGATATTTCCTCTGCAAAAATTGTGAGTAATTTTTTTTCCAGGGTAGATACATGTATTGTCGTCATATTTAAAGCATAGAGATCTGTCGTTCAGTGGGTAAAACTATGGTTGGAGAAGAATACACGCAGGAAAACAGTTTCATGGGGTTACTTGAAACAAACATTTCACCTTGTTGGAAACCTCTGTAACACATGTTGGTACCCCTTCAAGTTGTTCAACATCAGATAGGATCTTTACATGGCCATCACTCCCATGTACCGTCTGTTAGGAAATACACTTCCATGCTAAACCTAATAGAAGAGAGGAAGACAAATTTAATCTAGAAATTAAATGACAAAGAAGTCACACAGTACACAAATATTTTATCCTTGAAACCAAAATGGGAAAACCATCATTCCTTGAGAATATTTCTCTCTTATTGGCCTATTCATTAAAAATAAAAGGTTATATGTCTAATCTTAGTCTACACCTAAAACACAATTGACATCATACCCTCTTTCTTTACACAAGGACAACCCTATAGCCAATTTAGCTTACATCTACATGATCAAAAACCTTATGGAAAACAATAGTAGGAACACTAGTTACAACATATAACGATTATTGATTATCTTCTATAGTATTAAATCACACCTTATTTCTAAGCTTTAAAGAAAGAAAAACCCTAAATAAAGGTGCCCAAAAAATGGTTATAGATCCATGCATATCATTAGCTACAAATCCCACGAATATCGAGATTCTATTACAGTCGCCTACCAGTCGAATTACCAGTCAACCTTTATTCAATCTTCAGTTGGTTACCACATGACCTCCCTTAGACCTCTTTTTGGCTAACCTATTTGACTTTTCGATCACTTTGACTTCAAATTTTCTCATTCGATCACTTTGACCTTCATCTTTCAATCCCACTCGATCCACCTCGACTAGACTTTCACTGTAAACAATATAACAACCCAACATTCTCCCACTTGTTGTATTCTTTGTTGAAAAAGGAGAACTTGAACTTTTGTTCACAGAACTAGAACAACAATTCCCATTGCCTCTCTGCACCAAGAGAACTTCATAGCACTCATAGACTTGGTCAAAGAGTATGCTATATTTCCCAACGTGTCTACTTTCTTCAACAACACCTTATTTCTTTCCACCATGCCTCTTACAAAATGGTGTTATACATCAATATGCTTAGACTTGAAATTATAAGTTGGTTTCTTTGATATAAATATTGTGCTTTGACTACAAAAAAATTATCTTCAAAGATCTCTGCTGAAACTCGATCCATAAACATTGTCGTTGCATCCATATTGCTTCTTTTCTTCATGAGTGGCTACCATGTATTCATATTTTGTTGTTGAAAAGGCTATGATCTCCTTTCGCTTAATCATATAGCTAATTGCTCCATCTAACATATTGAACACATATTCACTGGTCTACCTTCATCGATCCAAATCTCCATCCTAGTCGGCGTCGACAAATCCATGTACATATATTTCACTATCAACTCCAGGTTTCTCTTGGTAGCATATAGCATAATATTTTGAGCCACACAAATACCTGAATACTCTCTTGATAACTATCGAGTGCTCTTTTACGGGGTGACAGGAGTGAGAGGGGTCATCATATGCCCATGATGAAATCAAACACTCACCTTCCATTGGAGTCTCGAAATTGCATCCAATAATCAAGCCGAAGCTTACGCTTTGTATCAAGGCCTTCTCCTCGCAAAAAATACGAACATCCACTCCCTTTCA
>JZKD02S1706720.1:506615-517694 GCA_000966675.3 Picea glauca
TTGGGCTCACACAAGAATTCTAGACAAAGGCAGTTGACACAAAAAAATATTTGGTGAATATATCTCCTTTGTCGACGCTAGTTGACTCGAATCCACATGAGGTATGGTTTTATAATAATCCTTCTCTTTCACATCTCAATGTATTTGGCTGTGATGAATTTGTGCATGTTCCCAAGGAAAATAGGAGAAAACTAGATAAGAAGAAAATCAAGTGTATTTTCATTGGTTACAAAAGAGCAATGAATGATATAAGATCTAGGATCCTACATCAACGAGAATAGTGTATAGTTGAGATGTGATCTTCAGATAAGTTGGAGGGAATATTGAGTCTGCAATGGTTCAAACATAGAAAAATCTAGAGAATCTGAGGTTTGAACTAAGGAAAGAAGAAGATGATTCAAATGAGTTGACCGAATCAGATAAATAGGTGGAACAACCAACCTTGGTTGTAAGGAGTTTTTAAAAAGTAAGAAAACCAATCAAAAGGTATAGTCCATCCAACTTCCATTCTACATTTGTATTAACTACCATTGATAAGGAGCCCAAGTCAATCAGGGAGGTAGTTGACTTGGCAGAGGGTAGACTCTGGAAGGATGCCATAGTCAAAGAGATGGAATCCTTGCACAAGATTGAGGTGTGGCATTTAGTCAAATTGCATAGTGGAATAAATCCCATTAGGAGAAAGTGGGTATTCAAGAAAAATATGAACACAATAGGTCAAGTCGAGAAATTCAAAGCTCAACTAGTAGCGAAAGGATATTCCCAAGTCGAAGGAGTCGACTTCGGTGATATTTTTTTCCCTATTGCAAAATAAACTTCCATTAGAGTAATGATGTCTATGGCTACAACATTTGATCTTGAAATAGAGAAAATGGATGTAAAGACAATGTTCCTACATGGGGACTTGGAAGAATAAATCTACATGAAACAACTTGAATAATTTGTATTAAAGGGAAAGAAAGAGCTAGTGTGCAAATTGAAAATATCCCTTTACGATCTAAAGAAATCACCAAGGATGTGGTACAAAAATTTCAACAAAAACATCCTTAGTTTGCGATTTGTGAGAATCAAGACTGATCACTATGTATATTCCAAGGAAGAAGGTGGTAATTTCATATATGTAGCATTATATGTTGATGACATGTTGTTGATTGGAAACAACATGGACACAATAAAGGAGGTGAAGAAGCAACTATCCTCCAAGTACAGCATGAAGGATCTCAATGCAATCAACTTCATTATGGGAATGGAGATTAAGAGAGATCGAGAAATTAGAAAGCTTTGGTTGAATTGGAAAGAATATATTGAAATGGTTTTGAAGTGTTTCAACATGGAAGATTGCAAACCTATAAAGGTGCCAATTCTTGTTAGAGTAAGGTTAATTGTTGAATAGTTTCCAAAGACATAGGAAGAAGTAGAGGACATGGCACATGTTCCCTATGCAAGTGTTGTTAGTAGTTTGATGTATGCAATGGTATTCACTCAATAATAAATTTCTCATGTAGTGGGAGTGTTGAGAAGATACATGTCAACACCTCGAAAAGAGAACTCGATAGTTTTTTTTTTTAACAAAAACCAAAGAAAATTTATATTAAAAGTGTTGCGAATAATCACAAGAGAAGTACAAAATTTGATTTGCATGATCTGTAATTACAAAATTTGCCTCCATGTAGGCTCTTAGTAGGTATGTGGGGAGCGGAGGTAAGACTTTCTACTATTCTAAATCCGATCAGATCTTTTACAGTAAAGATCATATAGTAAGAGCCTAACAAAAAAAATGTTAAACAGAGCATACACTTAAATATTGTTCTCGTCCGGTGCTGGAGGTTCTTATTTTTCTGATAGCCTCATATTTAGGTCTGGTTGCGGTCAAGGTCCAGGAGAAGAGGATTCATCAGAGATAGCTACAGAAGATGCTAGGGAAGCCAAATGTGAAATAGGTCCAACCCCAAACTGAAGAATTGTTATATGTTGCCTTAGTGCCTCACATCCTTTGTCCACTGATGCTCTACCCAGTGTTGTATGGTGATTTACGTTATGGTTAGGACTTGAGTTGAGAGGGATATGAGTTGGATTTGTAGATTTTTCACCGTATTAACCAATTCCTCATGCTCTTCCACTGAGATGGCGCACTGGCTGCCTGTGTTCCTTCTCATTTTGTTGAGATTGATTTCACTGCCTGTCTGAATTATGCAAGAGCCGATATCTGCGATTGGAGGAGGGGTAGATTTATCTCTCTTCTTTGGATTATGAAATATGCCCAAGTAATGCACCATGCCTCTTTTGATATGTTCCATCATATGCGCAAGATTCGGAGGACGATTGCGTTTACCCATTTTTGAATGGACACACAAACTACTATCATGCCCTCTACTAATCTTGGTACTACTCACATTTACCAAATTAAATGGATAGTACTCCCATGGAGTCATGTTGAGAAAATTTGTCTCCCTCCAGGTCTTGTACCGTGATCTGAAGCAGCCGAAAGAGTGCCAAAGTGACTTCCCAAGCTGGGGGAGATGGAGGGTGTGTAAAGAGTGGCACACATTGAGGTGAAGGAGGGAAGATGAAGGTGATGAGAGGTGAGGTATAGAGGCGTGAGGGACCAGATAAAAGAGACAAGTGGTGGAGTCAGAAGAGAGGTGTTGTGACGTGAAGGGTTCACGCCGATGGACGAATTCATAGTCCAAGTGTTAATCTGAGGGAATAGGTGAGTTGGCCACCAGTTTTTGAGTGCTTGCCGGATGGATGACAGAATCATGGAATGGGTCTTAGTTGTGTGAGCCCATTGACAACCAATGAAACTAGCTCCAGAGTGATTGCCATATTCTCTTGAGTATTGACCCTTTGCATCTGAGAACATGAAAAAAGGAGACATTGCAGAAGTGTTTGATAATTATCGAGATTCGATGGAATATGGCATTTAAGTGGATATTCGGGGGGTGTGAGCCTTTGCAGGCATGATTTATGATTATCTTATAATCGCCAATGAATGAAAGGGAGTGGATGTTCGTATTTTTTGCGAGGAGAAGGCCTTGATACAAAGCGTAAGCTTCGGCTTGATTATTGGATGCAATTTCGAGACTCCAATGGAAGGTGAGTGTTTGATTTCATCATGGGCATATGATGACCCCTCTCACTCCTGTCACCCCGTAAAAGAGCACTCGATAGTTATCAAGAGAGTATTCAGGTATTTGTGTGGCTCAAAATATTATGCTATATGCTACCAAGAGAAACCTGGAGTTGATAGTGAAATATATGTACATGGATTTGTCGACGCCGACTAGGATGGAGATTTGGATCGATGAAGGTAGACCAGTGAATATGTGTTCAATATGTTAGATGGAGCAATTAGCTATATGATTAAGCGAAAGGAGATCATAGCCTTTTCAACAACAAAATATGAATACATGGTAGCCACTCATGAAGAAAAGAAGCAATATGGATGCAACGACAATGTTTATGGATCGAGTTTCAGCAGAGATCTTTGAAGATAATTTTTTTGTAGTCAAAGCACAATATTTATATCAAAGAAACCAACTTATAATTTCAAGTCTAAGCATATTGATGTATAACACCATTTTGTAAGAGGCATGGTGGAAAGAAATAAGGTGTTGTTGAAGAAAGTAGACACGTTGGGAAATATAGCATACTCTTTGACCAAGTCTATGAGTGCTATGAAGTTCTCTTGGTGCAGAGAGGCAATGGGAATTGTTGTTCTAGTTCTGTGAACAAAAGTTCAAGTTCTCCTTTTTCAACAAAGAATACAACAAGTGGGAGAATGTTGGGTTGTTATATTGTTTACAGTGAAAGTCTAGTCGAGGTGGATCGAGTGGGATTGAAAGATGAAGGTCAAAGTGATCGAATGAGAAAATTTGAAGTCAAAGTGATCGAAAAGTCAAATAGGTTAGCCAAAAAGAGGTCTAAGGGAGGTCATGTGGTAACCAACTGAAGATTGAATAAAGGTTGACTGGTAATTCGACTGGTAGGCGACTGTAATAGAATCTCGATATTCGTGGGATTTGTAGCTAATGATATGCATGGATCTATAACCATTTTTTGGGCACCTTTATTTAGGGTTTTTCTTTCTTTAAAGCTTAGAAATAAGGTGTGATTTAATACTATAGAAGATAATCAATAATCGTTATATGTTGTAACTAGTGTTCCTACTATTGTTTTCCATAAGGTTTTTGATCATGTAGATGTAAGCTAAATTGGCTATAGGGTTGTCCTTGTGTAAAGAAAGAGGGTATGATGTCAATTGTGTTTTAGGTGTAGACTAAGATTAGACATATAACCTTTTATTTTTAATGAATAGGCCAATAAGAGAGAAATATTCTCAAGGAATGATGGTTTTCCCATTTTGGTTTCAAGGATAAAATATTTGTGTACTGTGTGACTTCTTTGTCATTTAATTTCTAGATTAAATTTGTCTTCCTCTCTTCTATTAGGTTTAGCATGGAAGTGTATTTCCTAACAGACGGTACATGGGAGTGATGGCCATGTAAAGATCCTATCTGATGTTGAACAACTTGAAGGGGTACCAACATGTGTTACAGAGGTTTCCAACAAGGTGAAATGTTTGTTTCAAGTAACCCCATGAAACTGTTTTCCTGCGTGTATTCTTCTCCAACCATAGTTTTACCCACTGAACGACAGATCTCTATGCTTTAAATATGACGACAATACATGTATCTACCCTGGAAAAAAAATTACTCACAATTTTTGCAGAGGAAATATCTTTGATACCATTTGCAATGTACCAGATGTATTATAATTATGCAGAAATAGAAATATTACAACAAATACCAGTGGAAAAAACAAAATATAGAGAATCAAAATACCAAAAATGATACCTTTATTGATAGAATACTAATTTCACTTGCGTCTTCGAGTGGGAAACCTCTAGCAGAGTAGAGCTCTATTAAAATAATTCCCAGGACAAGAATGTCTCATTTCTTCTACTCCTATTTATACTAATTCTACCTTCTAAAGAACATTCTAGAACAATATATTTCTAGAAGTAGAAGCTTATATTATGTCTTCTTACATTAGACTTTCCACATTATTAAATAGGCCTTATTAACTAATTTCGGCCTCTATCACATGGAAAATATATTATTCTACCTACATGAGGGGTTAGGGAGGTTAGGTCCCTAACAAAGACAATAAAATTATATGAAAAATTTAGCATATTGATAGGGTAATTATACATATCCCCATATCCCCTAAATTGTCAACCTTTTTGTTGAAAGAAGAGGAAATGATTGTCGAAAAACGATAAGTATCTTGATGAAAACCTAAAACTCATAATATTAATGATCCATCCAAAGATTGTAAACTTAAATGAGTAGATCCATGGGCTATATGGATTTTTTGATGATAATTTGTGCTTTAGAGATGAAAGCTAGTATTCACTATGTATTTATGCAGGTTAGTAAATTTGATTTTGTTGATGAATCATGATAAGAACACTCTTGATATTTATTTACCCACATGTGAAATGTGTTGAGATGATTATCATTTTTATAATGTTATGTTAACATGTGACTCTGACTATTTTGATGATGCAATATTATATCTTTGATAAAGATATGTTGAGGTTAGATTTCTTATAATAGTATCTCCTTGCATGTAATTCTATTATGTTAAGATGCTTTATGATGACATGTGAGAGCATGTGGTGATGAAAATATTTTTTTATTCTGATGATAAAATGTGAGATTCAACATGTGGATATTATAACTAATTCATTGATTGCATGTTTTGAGGTGGTGATTGTAGGAAATCCACCACCGACCGAGAGGGTCGGTTTATTTGATGATCTCGTCTGATTTCTTTGATAATCTCGCGGGAGACCATAACCACAAAGGATAATATTACAAATAACATGTTATGGGATGGGGGAAAATAAATCTACTACTTATGTCAATAATTCTTATTCCTTGTGCTGGAGTTTTGATGTCGAAGTCCCGAAGAATGGTTGAAGTGTTTCTTGTATGTGGTGTGTGGGATTGGAATTCGATGCCCGGGGTTGTACCTAGTAGATATGGAAGGATTTTAGGCCATCCTTTCAATATTATAAGTGTATGTGAGTACTAATTCATATGCTTTGTTTGGAAGATGAGGTCTGGAGGCTTGGGGTTCCAAATAGACTGATAGGATTTAAGCCTAGTTCCAAAAGTTGGGAAGAAAAGCTAGAGAGTAATCATGCTTCCCTGGTGTTGTGATGTGGACTTTTGGTGCTTGCTGCAGTCACTTGGGTGGATTTATACTAGTCTAGCAGAGGGTGTTTTGGAAGATACAGGGGCCAACAGAGGGTGTTGTGGAGGATTTCGTGAGCTAAATAAAAATAATTAAGCACGTAATCAACATTAACTTCGGGATGAAGTTCCTTGAAGGGAGAGAGTGTTCCATGTCCCATATTATTATTATTTAAGTAAATAAATAATAATAATAATAATAATAATAAAGTATAATAATTATCTTAAAGAGGTCATCCCCATATTATTATTATTAAATAATTAAATAAATAATAAGGAAGTTTAATTTTATCCAAAAATCATCATAATAAGTACTTCAATAAATATTTGGGGTAATAAAAGAAAATGGTAAAATAAGTAATGGTAAATTATGGAAAAACCCTAAAATATAATAAATAATTACAAGTGGATCCTAGGGATTGATTTATTTATAAATGATGGATTCTATATAGGGAAGGGCAAGAAGGAGAAAAATAACTCTCATTTTTCTAGGGAAATCTGAGGACAAGGATAAGAAGAGAAGATATAGTAGTGGATTGAGGGCTCAACTGCTCTTAGTCGTGATTTCTAAGGGGTTGATTTGAAGGAGAGTTTTCTCCCACTTTCACTTTCTGTTGCAATTGGTCAAATCAAATATCTAGTCATCGCTATGTTTCTAAAGTCACCATATTACAGGTAAATGGTTTTCAGGTAATTTATTCATCACATAGTCCTTGTAAGTAATGAAATATTGAATCCTGTATCTCTTTTTTACCAAATTGAGGTTGTAATGTCTATCTTTGTATTTAGATTCAATAAATTTAGGGTTCTAACATGATCTTTGTTCCTTTTGATAATGATTTCACGGAGACCGTCATTGAAATGTTGTTTATTGGGTTCTTGGGTTGTTGGCAGTACACCAGTATTCAAATTTGAAAATATGGAATGAATGGTAAGGAATATCCTAAAACATATAACAAAGAACTTGTAGATCTTGGCGAGACCTTTCCAACAGTATAAAGAGCACGCAAAATGAAGTTCTGAGTCAAACATTATGAAAAAAAAAAAACTAAGAACTAGGTTATCCCTGGTGCGTTGTGTTGCACCTACCAATGTCCAAGGTAATATGCCATGAGTTTCTTTATCACACCCTGCAACACTTTCATACTCTTCTCACTTCATAAATCGCGATTGAAATTGGCCTTTCTTTTGTTCGTCCCTCATGGTATTAGGGCTTACTTTTCCTTTTTTGTTTGTGGGGTGATATATAAGATGTGAGAAGGGGTTACTATTTATATATATTTTTAATGTCAATACATAAAAACTTAGAGTAGAAAAGTGTTTCAAGGGCTGATACATTAGTATGAAAATGTTTTGGGAGATTGATATTTGTCAACATTAAAATGTTTTTTGGGGGTGGTATTTATCATCATGGATATAAATATGATGGCCAATATGTATTGGCGTGAATATAAATACGATGACCAGTTATATTGGTGTGCAAATAAATGTGGTTGATGATATGTATCAGCGAGAAAATAAATATGATGGCCAATACATGGACATGCCAATAAATATGATGGTTGATACAAAGGAGGGAGGATACGATATAGTTTAAAGAGAGAAGACATGTTGTTTAAAGGGGCCAATGAAAGGGTTAAGAGGGGTCCCCATCTGTCGTATGTGCCACATCACTTGTCTTATATTCCCTCTCATTTACCTTGTTTTATATGAAACTTCAAACCCAAGTATACCACCATTTTTTCTAAAAAAACATTATTTAATATTCTTCAAAAATTATTTTAATTACCACGTTTCATGCATTTTTCACTCTTGTTGGAACTTAATATTAAATTTGGGGCTAATGTATCGACACACCTGGAAATATTTTTTGGACGATGCATTATGTGTTGTCCCATTTTTTTTGGGGGGAGGGGTTGATTCAATGTGTGTCGCCCAACATTTTTTCATTTGTTTAATCTTTTTTATTTGTATTATGATAAATTAGGGTAGGTTTTGGCACAACTCACTCTAACTAAGATAGTCCATAGCTTTCCCATACAATTTCCAATTGATATGTTGTATTTTGCAATGTGGAAAGAATATTTAGAGTTTTTCAATGAGGGGATTTATAACTTCATTCAAACATTTTAGCAACTTCATGATTGATGAGGTTCGTTTGATAGGAAATTTTTGGTCAACATTTTGGTACTTCTAGAGCTAAAATTTTGATTTCATCAGTGGTGTTGGATTTGTTATCCCAAAAAAACTTAAAGTAGGCCTATTTTAGAGGTGAAAAATCATCTTTGACCAATACCCGAAATTATGAGCAAAAACAGTTTTTAATATAATTTTGGGCCTTGTTCTTCCCAATGCTTTACCCAAAATAAGTTCTTCTAATTTATTTAACATTTGTGCTATATAGGATTCCAATATGTCCATTTAAACTGGGGTTATCCATCAATAGTTCGGATATTGTCCTATGAAATTAATCAACTGATGTTTGGAGTGCTTGGTATTGAGTACTTGGAAGGAGTACCAATTCTTTTCTAAGAAGCAATTCAAAGCCAAGACATGTATTATGGATGTTGCAATCAACCCAAGTAAGGATATATGACACTTTCACGGTTAAGGTTGGTCAAAGAACCAAGAGGTGCAAAACACTTGCAAATATGATAGGCACAATAAGCACTGCTTGCAATGAAAAAAAATCGATAAGACTATTACCACACTCAATCATGATTGCAACATGAAATAAATTGATATAATAGGAAATTAGACATAAGTCATCCACTCAGCCACTAAATTATCAACAGTTAAAAATCAAGAGAACCTAGCTAATGGGTGCAATGATCAAAAGATTTGAGTTGAAAAAATTTAGGAGGGGCCCCAAGCCAGCAGGCTTAGGGAAGTTGTTGAGGCCTCAACAAGTACCTATGTTAGTTATGTGTTAGATTTAGTTACATGGATTACATGTGTGTATAGGTCTATAAGAACAGTGCTTCACTCATGTTAGGTGTGTTACTTATTTGCATGGGTGTGTGTGATGTTACATGTGTAGATATGTGTATTGCTTATGTTTGTGAGTATGTATCTTATATACACAATTTAATTGCATTTCTTATGTTATATGTGTGTTTTATGTGTTTGGGTGTGTGATTAGGTGCTTATGTTAGGTTCTCTCTTATGTATGTCAGTGTGTCAATTAGATACATGGGTTAGGTGCATGAGTTAATTATGTGGGATGCATGCATGGGCCATTATGTGCATGAGTTAGATGCATAAGACCTTAAACTCTTTCCCCCAAAATAACATAAACTAGTGGAAGATGGGCTCTTGTTTACCCCACATTAATCCTAAAAAAGTATAAGGGGTAGAAGATGGGCTCTCCATGAACCCAAATTTAGCTCAAAAAACAAATATTAAGGGATGGAGGATGGGCTCTCCAAAACCCCATACAAAGACCACTATGATAACTTCAAGTCATTAAGAAGATGGAAAAGGGTGGGCTCTATGGAACCTCAAAGTTTTCCCAATTGATCTAAGATTTGATTCTTAAGAGGGTTAAGTTAGGGGCTTTCCTAACACCATAAATATATTTTTTTTTGAAGGATTTTGTTCCAAATTTACAAAGAGGGATTATCAAAAAGGATTTTCCTAATCATTCTACAAACTTACAAAATACAATGCTTTAAAAGGATCAGTAAAATAACCTTTTGATACAATGAAGAAAGGTGGGCTTAGGGCCTACTCAATTAAGATTTATAGAGTTCAATAAAGACACATCAATAATGCTCTATCATGCAGGTCAATGGATTTTTTTCTCTTAATCAAAATAATTGAGGTGATGGTGTCCCAAATTATCTCCATTCTCATGAAGCACTCTAACATGTTCATGTGCCTTTAATGGAATGGAAAACCTCAAGTTTGGGCATGTTGGTAGGCACTAATTTATACTCTAGTTCATCCTCTTCATGAAAAAATCCATTAGACCCACATGTTTCATTACAAATGATGTAGATTATCATGACCATAATTTAGATGCACTTTTATCACCCTTGTGAATATTCTACCATTGTATCCACAGGTGCACAATATGATCTTGGTCTTGTCAATTAGTTTCACCAAGCCATATTTCATCTTCATAAATTCTACCCATTGATATCCCACCATTAAATAGCCTATGTCTTTAACCCAAAAAATATTTATCAAGGAATAAATGTTATATGAACTTGAGTATAATGTAACAAATGTGTGCCCCTACATTCTCTTGATTTTGGGAATATGTCTTGTCTTTATAGTGTGAGGCACCATATTTCCATGAACATGTTATTTTCACTAAGTATCTTTATGTTTGTTAGAACGCTTCATTGTTTCAACCTTACACATATTTGAAAGCATGATACTTGTGACCACCATTAACATATTTCGTATTTTACACGATGCTTATATGATGACTCCTCCTATCATAAGTTCATCTTATAATTTTCCAATATCCATAAGAACTTACATATTGTCATTGATTAGTGTATTAAGAATGGGCTTCAGTTCCATCCATTAATAGATTTTTCAATATTCTAAACATGAAAACAACTATAAATTTCTTGTGTAAGAAGTCTAGAAATCGGTCTTGTCAACAAGCATTTCTGGTAACTTCATGTTACTATGTTCAAACCCTTATTCTTCATCACAATAATTTCTCTAGCCTTTTCTTCTCACTAGCTCACAATAAATCCCTTCTATCTTGATTCACTCATCTTAGTATGAGACCATTAAGGAGATGAAAATTGAGTTGATTGAGAGTCAATAATATCAAAATTAAGATTAAACAACTCTG
>JZKD02S1706720.1:517704-546068 GCA_000966675.3 Picea glauca
TGAAAGGGAGTGGATGTTCGTATTTTTTGCGAGGAGAAGGCCTTGATACAAAGCGTAAGCTTCGGCTTGATTATTGGATGCAATTTCGAGACTCCAATGGAAGGTGAGTGTTTGATTTCATCATGGGCATATGATGACCCCTCTCACTCCTGTCACCCCGTAAAAGAGCACTCGATAGTTATCAAGAGAGTATTCAGGTATTTGTGTGGCTCAAAATATTATGCTATATGCTACCAAGAGAAACCTGGAGTTGATAGTGAAATATATGTACATGGATTTGTCGACGCCGACTAGGATGGAGATTTGGATCGATGAAGGTAGACCAGTGAATATGTGTTCAATATGTTAGATGGAGCAATTAGCTATATGATTAAGCGAAAGGAGATCATAGCCTTTTCAACAACAAAATATGAATACATGGTAGCCACTCATGAAGAAAAGAAGCAATATGGATGCAACGACAATGTTTATGGATCGAGTTTCAGCAGAGATCTTTGAAGATAATTTTTTTGTAGTCAAAGCACAATATTTATATCAAAGAAACCAACTTATAATTTCAAGTCTAAGCATATTGATGTATAACACCATTTTGTAAGAGGCATGGTGGAAAGAAATAAGGTGTTGTTGAAGAAAGTAGACACGTTGGGAAATATAGCATACTCTTTGACCAAGTCTATGAGTGCTATGAAGTTCTCTTGGTGCAGAGAGGCAATGGGAATTGTTGTTCTAGTTCTGTGAACAAAAGTTCAAGTTCTCCTTTTTCAACAAAGAATACAACAAGTGGGAGAATGTTGGGTTGTTATATTGTTTACAGTGAAAGTCTAGTCGAGGTGGATCGAGTGGGATTGAAAGATGAAGGTCAAAGTGATCGAATGAGAAAATTTGAAGTCAAAGTGATCGAAAAGTCAAATAGGTTAGCCAAAAAGAGGTCTAAGGGAGGTCATGTGGTAACCAACTGAAGATTGAATAAAGGTTGACTGGTAATTCGACTGGTAGGCGACTGTAATAGAATCT
Source organism: Picea glauca (assembly GCA_000966675.3). Lineage (NCBI taxonomy): Eukaryota > Viridiplantae > Streptophyta > Pinopsida > Pinales > Pinaceae > Picea > Picea glauca. The sequence goes on from JZKD02S1706720.1 coordinate 518,719, forward strand.
CGATATTCGTGGGATTTGTAGCTAATGATATGCATGGATCTATAACCATTTTTTGGGCACCTTTATTTAGGGTTTTTCTTTCTTTAAAGCTTAGAAATAAGGTGTGATTTAATACTATAGAAGATAATCAATAATCGTTATATGTTGTAACTAGTGTTCCTACTATTGTTTTCCATAAGGTTTTTGATCATGTAGATGTAAGCTAAATTGGCTATAGGGTTGTCCTTGTGTAAAGAAAGAGGGTATGATGTCAATTGTGTTTTAGGTGTAGACTAAGATTAGACATATAACCTTTTATTTTTAATGAATAGGCCAATAAGAGAGAAATATTCTCAAGGAATGATGGTTTTCCCATTTTGGTTTCAAGGATAAAATATTTGTGTACTGTGTGACTTCTTTGTCATTTAATTTCTAGATTAAATTTGTCTTCCTCTCTTCTATTAGGTTTAGCATGGAAGTGTATTTCCTAACAGACGGTACATGGGAGTGATGGCCATGTAAAGATCCTATCTGATGTTGAACAACTTGAAGGGGTACCAACATGTGTTACAGAGGTTTCCAACAAGGTGAAATGTTTGTTTCAAGTAACCCCATGAAACTGTTTTCCTGCGTGTATTCTTCTCCAACCATAGTTTTACCCACTGAACGACAGATCTCTATGCTTTAAATATGACGACAATACATGTATCTACCCTGGAAAAAAAATTACTCACAATTTTTGCAGAGGAAATATCTTTGATACCATTTGCAATGTACCAGATGTATTATAATTATGCAGAAATAGAAATATTACAACAAATACCAGTGGAAAAAACAAAATATAGAGAATCAAAATACCAAAAATGATACCTTTATTGATAGAATACTAATTTCACTTGCGTCTTCGAGTGGGAAACCTCTAGCAGAGTAGAGCTCTATTAAAATAATTCCCAGGACAAGAATGTCTCATTTCTTCTACTCCTATTTATACTAATTCTACCTTCTAAAGAACATTCTAGAACAATATATTTCTAGAAGTAGAAGCTTATATTATGTCTTCTTACATTAGACTTTCCACATTATTAAATAGGCCTTATTAACTAATTTCGGCCTCTATCACATGGAAAATATATTATTCTACCTACATGAGGGGTTAGGGAGGTTAGGTCCCTAACAAAGACAATAAAATTATATGAAAAATTTAGCATATTGATAGGGTAATTATACATATCCCCATATCCCCTAAATTGTCAACCTTTTTGTTGAAAGAAGAGGAAATGATTGTCGAAAAACGATAAGTATCTTGATGAAAACCTAAAACTCATAATATTAATGATCCATCCAAAGATTGTAAACTTAAATGAGTAGATCCATGGGCTATATGGATTTTTTGATGATAATTTGTGCTTTAGAGATGAAAGCTAGTATTCACTATGTATTTATGCAGGTTAGTAAATTTGATTTTGTTGATGAATCATGATAAGAACACTCTTGATATTTATTTACCCACATGTGAAATGTGTTGAGATGATTATCATTTTTATAATGTTATGTTAACATGTGACTCTGACTATTTTGATGATGCAATATTATATCTTTGATAAAGATATGTTGAGGTTAGATTTCTTATAATAGTATCTCCTTGCATGTAATTCTATTATGTTAAGATGCTTTATGATGACATGTGAGAGCATGTGGTGATGAAAATATTTTTTTATTCTGATGATAAAATGTGAGATTCAACATGTGGATATTATAACTAATTCATTGATTGCATGTTTTGAGGTGGTGATTGTAGGAAATCCACCACCGACCGAGAGGGTCGGTTTATTTGATGATCTCGTCTGATTTCTTTGATAATCTCGCGGGAGACCATAACCACAAAGGATAATATTACAAATAACATGTTATGGGATGGGGGAAAATAAATCTACTACTTATGTCAATAATTCTTATTCCTTGTGCTGGAGTTTTGATGTCGAAGTCCCGAAGAATGGTTGAAGTGTTTCTTGTATGTGGTGTGTGGGATTGGAATTCGATGCCCGGGGTTGTACCTAGTAGATATGGAAGGATTTTAGGCCATCCTTTCAATATTATAAGTGTATGTGAGTACTAATTCATATGCTTTGTTTGGAAGATGAGGTCTGGAGGCTTGGGGTTCCAAATAGACTGATAGGATTTAAGCCTAGTTCCAAAAGTTGGGAAGAAAAGCTAGAGAGTAATCATGCTTCCCTGGTGTTGTGATGTGGACTTTTGGTGCTTGCTGCAGTCACTTGGGTGGATTTATACTAGTCTAGCAGAGGGTGTTTTGGAAGATACAGGGGCCAACAGAGGGTGTTGTGGAGGATTTCGTGAGCTAAATAAAAATAATTAAGCACGTAATCAACATTAACTTCGGGATGAAGTTCCTTGAAGGGAGAGAGTGTTCCATGTCCCATATTATTATTATTTAAGTAAATAAATAATAATAATAATAATAATAATAAAGTATAATAATTATCTTAAAGAGGTCATCCCCATATTATTATTATTAAATAATTAAATAAATAATAAGGAAGTTTAATTTTATCCAAAAATCATCATAATAAGTACTTCAATAAATATTTGGGGTAATAAAAGAAAATGGTAAAATAAGTAATGGTAAATTATGGAAAAACCCTAAAATATAATAAATAATTACAAGTGGATCCTAGGGATTGATTTATTTATAAATGATGGATTCTATATAGGGAAGGGCAAGAAGGAGAAAAATAACTCTCATTTTTCTAGGGAAATCTGAGGACAAGGATAAGAAGAGAAGATATAGTAGTGGATTGAGGGCTCAACTGCTCTTAGTCGTGATTTCTAAGGGGTTGATTTGAAGGAGAGTTTTCTCCCACTTTCACTTTCTGTTGCAATTGGTCAAATCAAATATCTAGTCATCGCTATGTTTCTAAAGTCACCATATTACAGGTAAATGGTTTTCAGGTAATTTATTCATCACATAGTCCTTGTAAGTAATGAAATATTGAATCCTGTATCTCTTTTTTACCAAATTGAGGTTGTAATGTCTATCTTTGTATTTAGATTCAATAAATTTAGGGTTCTAACATGATCTTTGTTCCTTTTGATAATGATTTCACGGAGACCGTCATTGAAATGTTGTTTATTGGGTTCTTGGGTTGTTGGCAGTACACCAGTATTCAAATTTGAAAATATGGAATGAATGGTAAGGAATATCCTAAAACATATAACAAAGAACTTGTAGATCTTGGCGAGACCTTTCCAACAGTATAAAGAGCACGCAAAATGAAGTTCTGAGTCAAACATTATGAAAAAAAAAAAACTAAGAACTAGGTTATCCCTGGTGCGTTGTGTTGCACCTACCAATGTCCAAGGTAATATGCCATGAGTTTCTTTATCACACCCTGCAACACTTTCATACTCTTCTCACTTCATAAATCGCGATTGAAATTGGCCTTTCTTTTGTTCGTCCCTCATGGTATTAGGGCTTACTTTTCCTTTTTTGTTTGTGGGGTGATATATAAGATGTGAGAAGGGGTTACTATTTATATATATTTTTAATGTCAATACATAAAAACTTAGAGTAGAAAAGTGTTTCAAGGGCTGATACATTAGTATGAAAATGTTTTGGGAGATTGATATTTGTCAACATTAAAATGTTTTTTGGGGGTGGTATTTATCATCATGGATATAAATATGATGGCCAATATGTATTGGCGTGAATATAAATACGATGACCAGTTATATTGGTGTGCAAATAAATGTGGTTGATGATATGTATCAGCGAGAAAATAAATATGATGGCCAATACATGGACATGCCAATAAATATGATGGTTGATACAAAGGAGGGAGGATACGATATAGTTTAAAGAGAGAAGACATGTTGTTTAAAGGGGCCAATGAAAGGGTTAAGAGGGGTCCCCATCTGTCGTATGTGCCACATCACTTGTCTTATATTCCCTCTCATTTACCTTGTTTTATATGAAACTTCAAACCCAAGTATACCACCATTTTTTCTAAAAAAACATTATTTAATATTCTTCAAAAATTATTTTAATTACCACGTTTCATGCATTTTTCACTCTTGTTGGAACTTAATATTAAATTTGGGGCTAATGTATCGACACACCTGGAAATATTTTTTGGACGATGCATTATGTGTTGTCCCATTTTTTTTGGGGGGAGGGGTTGATTCAATGTGTGTCGCCCAACATTTTTTCATTTGTTTAATCTTTTTTATTTGTATTATGATAAATTAGGGTAGGTTTTGGCACAACTCACTCTAACTAAGATAGTCCATAGCTTTCCCATACAATTTCCAATTGATATGTTGTATTTTGCAATGTGGAAAGAATATTTAGAGTTTTTCAATGAGGGGATTTATAACTTCATTCAAACATTTTAGCAACTTCATGATTGATGAGGTTCGTTTGATAGGAAATTTTTGGTCAACATTTTGGTACTTCTAGAGCTAAAATTTTGATTTCATCAGTGGTGTTGGATTTGTTATCCCAAAAAAACTTAAAGTAGGCCTATTTTAGAGGTGAAAAATCATCTTTGACCAATACCCGAAATTATGAGCAAAAACAGTTTTTAATATAATTTTGGGCCTTGTTCTTCCCAATGCTTTACCCAAAATAAGTTCTTCTAATTTATTTAACATTTGTGCTATATAGGATTCCAATATGTCCATTTAAACTGGGGTTATCCATCAATAGTTCGGATATTGTCCTATGAAATTAATCAACTGATGTTTGGAGTGCTTGGTATTGAGTACTTGGAAGGAGTACCAATTCTTTTCTAAGAAGCAATTCAAAGCCAAGACATGTATTATGGATGTTGCAATCAACCCAAGTAAGGATATATGACACTTTCACGGTTAAGGTTGGTCAAAGAACCAAGAGGTGCAAAACACTTGCAAATATGATAGGCACAATAAGCACTGCTTGCAATGAAAAAAAATCGATAAGACTATTACCACACTCAATCATGATTGCAACATGAAATAAATTGATATAATAGGAAATTAGACATAAGTCATCCACTCAGCCACTAAATTATCAACAGTTAAAAATCAAGAGAACCTAGCTAATGGGTGCAATGATCAAAAGATTTGAGTTGAAAAAATTTAGGAGGGGCCCCAAGCCAGCAGGCTTAGGGAAGTTGTTGAGGCCTCAACAAGTACCTATGTTAGTTATGTGTTAGATTTAGTTACATGGATTACATGTGTGTATAGGTCTATAAGAACAGTGCTTCACTCATGTTAGGTGTGTTACTTATTTGCATGGGTGTGTGTGATGTTACATGTGTAGATATGTGTATTGCTTATGTTTGTGAGTATGTATCTTATATACACAATTTAATTGCATTTCTTATGTTATATGTGTGTTTTATGTGTTTGGGTGTGTGATTAGGTGCTTATGTTAGGTTCTCTCTTATGTATGTCAGTGTGTCAATTAGATACATGGGTTAGGTGCATGAGTTAATTATGTGGGATGCATGCATGGGCCATTATGTGCATGAGTTAGATGCATAAGACCTTAAACTCTTTCCCCCAAAATAACATAAACTAGTGGAAGATGGGCTCTTGTTTACCCCACATTAATCCTAAAAAAGTATAAGGGGTAGAAGATGGGCTCTCCATGAACCCAAATTTAGCTCAAAAAACAAATATTAAGGGATGGAGGATGGGCTCTCCAAAACCCCATACAAAGACCACTATGATAACTTCAAGTCATTAAGAAGATGGAAAAGGGTGGGCTCTATGGAACCTCAAAGTTTTCCCAATTGATCTAAGATTTGATTCTTAAGAGGGTTAAGTTAGGGGCTTTCCTAACACCATAAATATATTTTTTTTTGAAGGATTTTGTTCCAAATTTACAAAGAGGGATTATCAAAAAGGATTTTCCTAATCATTCTACAAACTTACAAAATACAATGCTTTAAAAGGATCAGTAAAATAACCTTTTGATACAATGAAGAAAGGTGGGCTTAGGGCCTACTCAATTAAGATTTATAGAGTTCAATAAAGACACATCAATAATGCTCTATCATGCAGGTCAATGGATTTTTTTCTCTTAATCAAAATAATTGAGGTGATGGTGTCCCAAATTATCTCCATTCTCATGAAGCACTCTAACATGTTCATGTGCCTTTAATGGAATGGAAAACCTCAAGTTTGGGCATGTTGGTAGGCACTAATTTATACTCTAGTTCATCCTCTTCATGAAAAAATCCATTAGACCCACATGTTTCATTACAAATGATGTAGATTATCATGACCATAATTTAGATGCACTTTTATCACCCTTGTGAATATTCTACCATTGTATCCACAGGTGCACAATATGATCTTGGTCTTGTCAATTAGTTTCACCAAGCCATATTTCATCTTCATAAATTCTACCCATTGATATCCCACCATTAAATAGCCTATGTCTTTAACCCAAAAAATATTTATCAAGGAATAAATGTTATATGAACTTGAGTATAATGTAACAAATGTGTGCCCCTACATTCTCTTGATTTTGGGAATATGTCTTGTCTTTATAGTGTGAGGCACCATATTTCCATGAACATGTTATTTTCACTAAGTATCTTTATGTTTGTTAGAACGCTTCATTGTTTCAACCTTACACATATTTGAAAGCATGATACTTGTGACCACCATTAACATATTTCGTATTTTACACGATGCTTATATGATGACTCCTCCTATCATAAGTTCATCTTATAATTTTCCAATATCCATAAGAACTTACATATTGTCATTGATTAGTGTATTAAGAATGGGCTTCAGTTCCATCCATTAATAGATTTTTCAATATTCTAAACATGAAAACAACTATAAATTTCTTGTGTAAGAAGTCTAGAAATCGGTCTTGTCAACAAGCATTTCTGGTAACTTCATGTTACTATGTTCAAACCCTTATTCTTCATCACAATAATTTCTCTAGCCTTTTCTTCTCACTAGCTCACAATAAATCCCTTCTATCTTGATTCACTCATCTTAGTATGAGACCATTAAGGAGATGAAAATTGAGTTGATTGAGAGTCAATAATATCAAAATTAAGATTAAACAACTCTGACATTCTTAAGATTGTAGGACCATAGATTTTTTTTTTCAATAATATTCCCCCAAAACTAGAATCACATGTTCAATATAAATGTTCTTTCCGAGTTAACCTAAAATGTTTAATTTTTTTTCCTTTTCTCTAATCACTAACTCATCAAAGTTTCATGAACTCATTCAGAATCCCCCAAATATTGTATATTTTAAGTACATAATGCAAATGCTTATTATACTCAGGATTCCATGCAACCTTATTATTGATGGCTGATACATACATATCTTGCAACAATGAATATTCAAGGTGTCATGCAATTTTATTTGATTATTTTTGTATAATTCAAATAACTCTAGGGTTTTCAGCATGCTGAATTTATTTGTAAATTTATATTTAGAAATGAATTTTAAACAACAAAAATATCGATTTTTGATTTCTTGTAAACTTATATTGCCAAATTCCAAAAAAAACTATTTAATAAAACAATTAGACAAAGCCATAAAAAAAAGTTAGAATTATGACTTGTAAAAGAAAATAATACGTTCTGGAGCATGATGATCTATGGTACGAAGAAATTGGAATTGTTCATTGCAGAAATATATCCATGATTGACGGATTTTCGAGATATAATCAAATCTCGGTCCTACTTGAGGACAGAGAAAAAAAAACCTTCACCACTCCTTGGGGTACATTCATGTACGCCAAAATGCCCTTTGGATTGATGAACGCGGGGGCGACATTTCAGAGAGCCATGGATATAGCTTTCATTGGAGAAAAGGACAAGTTTGTGGTCATCTATCTGGATGAAATTACAGTCTTCTCTAGGTCAGATAGAGAGCACTATGAGCATTTAAAAAGGGTTTTCCTGAAATGTAGGAAATTTGGTCTCTCCTTAAATCCCAAGAAGTCTTTGTTTTCCATGAAGGAGGGAAAATTTATAGGTCACATAGTATCAGCTGAAGGTGTCAGGATTGATCCCAATAGAGTTGAAGCAATCCAAACCTTGTCACTCCCCAGATCCAAGAAATAAGTCCAGTCTTTCTTAGGAAAAAATAATTTTCTGAGGAGGTTTGTTTCCAAATTTGTTGAGATGGTAAATCTTATAACAACCATGTTGAGGAAAGAAAATGAAGTCAAATGGACTGACAAGTCTTGAAATTCCTTTGATCAAATAAAGAAGGCCTTTAATGAAGAACCTATGCTTATCAATCCTAATTACTCAAAGGATTTCCTCATTTTTTCATTTGCTTCATTTGACACTATAGCAGTTGTTATGTTGCAGAAAAATGTCGAAGGGTCGGAGCAGCCCATTTCCTTTTTCAGTTGGGCATTGAGAGATGCTGAGGTGAAATATGACCTCATGGAGAAGTAGGCCTACACGTTGGTTAAAGATCTCAAATATTTCAAAGTCTATGTCCTGCACTAAAAAATCATCGCATATGTCCCTTCAGCTATCGTTAAGGAAGTTCTCATTCAGCTAGACATAGATGGAAAGAGGAGATGATGGATTGCCAAAATCCTTGATTTGGATCTATAGATCAAGCCCACCAAATTGATCAATGGTCAAGGTTTAGCCAGATTGTTGGCTGAATCTAATTGCAAATATTTGGGGGTAAATTTCGCCAATAATTACTCAGAAAGTTAGCAGGTTGAGTTGTCTGATACAAATGCTCAGGTGGACCCCCCATTAGAAGGAATTCCTTGGTACAAGGATGTCATATATTTTCTACAGAAATTATAGCCTCCCAATGGCATGCAAAAGAACAATGATAGAGCTTTAAAGCTCAAAGAAATTAAGTACTTCGTTATTGATCAAATCTTATATTGGAAAGACCCCCTGGGGGTAATTTTGAGATGTTTAGACCCACACGAAGAACAAAAGATTATGTCTAATTTTAATGACAGTCCATGTGGAGGACATCACTTCTGGAGGACGAAGGCCTACAAAATTCTCAGGGCTGGATATTTCTGGCCTACTCCATTCACTTATGTTTGTACAAAAGTAAGAGCCTACGTTAAATGTCAAGGATTCTCTGGAAAGAAATAGCTAAAGTACCTACCATTGAAACCTGTGGTTGCTTCAGGGCCCTTCCAGCAGTGGGGCCTAGAATTCATTGGGGAAATTCATCCTACATCCATTGGTCAACACAGATCTATCCTGACTGCCACAGATTACTTTACCAAGTGGATAGAATCTATTCCCACAAAGATTTCTTCTCACAGGGTGATCATTGATTTCCTGGAGGATATCATAGCAAGATTTCGTTGTCTGAGAAAAATCATCATAGATAACGTACAACGTCTTTCAAAGATGAACCATTAATCCAATTCTGTGAGCAGTTTGGAATCAGGTTAATTCATTATACCCCATACTACCCCCAATGCAATGGACTGGTAGAGTCCTCTAACAAAAGTCTCATCAAGATCATTAAAATATTGTTAGAGGATAATGAGAAAGCATGGGATTCAAAGCTCAAGTTTTCTCTGTGGGATGATAGAGTGACAAAGAAAATATCTCTCAGTATCTCTTCGTTCCATCTCATATATGGAACTGAAGCATTTTTTCCCTCTCAGCTGGCCTTGCCAGTGGAAAAATTCTTTCAAGATCACCAAGGTGAGCCCGATGATATGATTAGAAGAATCTAGTAACTGGCCGAGGTGCAACAGCCAAGAGAGCAACTCCTAGATAGAGCACATGAGCATCAACAAAAGATCAAGAAGGCTTTTGACAGGAAGGTGAGAAAAGAGGATTTCCTGTTGGGAGATCTAGTACTCAAATGGGACGCAACCAAGTAGGACAGAGGCAAGAATACTAAATTTGAGTCCTTTTGGATCGACCCCTTCAAGATTTTTGAGGCGTTCCCAAACAACACTTACAGGTTGCAGAACTTGGAGGGTAATGAATATTTTGGTGGCCCTATAAATGGCCACTTCCTGAAAACATTTTTGGTTTAAATATGCAATTGGTGTCCCACCATTGCAAATACCATTCTTGTTTTATTTTTTATTTTTATCTTTATATTTTTATGACTGTGAGACTTCATAACCCAACAATTAAGACACCGGAACTACTTTTTCTTGGCAGCTCACAGGGACCATTCCATCCCCTGTGGAGCCAAATGTTATCACATGAAGTTGTCAAGGCCTGTAGGCATGTGTCAATTTACCCGAGTCTGCATGCTTGCCCCATTTTCATTATTTTTTTCGGTCATGTCCTTATTTTTCCCCCTTTGTAGTCGGTAGAGCTATTTTCTGCTTGCCCTTTCTGTTTTGAAATCTCACTCCCTCGGCCTCTACCACTAATCCTTTCATTGTCTAGCCATGTTGTCAAAGTCTCCATTGTCACATGACACAACACTAAGAGCGGTATAATATGGACTCAAATCAAGCGGGCGTGGGAATCAGGAGTTCAAATGTTGTAAAATTGTTAAGCAAGGATCGTGAAATCTCGATTCACGAAAGGAAATATATGGTCCGTCTGATCATAAGGAGTCGAGGGACGTTGATCTGACATCGACAAATATCGGAGGATAGTGAATCGGGAGTTCGAGGTTCTTGTCATAAAGGTGCATCCATAGCCCGAAATCTTGATACCCGAAAAGTCAATGGGTTCAATATGGGTCATCCAAATTAAGGGATGTGTGGTGCCAGATCAGCAGGATCATGATTTCATGGATCGGGTTTTCTAAGTGGAACATGGTGCGAAACCCTGAAACGTGAAATCGTGAAATGCCTGAGAATTGGGCCCGTGATCTCAGCACTTGATCACATGGGAAGCAAGTCCAGAAAGAGGGGCCAACGCTCATCGCATAGATAACATTTCGTGTTGTCAAGGAAAGGATCGTGGCTGTCCATTTTAAAGCAAGACCGGCCGCCGATCTCAAAGGCAGTTTCGCGATTTCGGGCATCGTAATGTTGGAAGTCAAGGGGAATGAAAACTTATGAAATGAGAAATCCTGAGATTTCACATCGGATAAGCATGGGGTCATGGCCCACGGTCACGTGGGGAAAAGAAAGGGGGTTGCACAAGAGATCAAAGTGCTCGATTTGATCATAAAGAAAGATCTGTGTGGTCTTGAGGCTCCATAATTGACTAAAGGAATTATGAGTTTGCTTGGAGCATTCATGGGTGTCAGGCTTCACCCTGACCCCGATGAAAGTAGTTAATGAAAATGGGGAAGGTGGTTGAAACCTCGTTTCACCACATAAATGGAAAGCATGGAAGAGCCAGTAGTGAAGGGAAGATTGTCAGCCGAAAGTTTCTTGTCATAGATTTTCTTGTGAACCCCATACCGATATGATCTTGCATCTGACAGAAGAATGCAAGTGCATCCTGCCAGAAGAAGCAACAGACACCAAGCCTATGAAGGGAGAACATAGAGTGCTTATGAACAGAGAGTGCTTATGAAGGGAGCGAGTTTCTTTGAGTATAAATACTCAGTTTTGATATTTTGTCATGGTCGAAGGTTGAGCTAGGCTCTCGTATTGTAAAGTTTTAGCAAAGCCTCTGGTTTCTAGTTATGTTTATGTATTTGAGACTTTTGTTTTAATCCAAGTCAGCTTTTCTTACTCCATCTTATTATGTGTCTGATACTGAATGTTCATGATTGAAGGATTCACATGGATTATTGTGACTGTGTTGTAATAGATGTTTGATTGTAGTGTTTTCATAATGTTTTTAGTTTCCTGAAGCTCTGAATCCAAAAGGATCTTGTTTTCTGAGTTTTTCCTCCTTAGGCTGCTGAAAGACCCGATGTTCATAGCATACCTCTTCACTCTTCTTAAGTTCTCCCCCTTACTCACCGCTATACCAAACTTACTGACTGATGTTAGAACAAGACCTCACCTGCTTATGCTTTCCGATCCCGTTTTCTGAGTTAGAACGTTACCATCCTGAGTCTGCATCCATTAGACCGCCTTTATATTTATTTTTTATGACATACAAACTGATGGGTATCAGTCTTACCTTTGTCGTAATCTAGGGGTGACTTCTGGTGCTAACACTCTCTTTCTTCCTCTCTCTGCAACCCACCTCCCTAAATCACAAGGAAATAAATGACCTTGACCTAGAAATGCCATTGCCTAGACCTAAACCTAAACATAGCAAGACTTAGACATGGAAATACCTGGAGAATGACCTAGACCTATACGATGACCATGATGTAGACCATGAAATAGACCTAGAACATGACCTAGACCATGACATAGAGATAGAGATATATTTAGACGATGACCTAGAGATTGACGTAGACAATGACCTAGACCATGACATAGATCTAGATATAGAGTTAGACGATGAACTAGATCTTAACATAGACCATGACATAGACCTCCCATAATCTCAATCCCTCGCTCTGTAACCCCCCCTCTCCATGTCACTCACTCTATTTTTCTTTCCCTCCCCCCCTCTCACACTCTCTTTCTTCCTCTCTCTACATCCCTCCTCCCTACATCACAAGGAAAGAAATGGCCTTGACCTAGACATGTCAAGAACTAGACCTAAGCCTAGACATAGCAAGACCTAGACATGGAAAAACCTGGAGCATGACCTAGACCTGTATGATGACCATGATTTAGATCATGACATAGACCTATACTATGAACTAGACCACGACATAGAGCTAGAGCTATATTTAGATGATGACCGAGAGCTTGACGTGGACCATGACCTAGACCACCACATTGAGCTAGATCTAGATATAGACGTTGTCCTAGAGCTTGAAGTAGACCATGAAATAGACCCCCCTAGCTCCATCTAAGCCTGGGAATAACTTATTGTAATGCACCTATCCACCCCCAGGCTGGGGTAGGCCACTTCAAGCCCAATTCTGAACTTCTTTCGACTTCTTATCTAACTTTTAATTAAAAAATATGCATGAAGTATTCACATGCATAGATCAATATTCATGCTTCAACATAAAATAAATGAACCATATGTTGTACATATAAATAACCATCAATTATGCATATTATAGATACATATTTCATAAATAAATAAATACATAGCAAATAAATACGCAGGTAAATAAAACGATGATATAAAGCACTTACCTTTCATAAAACAAATCACCAACTGGTTGCAGACCAAGGACGTTCCACCCAACCATAGACATTGATGTTCCAAGTCTCAACAACAATGTCACCCCTAAGCTAGGGCTATGAATCCATGAGGATGGTTCCAAAGTGTCACTCAGCTTCTCAAACTAGTCAACACTCAATCTCTCACATGCTTCTCAGCACCCACAACAATCCAAAGTACACCAACTCTCTTCTACCCATCCTACACAACCCAAGATAATGGACCCCCTTCTCTACCACGTAGTCCCTCAGGCTGTCCATCTCCTTTTAGGGTTCTAGTGCATCTGATCAAGAATCTCCATGTTGAGACTCTCAATATTTGCAATTGTGAGAAAAGTTGAACGTAGGAAAAAGCATCTTAGACATGCAGGCTTTAATTCATGACTGGAATACACCAGTAGTCTCTACATCCAACAAAACCATGGCTCCTCTTCAACAATTCGTTTTCCCTTCCAAAGACAAACGCGAATGAGGAAAGATGAGTGGGTGAAAGAGTTAATGGAGAGGGAACAGGGTGAAAGGTGTGAACAATTAACAATGAACAATGAATGATGAATAAGTGAATGAGAGAAGAAGAAGCAACCCCCACAAAAGACCAAATATGGGTTTATGTAATTCTTGGAATTAAGGAACCACTTATCCTTCCCCCCAAGAAGCTCATGTAACTGTTATTCTCCATTAAAACAAAAATAGGTAAATAAAATATAAAATAAATACTTATCCCCTCAAGCCCCCTCTCTTGTGGAATCATAGGACCCTATAACTCATGTCCTTGTCCGTCTAGCATCTAGTGATGTATTTATTATTAATAATGATCAAACATTACATTTCCTAGGCACACTGGCCTCTTTCAATTGTTTGGGAACTCTGGCCTTTCATGGATTAACAAAACACATTATTTAATACGGGGCTCAAAACCTGGGGTGTTACACTTATACTAAATCCTTAACCCTCTCTACACTCGAGCCCTGAGTTTACTATGCATATACCTTGTGTACAACCCTTTCACCCACATCACCCACATCTTGGTTCTCTAACAATTTCTCTATCCTTGAAAACACTTTCAATCCTAACCCCTTAGGCCTTATTTGTCCCTATACCCCTATGCATATTTATTCATAAATAGGTTTGGTGTATAATAAATTCTATATCCATTCAATTAAGAGAGTGCATGTTCTCCTATGACTTTACTGAGTTGTAGTTGTTGGTCGTTTATGCTCAACAAGAGCACATGTGCATTCTAGGAATGTGTGTGCATTCCTGTTGGGAAGTTTTTGGTGCCAAGAACACCCCACCTCATCTATCTAATGGATGACAAAAATCCTCAACAACTTTAGACAAAACCATCCCGAAAATTTGTTTTACTTATTTTAGTGTTCTTGTTAGATTTATAGAGACTTTTGTTCTATTGCTAGACCATTGTAGGAAAATTTGGAAGACAACTTTGTTAAGTGCAATTGGAATTGTTGTTTGTATCTACTTTGTCTTCTTACAATTGGAAGAAATATTTGTCTGAGTGCAATTGGAATTGTTGTTTGTATCTTATTTTGTCTACTTGGAATTGGAAGACAAATTTGTCCAAGTGCAATTGGAATTATTTTTTGTATCTTCTTTTTTCATCTTGGAATTGGAAGACAAATTTGTCCAAGTGCAATTTTTATTGTTGTTTGTATCTTCTCGTGTCTTCTTGGAATTGGAAGACAAATTTGTCCAAGTGCAATTGGAATTGGAATTGTTAGATGTGTCTTCTTTTGTAATACAAAAACAATTTTATCCACTTGGTCGTGCCTTATTACATAATACAAAGAAAATTTTGTGGTGGGTGTTTGGAAGCCATTTTTTATCTTTAAACATGGGAAACCACTGGATTCGAGAAATAAATTCCTAGAGAAAAAATAAACCAATCTAAAAGGTAGAAGAAGAAAGAGAAAAATAAAAGTTACGTATGTCAAAGTGTAGGCTTTTAGAAGAGGGAAATCCAATTTCTAGAGGAATAGATGTTGTTATTGTTTCTCCTCCATCACCACAAGCAAAGTGCAAGAGTTCATTAAAGAGAAATACAAACAATATATCATCAAGAGAAATTTTTGTGGATGACCAGATGATGGAGGATTTTATTGGAGCTAATTATACAATGGATGAAATTAGCAAAGCAATTTATGTACAACATTATGGTGAAGAAGGTCATGTGGTGCAATCTCTAGTTGGACAATCAAAAGTTCCAGAAAGTAGACAATCCCATGTCCACTCTCCTCCCACAATTGATCCATCAGTAATTGAATGGGAAAGAATTGCAATATTGTTAACTCCACAATAGGGAGGTCAAGAGTTCCAGAATAGGGGTTCATCATCCCTACCTAGATTAAGCATTGTGCGATGAAAAACTCCTAAATGCATTAAGCTCGATGAAAGTGGTCTAGAATCACTTGAAGGGAAATTACCCAACCACAATATTCATTATCACTCTTATAAAATCAGTCAAGAATATTTTGAATCAAAACCCGATGCTGCTACATGTCAATTATTTTTATCTTTGTTAAACTCTAGAAGTTTGACTGTTGTTAGTAGAATTTTAGGCATTAAAATAGTCAAAAGTGTAGAAACAAGTCATCATATTGTTAGAAACCTTGTATATGTTTTTCAAATAATTGGTAAGAAGTCTTGTTCTAAATACCACAATGCATTTCAACATGTCTTGTCCCAGTCAATTGTTAGCAAGATCACAAGAAAACAACATTTTCTACAACAAATCTCTCTGACCTCTTGAAATGCAACGTGAAAACCATTAGAAAGTATTCTCATAGACTAGATAGAATCTACACAGGTTCCTCAACATATTTGTGGGCCTTCACTGGAAGGCTATCTCATTCTGACATGAAGTTAATTGGAGCATTTAAGGGACTAGTTCAGAATTTTTGGCATGAGAACATAAGGCCTTATTCCAACCAAAAATATGTACTAAAATTGAGAAGGGTATCTAGGGACCATGAACCCCATATTAAACACTTTCTTGAAATTACATAGACATAATTCTATGAGAGATTCAGAATCGTACATAGTGCACTTAACTTAGGCCAAATATATTTCCATAAATGTAAGCCTTGGTATGTTCGAATAAACACAATTCCTAATACATGTTGTTGTATATATCACATTGAGTATGGTTATTATTATGACATACACCAATTTGGTGTCTGGCTTGGTCGTGATCTTAAAAATAGATTATTTTTGTTGTTGTTGTTGTTATTATTATTATTATTGTGTGTGTGTGTGTGTGTGTGCGTGTGTGTGTGTGTGTGTGTTTTGCATAACACCCTTTTGCAGGAATTCCCCTAGAGACTTTATTCACAACATCTTGTGTATAAGGCCAGAGGGTTTTACATTTTTATCAAAAAGAATTCTTAGATGGGACATGCCCTAGGTGTGATGAAATGAAATTACTGAGCAAGTGCATCCATTTAAGAGAAGAGTATGAATTGGGGAGGAAGGAGGTTTCCTTGCAAATATTTAAATATGTGACATATGATATTGATGGAGGGAAGGAAAGAAAAAATATACAATTGGTTACTTCCCAAGTATGAGTTTGTGACTTCAAAAAGGACTTTGTCGAAAATACATGCCATTATGTTTAGCATGTCCATGTGGCTCAATGGCAGGACGAGCATTCTAGAATATACAGAGATACATTTCCTATTGGTATTGTGTTATCAATGGTTTATTTTGCTAAGAACTACACCCTTCAACTGCAAAATGAGATTCAAATCCAATATTATCATTCATAGAAAGTCAACATAATGGTACATATCACATACAGGCATGGACCAGATAGTAATGAACAAAACATAGTTATATTGAAAGATTATCACTTCTACATAATTGATGATCAGTTCCATGACTTAGCCTACGTACAACATTGTCTTCAGTTGTTCTACAATCACCTTAAGGATAAGAACATACAAATGGATCAACATTGGATTTGGTCAGATGGTTATGCATGACAATTAAAAGATGCTCATGTATTTCAGTGGTTGTGTACGTTGCACAAAATATTAAAGGTACCACACATTTGGAACTATTTTGAGTACGAGCATGGGAAAGAGAGGCATGATGGAGCAGATGCAAGCATAAAAAAAAATACGTAGGCAATAAATGAGGTTCACTATTACTTCCCTCATTCAAGATGAAAAATCCATTGTTGAATGGTGTTCTTCAATAATGGGAGAGGGAATAGAAACTCGTGAAGACAAATCACACAAGAAATTACATATACATAGATATTTTTGGGAGGTGTTCGATGTAGATCAATCACAGTTGTATGAATGCAAAACAATCCAGGGCACTCATGGATTCCATTCAGCTAGAACATCAAACAATGCAATAGATGAAATATGGACGAGAAAACTCTCTTGCTCCTATGGTCCATGTAAGGTTTCTTTAGCACACCCTACACCAACACTTTCAGACTCATCTCACTTCATAAATCTTGATTGAAGTTGGCCTTTTTTTTAATTTGTTCGTCCCTCATCGTATTAGGGCTTAATTTTCCTTTTTCTTGTGGGGTGATATATAAGATGTGAGAAGGGGTTGATATTTATATTTTTTTTATGCCAATACATAAAAACTTAGAACATAAAAGTATTTCGAGGGTTGATACATCAATATGAAAATATTTTGGGAGATTGATATTTGTCAACATTAAATTTTTTTTTTTGGGGAAATATGTATCATCATGGATATAAATATGATGGCCAATATATATCGACGTGAATATAAATATGATGACCAGTATATATTGGTGTGCAAATAAATGTGGTAGATGATATGTATCAGCGAGAAAATAAATATGTTGGCCGATACATGGACATGCCAATAAATATGATGGTTGATACAAAGGAGGGAGGATAAGATATAGTTTAAAGAGGGAAGACACGTTGTTTAAGGGGGCCAATGAAAGGGTTAAGATGGGTCCCCAATCTATCTTATGTGAAACATCACTTGGCTTATATTCCCTCTCATTTACCTTGTTTTATATGAAACTTCAAACCCAAGTATACCACCATTTTTTCTTAAAAAAAACATTATTTAATCTTCTTCAAAAATTATTTTAATTACCACGCTTCATGCATTTGTCACTCTTGTTGGCACTTAATATTAATTTTTAGGCCAATGTATCGACACTTGACATTATGTGTTGTCCCATTTGTTTTTTTGTTTTTTTTGGGGGGGGGGGAGCGGGGTGCGATACATTGTGTGTCGCCCAACATTTTTATCATTTTTTTTTATTTGTATTATGATAATTCGGGGTAGGTTTTGGCACAACTCAATATAACTTAAATAATCCATAACTTTCCCATACAATGTCTAGTTGATATGTCGTTTTTTTGCAATGTGGAAAGAATATCTAAATATTTTCAATGAGGGAACTTACAACTCCATTCAAACATTTTAGAGATTTCATGATTGATGAGTTTCATTTGACTGGAAATTCTTGGTAAACATTTTGGTACATAAAGTAGACCTAACTTAGAGGTGAAAAATCCTCTTTGACCACTACTCAAAATTATGAGCAAAAACATTTTTTAATATAAGTTTGGGCCTTGTTCTTGCCAATGCTTTACCCAAAGTAATCTCTTATAATTCATTTAACATTTTTGTTATATAGGATTCCAATATGCCCATTTAAACTGGAGTTATCCATTACTAGTTGGGAGATATTATCCTATGAAATTAGTCAACTAATGTTTGGAGCACTTGGTACTAAGTACTTGGCAGGTGTACAAATTTTTTCTAAGAAGCAATTTAGAGCCAACCTATGTCTTATGGATGTTGCAATAAACCCAAGTAATGATATATGACACTTTCACGGTCAAGGTTAGTTAAAGAACCAAGAGGTGCAAAACACTTGCAAATATGATAGGCGTAATAAATACCACTTGCAACACAAAAAACTTGATAATACTATCACCACACTCAATCATGATTGCAACATAAAATAAATTGATATAATAGGAAACTAGACATAAGTCGTCCACTCAGCCACTAAATTATCAACAATTAAAATCAAGAGAACCTGGATAATGGGTGCAACGAACAAATGATCCGAGTTGAAAAAATTTAGGAGGGGCCCAAGCCAACGGGATTGGGGAAGTTTTTAATGCCTCAACAAGTACCTATGTCAGTTATGTGTTAGATTTAGTTACATGGATTACATGCGTGTATAGGTATATAAGAAAGGTGCTTCACTCATGTTAGGAGTGTTACTTATTTGCATGGGTGTGTGTGATGTTACATGTGTAGATATGTGCACTGCTTATGTTTGTGAGTAGGTCTCTTATATACACAATTTAATTTCATTTCTTATGCTATGTGTGTGTTTTATGTGCTTGGGTGTGTGATCAGGTGTTTATGTTAGGTTCTCGCTTATGTATGTCAATGTGTCAATTAGATACATGTGTTAGGTGCATGAGTTAATTATGTGGGATGCATGCATGGGCCATTATGTGCATGAGTTAGATGAATAAGACCTTAAACTCTTTCCCCCAAATAACATAAACTAGTGGAAGATGGGCTCTTGGTGACCCCAAATTAATCCTAAAAAAGTATAAGGGGGTAGAATATGGGCTCTCCATTAACCCAACTTTAGCTCAAAACAAAAATATTAAGGGATGGAGGATGGGCTCTCCAAAACCCCATACAAAAACCATTGTAATAACATTAAGTCATTAAGAAGAGGGAAAATGGTGGGCTTTATGGAACCTCAAAGTTTTCCCAATTGATCTATTCTTAAGAGGGTTAAGTTAGGGGCTTGCCTAACACAATAAATATTTTCCTTAAAAGTATTTTGGTCCAAATTTACAAAGGGATTATCAAAAAGGATTTTCCT
Organism: Picea glauca; assembly: GCA_000966675.3. Classification (NCBI taxonomy): domain Eukaryota; kingdom Viridiplantae; phylum Streptophyta; class Pinopsida; order Pinales; family Pinaceae; genus Picea; species Picea glauca. The sequence goes on from JZKD02S1706720.1 coordinate 538,732, forward strand.
GATCACTCTACAAATTTACAAAATACAATGGTTTAAAAGGATCTGTAAAATAACCTTTTGATACAATGAAGAAAAGAGGGCTTAGGGCCTACTCAATTAACATTTATAGAGTGAAAGAAATACACATCAATAATGCTCTATCATGCGGGTCAATGGATTTTTTCTTTTAATAAAAATAATCAAGGTGATGGTGTCCCAAATTGTCTCCATTCTCATGAAGCACTCTGACATGTTCATGTGTCTTTCATGGAATGGAAAACCTCAAGTTTGGGCATGTTGGTAGGCACTACTTTACACTCTATTTCATCCTCTTCATGAAAAACTCCATTAAACCCACATGATTAATTACAAATGATGTAGATTATCACGGCCATAATTTAGATACAATTATATCACCCTTGTGAATATTCTACAATCGTATCCATAGGTGCACCATATGGTACCATATGGTTCTGGTCTTGTCAATTAGTTTCACCAAGCCATATTCCATCTTCATAAATTCTACTCATTGATATCCCACTATTAAATAACCTATATCTTCAACACAAAAAATATTTATCAAGGAATAAATGTTATATGAACTTGAGTGTAATGTACCAAATGTGTGCCCCTACATTCTCTTGATTTTGGGAATATGTCTACTAGCCATAAGCCTTGTCTTTATAGTGTGAAGCACCATATTTCCATAAACCTTCTATTTCCACTCATTATCTTTATGTCTTTTAGAATGCTTCATTGCTTCAACCTTACACATATTCAAAAGCATGATACTTGTGACCACCATTAACCGATTTTGTATTTTACACGATGCTTATATCATGACTCCTTTTATTAGAAGTTCATCTTATAATTTTTCAATATCCATATATTGTCATTGATTCGTCTAGTAAGAATTGGCTTGAGTTCTATTCATTAATAGATTTTTCAATATTGTAGACATGAAAACAATTATAAATTTCTTGTGTAAGAAGTCTAGAAATCAATCTTGTCGACAAGCATTTTTGTAACTTCATAGTACTATGTTCAAACCCTTATTCTTCATCACAATAAATTCTCTAACCTTTTCTTCTCACCATCTCACAATAAATCCCTTCTATCTTCATTCACTCATCTTAGTATGAGACCGTCAAGAAAACAAAAATTGAGTTGATTGAGAATCAATAATATGAAAATTAAGATTAAACAACTCTGCCATACTTAATATTATAAAACCATAGAATTTTTTTCCATTAATAATCTCCCAAAACTAGAATGACATGTTCAATATAAATGTTCTTCTCGAGTTAACCTAGAATGCTTAAAAAAATTTCCTTTTCTCTAATCACTAACTCATCAAACTTTCTTGAACTCATTCTAAATCCCCCAAATTTTAAGTACATAATGCAAATACTTAATATACTCAAGATGCCATGCAACCTACCTTATTGTTGATGGCTGATACAGACATATCATATCTTATAACAGTGAATACTCAAGATGTCATGCAACCTTATCTAATTATTTCTGTTTAATCCAAATAATTTAATAGTTTTTTTAGCATATTGAATTCATTTTTGAATTTGTATTTAAAAATGGATTTTAAACAACAAAATATTGATTTAGTATAAACTTATATTGTTAAATTAAAAAAAAAAAAAATTAATTATGTTGAAAGGCGTACACCTATTGATAATGGGCACAATTAATGATCTTTTAACCTTATTTAACCTTAAACCCTAATCGGATGGCTATGCATTGAAGATGTTGGCATATTCTTAGTCATCCTCCAAAATCAATGGATCAGATTTATTGTTCATAACTTTCTTGCATTTATCAAGACATCCCTTAACATGTTTACTTTTTAACATTTACCTAATCACATTAAAAAATTACTATAAAGATATGTAATCTGCTTCTGAGCGTTCCATTTATCAACCTAATGCAACCAATCGTTTCATATTACCACAGACAAATTATATTGAGGGCACTCATTCTCAACCGATACCTTTCAACAATCTCAACCACGAGTTAGCCGCTGTACTAGTACTAGCACAGCCACATAATTGTGGCTGATGAACGCCGAAAGGCATCTTTAATTTGTTAAATCTAATTTTAATAAAACAAATATAAATTTATTACCATGTTATAAATCAAATTTATTAAACTTTTATAAAGATAAAATAAATGTAAATGTGTTTTCGATTTGCACTTCAAAATTTGATCTTTGTCTCCCTCACTAAAAATAAAATGAATTCATTTTATAAATCTCTTACTACCTATAGAACCCGAGTTCAAAAACGTACTTTTCTTTAGTAGTTTAATCGAACATATTTTCATAACMTRCATATTTATTATTGTGTACTTTTCTTTAGTAGTTTAATCGAACATATTTTCATAACATGCATATTTATTATTGTAGCTGTGATGATTCATCATAATCATATTTCTAGTGGYTGTGGTGATTCATSATTTATTTCGAGATACATTCTAGAGCGCCATACTGTAGCTTCGAGCTCAAACCCCCTGGGTATGCGCGGCGCCGTCAATAACTTGTAATATCTAGCAGCTAATATTATCTACGCGTGAAAGCACAGTGGAAACGTTTGACTGCGCGTAAATTTTTTTAATTGGCATCCAACATCCATGCGGCCATAAGTATTTGTCCAGTAACAATAATTTAGTAAATTGTGGCCAGCTTAATAGATTATTTCTTAATCACTGAACGTGGCAATTTGGTGGTGAGCAAGTAATTTTTTAATCTGATTTAGTAAATGTAAAAAAGTAATCACATAAACGGACGTCTTTATAAATGAGCGGAAGTTAATTTATTAAAATCTCATCCATTGATTAGAGAGGACGACGAAGAATATGCCAGCATCTTCAATTGCCAACCCTAAGATTGAAATTTATGATTAAAAGGTGATTAATTCTGCCCATTGTCAATAGGTATACGCCTTTCGGCGTAAAAATAATTAAACAAAAAAGTTAGAATTGTGAGCTGTAAAAGAAAATAATACGTTCTGGAGCGAGCATGATTTATGGTAAGAAGAAATTGGAATTGCCCAGTACAGCAGTTGCTCTTTACGTAAAGTTGCCCAAAGAAAAAGCAAAACAAACCATGGCTTTTGCTTTCGGCATCTTCACAGAACTACCTATTCAATCACATCTTCTTTTCGAATAATTACAGCTCATGTTCACCAATATACCCGTCAAGGAAAGGCAAAATATTATTCGCAGTCATGACAATCAATCAATATATATTTGAATGTGAGAGATCATGACAACCCAGGTACAGGGAAGCCGAGGCTCAATCTGATTAGTCTGTGTCTGAGAAAGACAGAAATGGCGATGGAATCTGGAAAGGGCTGGCGACAAAAATACGCCGGAGCCCATGGGAAGATGGGGAAGTTGTTCTTGGTAGTCGGAGGAGGGATAATTGTTTTGGTAGGGTTGGCAGTGCTCATAACATGGCTGGCTCTGAAACCGGAGAAGCCCAAATACTACTTGGAATATGGCTCAGTCTCGCAGTTCGAAATCACAGACGATGGGCTCGTCAATTCCAAGTTGCTCTTCAATATTACGACCAGGAATCCCAACAAGAAAACCGCCATCTACTATGACCAAATCGACGCATTCCTTTTGTACGATGACGAAGAAATCGCGTGGGCTTCGATTCCGCCCTTCTTTCAGGGCCACAAGAATACCACCTTCCTGCACACTCCTCTGAGTGGATACTTAGCTTCTCTCCAGCCAGATACTTCCAGGGATCTCAAGCTCGAAAATTCCTCCGGTAAGGTCGATCTGGTTTTCAGATTGTACGCGAGGATTCGATTCAAGGTGGGCACCTGGAAATCCGGGCACTACACTCTCAGTGTCAAGTGCCGCCATGTCGTGCTAGACGTCGAGGACAAGGGTGATGCAGTTGGATCCTTCCAACGGAAGAAATGCCACGTCCACGTATAGTATATCCACAGTGAAATACAAGTTTGCTATTGTCAGATTCAGGTTGATCCCCTCTGTTGTATGTGGTTGCCAGGAAATTGTTTGTATCTTGTCATGTTTTGTTCCAGATGAGATTAGATTTGATTGACTATTTAGGTTTCGTAGGCGTGGTGTGTTCCGAAGAAAGAATGGTGATTGTGTACTCTGTTTTGGACAGTGTGGTTTCAGTGTACAGGAACGTTTTTAAACAGCTCCGCTTTTTTTTTGGTTTCAAAAAATTCGTCTACTGTTTCATAATCTATTTTTAAGTTGAGACAAGTTTCAATCATTGATATTAATGGAGCCGCTTCAAATTGTCACTTTATGAATTAGGTATTTGGCTTGAGCAACTCTCATATCTCATATAGATTCAAGATGTTGATATAGGAAAAATCCATTTTTCATTAAAAAAAATTATGAACACAAATTTTATATTTGTAGATTTAATTTGATTTTCTGTTTTTTCTAATTTTAAATAATCTTCAACTCTCTTTCTATTCCAATAGTTTTACACCATCTTTTCAAGTCCCTTGTATGAGTGCCTTAAATCTCTTCTCTATGCTATGGGTGCGTCATAAACCATCTTCTTTTGTAATACAAAATATTATGCTTTTGTATTGCTTTGGAACACTATCATATGGTGTTGGAGGGGAGATTTTCTCTCTCTGTATCATAGTTTGATCATTGAGCCACTCTCATAAGTAGTGGGAAGATATCCTCCTAATTTCAAAAATATATGTGTGGTAATATTAGAAATTAAGGAACATTTCAACCCCATAAAAATTATTTTCAATTCTATTTTTTTTTTATGGTTTTTATGTTTAATCTTTTGCCACACCCTTGAATAATATTTCACATGAAATAAATATAAATCATATATCAAAAGATGAAAAGATGGGCATTAGTAGAAAAAATAAAATTTCTAGTATTATTTAAAAATAGATTAGAAAAAATACCTTCAACTAAAATGGTTTAAAATGATTTTGTTAATAATAATTTTATAAAAATATACAACGTGCAAATTTTACACTTAAACATGATTGATAATTCTTTAAAAAACTTGAAGTTTCAAAACATTTTTTTTTTCCAAGATGATGATTGTAAATTGTTGTGAGTCACTATAAACGAAGGAAAAATGATTTTGAAATTGTATTTTAACTTTTTGGAATTATTGAAACTTGAAAATAACAAAAATACCTAAATATGCTACTTAAACACTTTATTTTCTAATATGATTTTAAGAGACGATTTCTCTAAATCATTGTCATCACATATCTACAAAAATTAACCGAAATTATGTGTTAGGTACCAGGTGTATTATAGAAAGCCAAGTTCACTTACCTTTTTAAGTGAGAAACCTTCAACAAAACGAATCTCTATTACAATAATTATCCTTTAATTGAGAAACCTTAAACCTTCCTATTCAACTACTTCATTATCCTTCCTAATTAAGTAAACTTGACTAGTTCCTATTCATTATCCATCATTCCCGTCTTATTTACCTTTGATAAATAACATGAATCTTTGGGTTGAATTTTTATACGAAAGAATGCATAATTTATATATTCATGATGCTAAATTGACTAATTACAAAATTCAGGAAACAAATTGTGTATTTTTTTGTTATTTGATTAGGATCTACAAAATTTCTCATAGTTCAAAAAAATCAAGTTTGTCAAACTCTACATATGTTTTTATCAACAAGAATACCCATTGTTGGAGCTATGTAATGCTTAAGAGTTTCTCATCACCATAAAGATATTTTCAAGAGAGCATGATTTATTTCAAATTGTCGACAAAGCATTAGTTGAAATCTAGAAGTCACATAGGATTTATTAAATGCTACCTTAACGGTGCAATACTTATTTGACTTTTAGTTAAGTCAAATGAAAGAGAAGATACAAGTCTTTTGTTGGAAACATGATTTTTTTAAGGAATGTAAGTTAAATAAATTTTAATTAGATCTTGGAAAGCGGAAAAATGCCAGAACTTATGACAGTTTTGTATAAAGCAACACGAGGAATAATCTATCGGGGTTCAAAATTTTGATTATCAATATATTTTTTTAGTTACAAATAGTTTCTATTGGAAACTTTATTCTTGTTGTAATCATTTGAGTTAACCTAATCATAACCAACACATTGTAGAGTAAGGGCCACTCTACAACCATGGTGATCGTATTTCTTATGCAACTTAGTGAGTATTAATTTGAATGTTGAATTGGAAAAGTTAGTTAGTCTTATTTTTCAAATAATAATCCTCCTAAAACTTGAATCATGGGTTCAATATAAATGTTCTTCACGGAATTCTTAATTTTTTTTCTTTCCACTAATCATTAACTTGTGAAATGTCCTTGCATTCATTTTAAAAGCCTCTAAAATGTTGTAGGTTCTAAGTACATAACTCAAATACTTAATGTACTCAAGATAGTGTGTAATTTTATTCATGATCGTTAATATATACATATTTTATAGTAGTAATAAAATTAGATGAGCATATAAATGACACACAAAGGGAATTATATGATAAACACCATCACACCCCACACACATTAATAATCCCAATCCTTACACATTTTATTATTATAAATGTAAAGAAAATACACAATAACTTATCTATATGCCAATGAACCATGGAATATTTCTTTGATATCACTATGCATATGACCATGGGGTGAGTGAAAGCTAATAATGGTTTCTCATGATGCGTTAGTGGCAATGCAAATCTGGAAAAACAACAATCTATTAACTTCGAGGGATTATTCAAGGTACTTTTACAATGAATTTGAATATGGTATGGAAAGATGAAACATAGGAAATTGAATTAGATTTCCAAATATAAAACTTTTATTCATAGACATTGTGAATAACTAGGTCAAATTTGATTTTTTCTAACAGTGGTATCTTATTTTTCCAACAAAATATAAGGTATATGTTTTCATTCATCCAGGTGTTGAGTGTCTTAACGATGGAATTTCATTCCAAACACTTGTATACTTGTAGAGAACTCATTTTATTGTGTCGTGTAGTTTTTTGGAAATTTTTAATATTAATTTTTTATTTTTTAAAAATTATCAAATTCAACAGATGCCTGAAATTAAAACGGCTTTTGTTCGTGTAGGCTAAAATCGTATTAACATGTTCAAAACAATTTTTTTATTTTTTTTAGATCACAGGTATCGGTCTTCTCTAGTGCCACATATAACTCATTTGAGAAATGGTTAAGCGGAAAAAACATTATAGAATAAATAAGAGAGATATATATTCTAGGATTTTTATATATGTGAAGACAAAAATAGATTAAAAATATTAAACAAATATATATATATATATATATATATGTGTGTGTGTGTGTGTGTGTGTGTGTGTGTGTGTGTG
>JZKD02S1706720.1:547657-590944 GCA_000966675.3 Picea glauca
TCTCACTTTCACTATATCCCCCTAACCCTCTCTCCTATACTATCCCCCCATTTCTCTCTTTATATCTCTCTATCTCCCATTCCCTCTATCTCCCCCCTTCCTCTCACACTCAGTATCACTCTCTATCTCCTTGTTTTTAGTGTCACTCTCACTCTCTCTTTGCCTCTCTCTCCCTCCATGCCATCTTATCTTTGCCCCTCGTTCTACCTCCCTCTCTCTCTATCCATCTAAAAGCGAGGCATGTCTCATAATGAATAAAGGATATGTGCAACATAGAAATGTATCCTCTCCTGTAAGGTGAGTTAAGTATTTGTTCTTCTTCAAATGGATTACTTATACGAGTAGTTGTATGAACATGACCATGACCTAGACCATGAACTAGACCTATACCATCACCTAGACCCCCTTAGCTCCATCTAAGCCTACACATAACCTATACTCTACCATTAACCCCATGCACACACAAGCCCTAAATGTAGTATGCCTATACCTCTTGTTTTATAATTTTATTTTATGGATATGACCATTCACCTATGGATTAATAATGATCTCACGTGATTTAATGATGATTATGGTATGTTGATTATGATTTTTTATTTTAATATAAGCACAATTTTATAGTTGATTCAATATTATTTATTCACAATCAATGTTTGAATCCCTCTCTGTATCCCTCCTCTTCAAATATCTCCCTCTCTCTCTCTCCATCCATCTATTTCTCTCCCTCCTCCCTCTTCCCTCCCCTCCCCCCCTTCTCTCTCTCCCCCCCTCCAATTCTCCTCCTATTTCTCTATGTCTCTCTCCTCCTTTCTCTTCCCATTTGCCCCTCCCTCCCACTATCTCTACCATATTTTTCTCCTACATATACCACATATTTATTTCTCTCCTTGTTGTTAGTCTCACTCTCACTCTCTCTCCCACCTCTCTCTCTAACCCTGATCCGAATTTTGGAGAGGAAAAAATTGCTTAACATAGTGAATACAATAAACATAGAGATACATAGAACAACACAGATTGATACGGATTTATGAGCGGAATGAACTAATTAACAGTCTGAATACAATAAACACATAGATACAAAGAACAACATGGATATCCAGTGAACAATATCTTCTATTGAATAAATGAAATAGGTTGAAACTGTAAAACTATAGAATTGAAACAACTTGCTCGAATGGTGGTAGCTATATGTGAGAAGAGATGTGGCTGCTACACGCATCCATTTGAGAAGAATGATTACAATGAATCTCTAGAGGCCTTTTTAATATTACTCATGAATTCCAAAACCCTAGACATCCAAAAATCTAGCCCTAGGAGATGAAACGCCAAAATTTATGTGGGCCCCCATGGGTAAGTTGGTACCTCAACTTCCTGGGGTCGTAAATTTTGCATACGAAATTCATTTTAGGTGCGTGATAGCCCATTGGAAAGGTATTTTCAAGAAATACACATTGTGCCATCAAAATCTGACTATGTCTATAGTTTGACTGTGGCAATCCAAAAAGACATTGTTTAGGGCCCCAAAATGACCCTGGAAGTACATAAAGATGTGTTGACATGAAAACATCCAAAATAAGCCAGTTGGATTAGGTGGGAGGCCACCAATCTCCACCTGGAATATGTGTAGGGCTTCAAACAACCCTAGAAGTGTAGATCCTACAATTACAAAGAATTACAAAATAATGTGTTGAACTAAAAATTATCAAGAGGAGCTAGTTGGAATAGGTGCGTGGCCACCAATATCCACATGGATTAGTCCTCCCCCCTTAGGAAGAAATGGTATCCATTGTGTTGATATCCCCCATTAGGTGAGGAAATTTCTGCTGAATTTGGCCTCAGGTGAGACACTTGCCTTGGTGTAGGACATGCCCTACCTTGACAACACGATAAAGCTGGATCCTTTACTGGTGAGTTATATTTACCTATGTGTACACTATTTGACCAGTGGATCTATGCTCCATGAAGTCAGGGTTGAGCTCTATTGGTTTCATCTATTCTCTGATCTCTGAGGTGTCCAATAATGGTGGAAAATATGATCGAAGGAGTTCCACATTGAACATTGGGTGCAAGCCAAGAAAGGGTGGAGTGTTGAGCTCAAAAGCATTTCTACCCACAACCTTGGTGATAGTGTAAGGCCCATAGCGAAGTGGGAATAACTTATGATGGGGTCCTGTAAGGCACTCTTTCTACAAATGTAACCAAACCTTGTCTCCCACATGAAACTGGTGCGACACCATGTGTTGATCATGGCACTGCTTGTTCTTAGCATTGTATTTCTGCAAAATATCATGGACCTATTAGAAGATGTGCTAAATCCTCTCAATGAATCTGGTGTATTTTTCAGTCTCATAATGAACATGAGAATATTTTGTCCGTGTGGTTGCAAGAGGTATTGCAACATCAATGAGACCCAAGGGTTGGAATCCCAGCCCCACCTAAAATGGGCTATGTCCAGTGGAGCTATGGAGAGCCATGTTTTAATTGTGTTGAACATAGGGAAGACTCTCATCCCATGTATGTGGATGCTTAGAGTTGTACATGCATAGGATGTGCACAATCATCCGATTGATGACCTTTGTTTGGCCATCATTTTGGGGGTGGAAAGTAGTGGATTTGGCGATCTTGGTGTCCAACAGTGACCAGAGACTTGACCAAAATGTGTCGAGGAACCCGCTATCCCAGTCATAGATGATGGTTTGTGGTACCCCAAAATGGACCCACACTCATTCGAAGAAGAGATTGGAAGTATCTTCCACTATGATTTTCTTCTTGCAGGCTATGAGGATGGCCATCTTCGAAAATTGATCAACTACCACAAATACACAATCATTTCCTTTCTTGGTTGATGGAAAGCCAGACATGTAATCCATCAATATGGATTCCCATGACATCTCAGGATTAGGAAGAGGGGTGTATAAGCCTTGCTTATTGATGGATGGATTGGAAATGGCACAAGCAGTGCAAGATCTGATATACTTGTTGACGTCCTACTAAAGTTTAGTACAATAAAAATGTTTATGTAGAATGACCATTGTTTTATCCACACCAAAATGTCTCACCATTCGTCGGTAGTGAGCCTCCCAAATAAGATTTGCATGCTCACTTGTATGAACACAAAGATGGCCCATATGGCATAACAGTCCATCCTGAATGTGAAAATCAGTGACATTCGCACCTGTACCCAAGAGATGATAGGTGGTGGTGAAGTTTATATCTTGCTGATAAATTTAGGGCCACTCAGATGCCTCATGTCCATAGGAATGGAGCAAGGTGGTGAGTGCAACCACGAGAGGTCGACTGAGGCAGTCAGCGACACAATTTGTACTCCATGTCTTATACTTGATGTTGAGATGGAACTACTACAAGTAGGTGGACCAATTTTGATGTCATTCATTTTGCAACTTCCCTTGTGTCTATATGAACTGCAAATCCTTTTGATCAGTGTGGATGATTGTATCCTTTCCAAGAATGTAATTTTTTTATTGACGATAGGCTTGTACAATGGAATACATTTCCTTGTCATAGGTGGGGTATTTTGGGACAATATCTGAGAGTGTATAACTATGGTATGCAACTAGATGACCATGCTGAGTGATAATTTTTCCTACAACATAGTCAGATGCAATGGTCTCAATCTCAAACAGTTGTTGCAGATCGAGCAAGGAAAGTACTAGATCTAAGAACAATCGATGCTTCAAATCATCAAATGCTCATTGTTATTCCTTCCCCCATGCAAACTTTTCCCTGCCACCACCCTTGGTTACTTGGCTGAGGGCCCATGCAATATGGGAGAATTCCAACACGAACCGTCAATAGAAGTTGGCCAGTCCCAAGAAGCTATGAAGCTCGGCTAGTGTGGTGGGGGTTGGCCATTCAAGGATGATTTGGATATTAGTTGGATCGACATGTACCCCATGCTAATCAACAATTTATCCCAAGTATTGGACCCTGTTCATGCCAAAGGAGCATTTTTCCAAGTTCACATATAGCTTCTTTTGTCGTAGAGTGCTCAAAACCTGTTGAATATGTTGCATGTGCTCCTCCCAATTTCTGTTGAAGATGAGGATGTCATCCAGATATACAAACACAAAAGAGTTGGTGAAGGGTATCAATACATCATACATCAACCTCATGAAAGTGTTTGGTGCATTTATTAATCCAAAGGGCATGACCAACCATTCAAAGAGACCTTCTTTAGATTTGAAAGTTGTCTTCCATACATCAGTCAGTTCGATGGGAACTTGGTGGTAGACTTTAGGTCAATCTTACTAAAGAAATTTCCCCCCTTGAGTTGGTCAAGAAGGTGTTGGCAGCCTCACACGATTTTGATATTTGAACAAGAAATTGCATTTTCTGTAGCTGCCTTCCCCTCGATTTCGTAAACGTTTTCAAAAGTTTTGAGATATTTACTGGGTTGAGAAATATTTTTATTAATATTTTATTGTCTGCTTTTTTGTTTTGTTTTATGTTGATTCATGACTACAAGCATGAATCAAACATAAAAACCTAGCTTGGTGTTATAATTTGTATGCCTTAGAATGCATTTTTTTAAAGGTCATCATGCTTATATCAAATCTAAACCCAAAGTTAGATTGACCTATTTTCGATATTTTGGATTTTTTATATTGTTATTGTATGGTTCGGTGGTTTGTATTCAATTTATGAAAATCCTTTTGATATATTTGATAAACCCCTTACAAGATTGATGGTCGTGTTAGTATTCATGAAAATCAATGCACACCTATTGTACTCATGTCCTTACCTCACCCTGTTGGAACAATGTATTAATGAGCCATTTATTACAGGCATAAGGTTTCAACTCTATATGTTAGGATCTCATTACTAGGAATGGTAAATATTTACGATCAAACCCTCCACGCTCATTCTCATTGTCTGTGCTATGATAACACATAGGATTTGTTATGGCCATTTATCAACTATCCATCCAGATTTTCTCCTATCGCTCCTACCATTTAAACCTAAAACTATTTTGAGTTATTCCTGTTCCATTCTAGTCACATTTTTCATGGCTCCTGTAGTTCACTTGGAGCCAAATGGCTTCCAGGCATTACTCTTTCACGATAATTCAATTGAAGACTTAAAAATCCAAGGCCGAGATGTCTTCATAAAAATATTTGAAGGCTATAACCTTCAGGTGGGCAGGGTTTCACATAGACCTTCGATGGTTGTAGAGTGAAAATTGGGGACACACAGTTAGAGCTAACCGAAGGGTTTGTAAGTGAAGCAATAGGGCTTCCATCGACATGAGAGAAATGGTTCAAAAACTCATGAATTGAAGGAGTGCCATGAAGCTTGGTTGTGACGTCCTGAAAGATCAACTGCTACAAAAAAGGTATCCCCATCTCCCTGGTTAAACCTAGGTGGCATAGCTTGTTGATGATCGTCAAACAATTCGTGACTTGTGAAGGTCGATACAGATTAATATTCCTCTACCATATTCTCTTACTTATGCATTTCATTGGTTTTGAATTAAACATGCCATTTTATTTGTTGAGAAGTCTCTATAAAATGTCCAAAAGATATAAGAGATAGAGTGTTGATTCAAGTCTTTCCCATCACGAATTGATTAAGATCCTTTTGATTCATCACTTGTCCACCGTGGGTGACTGTTGGGATTTTTTTTTGATAAGGAACGGTTTTTCCCAGACTCCCCCTACAGTAAACCCTAGCTTAGATGAGCCACTGATGAAAAACCAATCCGACTTTTCAATTGATACGCTGGACTCTACCAACAGAAACCCTCTAGATGATGGGATACTGAGCAAGTCTTCACCTACAGGATTTTCTGAGCAAGGGAATGCTAAGTTGAAGGTTATTAATATTTGTGTTCCTAAAATTGAAGCTAGCCTGATTGTTAGTATTAACCCAAATGTCGAAAAACCTCGTGAAGGGGTAACAAAAGAATGTACGGATATAGGGTTCAAAAACAAAAGGGCAGGTCGCCAAATTTTGAGAAAGATTAAGAATCAATCCAAAACTCTTCTGAGCTTGATCGGCCCAATCGAGATCAACGAGTATTCGAAACCTAATATCAGAGAGTTCATCGTTCTTGAAGACCCAGATTTGCAGGGTTACAGGAAGAAAGACATTGCTTCTACTAAACCCTACGACTTTGTGATGAATCTGCAACCATGTCTCAAGGGTAAGGAGGGGTTCCTTGGTATTAGGCATGATTAGAAGCAGATAAAAGATAAGGTGGATACACCCATGTTTGACCATGCACTCCATAGACCTTCCATTCCTCTTGTACAGTGTGATGATTGTTTCCTTTGGATCGATCGATATTACACCGATATCCCCCTTCTCCAGGCTCAAATCAAAACGCTTACCGCTCAAAATGAATCATTGAGACGAGAAAATATCAACCTCAAAACACATGCAGAGAAAGGGGCTAAACGCATTAAGAGGTTAGGGAACATAGTGATAAAAAATGCAACCAGTGTCAAAGCGATAATTAATTCTAAACTACCCGACCCATCTTTAGTCAATTTTTAAAATGGTAAAACAATTTTCCTCTTATTATATTCCTGTTATCTATTTTGAATTGAATCAGTTTGGAATTTGATTTTGTTTGCTAAGATAAGACTAGCTACAAAATCTTTCGATTCTGTAGCCAAGTCTCTTTTAAATAAAAAAAATTAGAAATTAGTTATGGGAAATTGTCTAACTTATTCTTGTTTCGTTTTTCAGGAAATAGTAGATCCTGTTGCTGATCATCTGGGGGAAACATGTTCGATTATTCACATGAATGATTAGTAGTTCCTTTTCTATTTGTTTTACAAAAACTTTGATTAAGTTTTGAGTACAATCAACTCTGTTATAATTGTCTGTTAGCCCACTTTTTTTGTAATATTTTGATTTTATGAGATCCTATCCTATCCTATGAGATAGGAGGATGTGATTTCAGATCACTTTAAATATTGTTCATTTTGTAAGTAATAGACATCTTGGCCTGGAATAGATTATGGACAAATGATCTTCAGAACTTAATGGAACAACTTATAGCATTTCATCATTAGACCAATGTGAATGTTGTCTCATTTATGTTTTTTCTCTCTTATTTTGGAATATTAATGTGCTGTATAGATCTAGTCTCAATGACATAAGATGTTCCATTTTATTCATGTTTTAAATGTTGTTCATAATTTGTTGTTTCACAAATTATCACTGTGATCGTGATATCAATTTTAATATCATGATTTACACATGATGTTTAGTTGATTGATAAAATGAATGTTTTAGAATAAGATTTATATTATTGTAATCATTCATAATTATAAGATCATTGTGTATACATGTCCATTATTTTGTTCTCATATTCTGGCTGCCAATAAAATCCTAGAGTTTGTTTGGGAGGTATATGTACAAACCTATCATAGATTTTTCTTACAGGTAGGACAACTGTAGTTCTGGATCACACAGAGGGACATACATGTTATAAAACTAATTTCAGGTTAGATTTATTCCCATTTAATTTTTGTTATTAGTTTGTCTATCAGTGAAACAAGAAAGTTTTAGATTGGCTTTGACCATCACTCTATTCTTTTTTTATAATATGTTTTATTTAAGTTCTTAGATTTATGATTAGAAAACATAAAATATAAAAAATGTTCTTTCTTTATCTACTTTTGCAAACAGTTACCAAACATTGATTTTGCAAGGCATCTACTAAAAAACTTGCAATTTGTAATTACTATGTACATAATGGCATGTTCATATTTTTCTTTCTATTGAATGTATTTGTAAATAATTAGATTAAAGTATATAAATTATTATAGTTTTAGCATTAGTTAGTTTATTATTTCTCTTTGTTTTAGGACCCTAGATTGGCTAACAGAGCCATTAAACCCATCAGAATAGGTTACACCAAACGGCTTGGGTTATTTAGACAACCCCAGACCAGACCTATTCTTCTACTCGACGGCCTGTCAAATTTTCCCACCAACAAATGGTGCTAGAAGTAGGGTCCGAATTCAAATTATGGCACGTGGAGGTCATAAGAATCCCCCCCCACACACTCACTCCTATGTCATAACGCATAGTTGCTTGGACAACAACTTTACGCTTGAATTAACAACTATATCAAATGATAATCCTGAGTTTCCCATTGAACCAGTGACACCAGCTCCTCAAGGGGCCGACGTCCAAGAAATTGTTCGTTAGTCACTCATAAGGAAACATAATGCCTTGGCCTCTATTAGACAACCTGGTAGGACACTTAACCAACCCTTAGATTTTTGGGATATTCAAGAACAACTTGAAGGCATTGGTCTACTCTCAAACCCTTTAGGAGATATTACCATCGATCCTATTGAAACACCTACTCTTGGAGCTGGAGGTTCTAGTATCCCACCTTCTCCACCCAGTTCATCTCCATCCTCTTCAGGAGGAGAGTCATCTCAGGAAGGAAATTCCTCATCTAAATCATCTCAGCATTCGACACCACCAACACCCATGGAAAACCAAAACAATCCTGCCAGACCTTGGCTCGATCAATATGTCGTGGTTGTACCTAGACCGCAACATCCATTGCTGAAACACCCGGAGAAATCTGCAGACATCCAGATTCTAAACAATCTGTTGAGGATCACATCAAAAAAATTATGTTTTCCATTAGACTCTGAAATGTAGAGCATGAAGATGTAGTATCTAGAATCTTTCCTTATACTTTTGAGGGCAATGCCTCCACATGGTATTTTTCCCAACAACCCCAGACCATCGTCTCTTGGGACAAGTTTGAAACTTGTTTCTTCGAGAAGTTTGGAGATGATTAATCTCCTGAAGTCTTGGTTATGGAGTTCTCCAGTCTAAAAATGAACCCTAATGAAAAAGTAAAAGATTTTAACCATATATTTCTTACTTTAGAGAATAAAATCCCTACCGATTCAATGGATGTAGAAAGCCTAATTATCGCATATTTTGCTAAAGATTTGCACAACAATATCACCATATGGGTCAAAAGGTCTAAGAACAACACTTTGTTAGGAGCCTTTGAGGAGGAAAGTCAAAGTGAAAAGGATATACTAATCTTGAAAGACAATCTTAGCATTGAAGCCAAGCCAACCTCATCTAAAAAAAATAGAATTCCTTACTAAACCACCTCAATTTATAAATCAGCAAGAAAATTTAGACTTAGAAAGATTGCAAAAAGCCTTCCAAAAACTATCCAATGAGGTCATGGATTTGAAAAGATCAGCCAATGAGGCATCCACAAGCAAAGGAAGTTTTAAATCTCCATTCAAAAAACCTTTTCCTCCCAACCGGCCTAACCCAACCACCAAAGGTTTTAATTTCGAAAGCTTCCAGTACGCTTTGCAAACTATTCTAGAAGCACATGATAATTCTTCTTCTACCCCTCCTTAAAGTTCTGAAGATGTAGCTGAGGAAGAAGTATTGGAAGAGGAAGAATCATCCCCCAATATCTTCGGTCACTTTTCTAACAGTGTTTTCCAAGCAAATTTTGAAACTGTCCATCCCTACAATACAAGAAGAAAAACACAGAACAAACCTTCTTCTAAAGTGAGTAATAATGCATTTCCAAAACAGTCAAAGCAATATGAAATTAAGCAAAGTTTGGCAGCCCTTGTTTTAGAATACGATTTAATAGAAGATCTAAAAAAACAGAGGGCTAATATTTATTTTTTGAGTTGCTGAAATTTCCCCTTATTCTACAGAAAATGCTGCAGAGTATCACTAAAAACAGTAAAAAAAACAATCCTACTAGCAAGAAAACAATAGAAATTGGTTCAAAAACAACCCAAAATATCCCGACTAAAACGACATCTGAACCTCCAGATAAAAGGGTTTTAGCTGAGAAAACTATAATAAATGTAAATAAAACTGTTTTAGGGACATCAGTTAAAAATCAATAGAATTTTGTTGTTAACACTTGGAAAAATGTCTTTCCTTTCTTGTTAACCTTTGAAATTTTTAATAAGAATGTACATAATTGTATGGTCGATTCCGGGGCTTCGTCAAACTTAATGCCTCTATCTGTTTGTCAAAAAAATAATGTAGAATTCCAACATTGTGATCTCAAAATCATTCAGCTCGATCAGACGAACGTTAAGGTAATCGGTGAGCTTAAGAATGTCTTGGTTAGATTATATTCCAATTCTAAAGTTCACCAAATTATTGACATTATTGTTGTTGACATCCTTGAATTCTATGATTTGTTTTTATGCAGGGACTAGTCTAAACAATTGCATGGTTACTTTGCCACAGATTGGTCTCATTTGTGGCTATCGAAAAATGGACAACCCAATAAAATTAGGATAAATTGAGAACGCTATCTTAAGCACGCCATGACAGACCTAAATGATGCAAAGGAAACTTTTAATGCATCTACTAATTCATTTGAAATGCAGGGAATGAATACCTTCTTTGGTAACTTCATGACCTAAATTTCCCTCATCACTGATCCTGGGCAGCAATCAGAAGTTATGACCTATACTCAGACAACATCTTTTCCAAGTGTGCCAAACACTCTTGACGAAGCTCAAATCTGGTCATTGTACTTTGATGGATCCAAATCCAAAGAAGGAGCCAGTGCAGGATGTGTACTCATAGATCCCATAGGTAATAAGAATTTCATTGCATATCGATTAGCATTCGAGTGCACTAATAACACTGCTGAATACAGAGCACTTCTACAAGGGCTTAGGAAATATCTGGATATGGACGTATGTAATTTAATGGTATTCGGTGATTCAAAAATCATGGTTAGGCAAGTAAGAAACTCCATACATTGCTTATCACCACATCTGAAAAGTTACCAAATTGAGGTATGGAGTTTAATGCAATTTTTTTTTAGCTTTTAACATAAATTTCAATCCTAGACTGAATAATTCAAAGGATGATTTATTGGCTAATGTCACTTCTAAACTATTTCCCGTAGAAGGTCTTTCTCCTAATTCATTTTCGATTGAATTTTTGTTCAGGCCGTCGATCCCGGATAACATCACCAATTGGAGAGTGTTCGACGATGATCAACAAATCATCAACTTCTTGCATATGGAGGACACCTTCCAAGGTGCAATAATTGATGAAGGCATTCACGATGAAAACCTCTACAATTTCATGGTAATATCAGATCCTAGATCTCCTGAAGCGACATCTGATCTGGTAAACTCTATCCCCAGATCTGTTGTAAGACTATAAAAGTTTTATGATGTGCATGATAAATTTAGAGGGCCAGTTAATTGCAAAATGAATAGTTCTTCTTTGATTTATGAGACAGTGAATTTAGGGACAAAGGAAAATCCTCAAAATATTAATTTGGGAACAAGATGCTCCGAGCAAGAACGATATGCCTTTATAAAATTGTTTAAAGAATTCAAAGACGTTTTTTCCTGGACGTATGATGATTTGAAAACATTTGATCCTAATATCATACAACATGTCATCCCCATGAAACCTCAAACCCAACCTTTTTAGTAGAAATTAAGAAAGATGCACCCTAAATTGGAACCCACTGTTAAAAAAGAACTAAATAAATTACTAAATGCAAAGTTAATTTTTTCGGTAAGACACACACAATGGGTGTCTAATCTAGTTCCTGTAAGGAATAAAAGTAGTGAAATTCAACTCTGTGTCTATTTTCTAAACTTGAACCGAGCATCTGATAAATATAATTATCCTATTCCTCCAATGGAACATATTCTTTAGTAGGTGTCTAGTTCCGAAAGACTTTCTCTGTTAGATGGTTTTTCGGGATATAACCAAGTCCTCATGTCCCCCTCAGACCAGCTTAAAACCACCTTTCATACACCATGGGGAACTTATGCCTACAGGAAGATACCTTATTGATCCAGGTGGATATCAGTGGCCACTCACCTTTTCCAACTGTCTCAAAACAATTTTCTAGCAATTTTGGCAATTTACTATTTTTAGCAGTTTCTAACTTCCGGGGCCATTTTGAGGGCCTAAATGAAGGATTTTTGGGATTGAGCTTCTAAATGGTATATGAAGGCATGATTGAGCCTCCAAAATGAATATCATCGATGATACCTTTCCATCAAGCTATCATACGCCTAAAATGAAGATCGTATGCAAAAGTTACGACCCCGAGAAGTTGATGTACTAACTTACCCAAATGGGGCCCACATGACTTTTGGTGCTTCATATCCTAGGGTTAGGATTTTGGATGTCTAGGGTTTTTGGAATTCCTGTTTATCGTAAAAATTCCTTCAGAGCCTCATTGTAATCATCTTCTTGCGAATGCGAGCAGCCGTCACATCTCTTCTCAGAGATAAGCTGCCACCATTCTAGCTAGTTTTTCACTTTGTATTTTTACAGTCTTTGTACATTTATTTCATTAATAGAAATCATGTATTATTATATCTTTGTGTTTGTGGTTTCATCTCTGAAATATTTATGTTATATTATTGGATATCTGCAATATCTCTGTGCAATTCTAGGGGAAATCGAGACTCATTAGAAAAGCAATAGTAGAAGCTCCTTCCTTGATGAGTCCTGATTTCCCCTAGAATTTCACTCTTTACACCTTTGCTTCTGTCTGATCTTATGTTGTTGTGTTAACACAGAAAAATGATGAAAGTAATGAGATACCCATTGTCTTCATGAGCTCATATTTCAAAGGAGAAGAGATTAATTATCCAATAGTAGATCAATAGTCATATGTTGTTTTCAAAGCAGTGAGACACTTCCAGTCATACCTGCTGAAATCCAAATCCAAAGTTATTGTTCCTTACCCAGCCGTAAGAAACCTGCTAGTACAAAAAGAGATGGGTGAGAAATGGGCAAATTGGATGACGTCCTTACAAGAGTATGACCTTGAAATAACCCTTGCACAAATTGTTAGAGGTCAAGGCCTATGTAAACTAGTTGTTGATTTAGTTAAAGAATAGAAAAGTCAAATTAACACCTTAACTGTAAATCAACATGATGAAAAACAAATCATCTGTGCACAAGTTGTTGCCAATTCCTAGTATGAGAACGTTAATTTTATTTGACACATGGATCTGCTCCTTGCCACCTTGATCCTAAAAATAGAAGAGCACTCAGGTTAAAATTTGCATCTTTCCAGATGATAAATGACATTTTATTTCGAAAGAATTTTGACGGTGTTGTTATGCGTTGTTTGGAAAAGGAAGAATCAGAAAAAGTACTATCTAAACTTCATGCAGGTGAAGCTGGTGGACACTTTGGTGGAGACACCACTGCTCACAAAGTGTTAAGATCTGGGTACTATTGGACCACTTTGTTTAAAGATGCCCACACATTGTGTCGTAAATGTATAATTTGCCAAAAGGCTGTAGGACGAGTCAAGAAGGCAACATTTCCTTTGCAGCCTGGCACTGTAGATTCCCCTTTTCAACAATGGGGTCTTGACATCATAGGACCGATTATTCCTTCTTCTTCACAGCAACATAAGTATATTATTATAGCAATAGATTATTTTACCAGATAGTTTGAAGTTGCACCTTTGAAAGTGGTAAACACAAATTAGGTAGTATCTTTCCTTAATTCGCATATCATTACTCGATTCAGCATTCTCGAATGTTTAGTATTTGAAAATGCATATTATTTATCATCCATTGATATGAATGTCTTTGCCTTAGAAAAAGAGATTAAATTTTAATATTCTGCCATCTACTACCCTCAAGGAAATGGTCTAGCAGAATCGACAAATAAAAATTTAATCAAGATCATTAAGAGGACAGTTTCTAAAAACCATAAGAACTGGCATACCACACTATATAATGCACTTTGGGCTGATAGGGTGACACAAAAAACCTCTGTTGGTAATTCCCCTTTCTTTCTCATCTACAGGAGAGAAGCAATCCTCCCTCCACATTTTTTACTTCCATCTCTGCAATTATCGCAGAAAGTCCAAGAAGAAGACTGCCCTCCTCTAGAAAGTCGAATTAATGCCTTGTTAAAACTGGAGGAAGTAAGAGTGCAAGAAAAGAAGAAGCTGGATCAACATCAACAGTTTGTAAAAATATGGTTTGATTCAAACTCTTCTTCAGATAGGAACTTCAATGGAGGAGACTTGGTTCTCAAATGGGTTAAACTGCACGAGGGAAAGGGGGAACACACCAAGTTCCAGAATCTGTGGTTGGGATCGTTTGTAATTTCTGAAAAACTAGGTCCTAGCTCTTTTCGTCTGCACAATTTGGAGGGACATCCAGACACTTTCCCTGTGAATGGCCAAGCTCTCAAAAGGTGTTTCTCTCGATGATTCCATATGCACCTCTCTGTACATATTTTGTTGCTTTAATTCTCTTTTCTGTCTTTTGATTTTGGTTCTTTTCATTTTGCTCATTTTCACTGGTTTCTGGGTCACCATTTAGTTCATGAAAGGAAATCAATAGTCTCATCCTAAAGCAACCGTCGAGGTCATTTCAAAGCATCAGTACTGTAAATTGCTAGAACTTGGACTAGCAGAGAAAATTTTTTGTTCAAAATAGTGTTCCTAGTTTCACTTTACAATCATGAGAAGATACGATCATTATTAAAACTCTTTACGATGTCCCTGCTTTTAAAGAAAACAACTCAAGTATGCCTTCCGGTCCTCGAAAGGTTGTTATTAAAAGAAAACTAAGAGTTCATATCATGATGAAGGTCGTCAAATGAAAAATTAAATTGGAAAATATCAAGTTTTTTTAAATCTGAAATTTTCAGCATCACCCCGCTCTCTTGAAGATCATAAAGTCTATTTCAAATTGGAAATAAATTCTAGAGAGTTGAAAGCACTGCAAGGTGTGGGAAGTGTCTGTAAACCCATCGAGATACTGAATAGGTTTGTAGGCAATGGGTAAATGCATGCATGATGCCAAGGCAACTTCATCGAGGTACTGAACAAGCCTGTTGGCAGCAAAGCAATGTCAGGTTCAAGAAAATTATCAGGTATGACCTTTTGGTATTAATCATAAAATGTCCTTCATCTTGAATTGATAATTCTTGGACAGGGTAGAGGTGTCAAAGTGGGTTAAATGACATCCTTGTTGAGGTTATGGACACCTGTTGGAAGCAACAACCCTATCAACAGTATAGGAGTCAGTTGCTTAAACATTGTCTCACTCGTAACTAGAATTTGTCACCAGATCGCATGTGGACAGAAACAGATCTAACGCTAGACTATGTTATTTTATGAGTTTTGATCAGATGCTCGACTTGTTGTCGAATGTTCCTTGATTTTTCTTCATTCTGATCTGTCCTAACGTGAATTTTCTGGTGATGTAGAGAAAACTTCTTTGCTCAGTGAGTCTCCATTGTTGCTATCCCCACATGATTTTGATATTTGAACAATAAATTGCATTTTTTGTAGCTTCCTTCCCCTTGATTTCGTAAACGTTTTAAAAAAAAATTGAGATATTTACTGGGTTGAGAAATATTTTGATTAATCTTTTATTGTCTGCATTTTCGTTTTTTTTTTATGTTGATTGATGACTGCAAGCATGAATCAAACATTAAAACCCGGCTTGGTGTTATAATTTGTATTCCATAGAATGCATTCTTTTAAAGGTCATCATGCTTATATCAAATCTAAACCCAATGTTGGATTGACATATTTTTGATATTTTGGATTTTTAATATAGTTATTGTATGGTTCGGTGGTTTGTATTCAATTTATGAAAATCCTTTTGATATATCTGATAAACCCCTTGCAAATTCGATGGTCGTGTTAGTAGTCATGACAATCAATGTGCACCTGCTGTACTCATGTTCTTATCTCACCCTCCTGGCACAATGTATTAATGAGCCATTTATTACAGGAATAGGGTTTCAACTTTGTATGTCAGGCTCTCATTACCAGGAATGGTAAAGCTTTACGATCAAACCCTCCATGCTCATTCTCACGTATGTTCTATGATAACACACATGCTTTGTTATGGCCATTTCTCCACTATCCATCCAGATTTTCTCCTATCGCTCTTACCGTTTAAACTTAAAACTGCTTTGAGTTATTCCTGTTACATTTTAGTCATGTTTGTCATGTCTTTTTTCATTCGCTTGGAGCCGAATGGTTTCCAGGCGTTACTCTCTCATGATGATGCAATCAAATACTTAAAAAGCCAAGGCTGGGATGTCTTCCTGAAAATATTTGAAGGCTATAACCTTCAGGTGGCGTAGGCTTTCACACAGACCTTCGATTGTTGTAGAGAGAAAATTGGGGACACACAGTTAGAGCTAACCGAGGGGTTTGTAAGTGAAGAAATAGGGCTTCCATCCACAGGAGATAAATTGTTCAAAAACTCACGAATTGAAGGAGTTCCATGGAGCCTGTTTGTGACGCCCCGAAAGATCAACTGCTACGAAAAAGGTATCCACATATCCTTGGTTAAACCTAGGTGGCATAGCATGTTGATAAGCCTCAAACAATTTGTGACCTGTGAAGGTCGATGCGGATAAATATTCCTCTACCATATTCGCTTACTTATGCATTTCATTGGTTTTGAATTAAGAATTCCATTTTATCTACTGAGAAGTCTCTATAAAATGTCCCAAAGATATAAGAGACATAGTGTTGATTCAAGTCTTTTCCATCACGGATTGATTAAGATCCTTTTGATTCATCACTTGTCCATTGTGGGTGACTCTTGGGAAAATTTATTGATAAGGAACATATTTTCCCAGACTCCCTCTACAGTAAAACCTAGCTTAGATGAGCCACTGATGAAAAACTAGTCCGAGTTTTCAATTGATATGCCAGCCTCTACCAACAGAAACCCTCTAGATGTCGGGATACTGAACAGGTCTTCACCTACAAGATTTTCCGAGCAAGGGAATGCTAAGTTGAAGTTTATTAATCCTTGTGTTCCTGAAATTGAAGTTATCCCTATTGTTATTATTAACCCAGATGTCGAAAAACCTCGCGAAGGGGTAACAAAGGAATGCACAGATATAGGGTTCACACAAAAAAGGGCAGGTCACCAAATTTTGAGAATGCTTAGGAATTGATCCAATACTCGTCTGAGCTCAATCGGACCGATTGAGACCGACGAGTATTCAAACCCTGAGATCGAAGAGTTCCTCGTTCTTGAAGACACATATTTGTAGGGTTACAGGAAGAAAGACATTGCTTCTACTAAACCCTACGACTTTGTGAGGAATTTTCCATCATGCCTCAAGGGTAAGGAGGCGTTCTCTGGTATCAGGCCTGATCAGAAGTAGATAACAGATAAGGTGGATACACCCATGTCTGACCATGCACTCCATAGACCTACCATTCCTCATGTACAATGTGATGATTGTTTCCTTTGGATCGAGTGATATTACACCAATATCCCCCTTCTTTAGGCTCGAATCAAAATGCTTATTGCTCAAAATGAATCATTGAGACGAGAAAATCTCAACCTCAAAACACATGCAGAGAAAGGGGATAAATGCATTAAGAGGTCAGGGAACATAGTGATAAAAAACACAACCAGTGTCAAAGTGATAATTAATTCTAAACTACCTGACCCATCTTTAGTCAATTTTTAAAATGGTAAGACAATTTTCCTCTTATTATATTCCTATTATCTATTTTGAATTGAATCGGTTTGGAATTTGATTTTTTTTTCTAAGCTAAGACTGGCTACAAAATCTTTCGATTTTGTAGTCAAGTCTGTTTTAAATAAAAAAAAATAGAAATTAGTTATGGGTAATTTTCTAACTTATTCTTGTTTCATTTTTCAGGAAATAGTAGGTCATATTGCTAATCATCTGGGGGAAACATGTTTGATTATGCACATGAATGATTAGTAGTTCCTTTTCTGTTTGTTTTGCAAAAACTTTGATTAAGTTTTGAGTACAATCAACTCTGTTATGATTGGCTGTTAGCCCACTATTTTTGTAATATTTTGATTTTATGAGATCCTATCCTATCCTATGAGATAGGAGGATGTGATTTCAGATCACTTTAAACACTGTTCATTTTGTAAGTAACATACATCTTGGCCTGGAACAGATTATGGAAAAATGATCTTCAGAGCTTAATGGAACAACTTATAGCATTTCGGCTTTAGACCAATGTGAATGTTCTCTCATTTATGTTTTTTCTCTCTTATTTTGGAATATTAATGTGGTGTATAGATTTAGTCTCAATGACATATGATGTTCCATTTTATTCATGTTTTAAATGTTGTTCATAATTTGTTGTTTCACAAATTATCACTATGATCGTGATATCGATTTTAATATCATGATTTACACATGATGTTTAGTTGATTGATAAAATAAATGTTTTACATGAATATTTATATTACTGTAATCGTTCATAATTATAAGATCATTGTGTATACATGTCTATAATTTTGTTCTCATATTCTGGCTGCCAATAAAATCCTGGAGTTTGTTCGGGAGGTATCTGTACAAACCTGTCATAGATTTTTCTTATAGACAGGACAACTAGAGTTCTGGATTGCACAGAGGCATATACATGTTATAAAACTAATTTCAGGTTATATTTATTCCCATTTAATTTATGTTATTACTTTGTCTATCAGTGAAACAAGAAAGTTTTAGATTGGCTTTGACCATCACTCTATCCTTGTTTCATAACATATTTTATTTAAGTTCTTAGATTTATGATTAGAAAACAAAAAATACAAAAAATGTGCTTTCTTTATCTACTTTTGCAAACAGTTACCAAACATTGATTTTGCAAGGCATCTACTAAAAAACTTGCAATTTGTAATTACTATGTACATAATGGCATGCTCATATTTGTCTTTTTATTGAATGTATTTGTAAATAATTAGATTAAAGTATATATATTATTATAGTTTTAAGATTAGTTAGTTTATTATTTCTCTTTGTTTTAGGACCCTAGATTGGCTAATAGATCCATTAAACCCATTAGAATAGGTCACACCAAATGGCTTGGGTTATTTAGACAACCCTGGACCATACCTTTTCTTCTAGTATACGACCTATCAAATTTTCCCATCAACAAATGGCGCTAGAAGGAGGGCCTGAATTCAATTGATAGCACATGGAGGTCGCAAGACTCCCCCCCCACACACTTGCTCCCCTATCATAACGCTAGTCGGTCGGACAACAACGTTACGCTTGAAACAAAAACTACCTCAAATGATAATCATGATTTTCTCGTTGAACGAGTGACACTAGCTCCTCAAGGGGGCGACATCGAAGAAATTGTTCGTTAGACACTCATAAGGAAACATAGTGTCTTGGCTCGTATCAGACAACCTAGTAGGCCACTTAACCAACCCTTAGATTTCTCGGATATCCGATAACAAATTGAAGGAATTGGTCTACTCTGAAACCCTTTAGGATATAATACCACCGATCATATCAAAACACCTACTCTTTGAGCTAGAGGTATTGGTATCCCACCTTCCCCACCTGGTTCATCTCCATCCTCTTCAGGAGGAGATTCATCTCACGAAGGAAGTTCCTCATCTAAATAATATTAGCCTTCAACACCACCAACACCCATGGAAAACAAGAACAATCCTTCCAGACCTTGGCTCGATCAAGATGTCGTGGATTTACCTGGACCACAACATCCATTTCCGAAACACCTGGAGAAATGGTTGCCTAAATTTGATCCAGGTTCTAAAAAATCTGTTGAGGATCACATAAAAACATTTATGTTGGCCATTAGACTCCGAAATGTAGAGCATGAAGATGTAGTATGTAGAATCTTTCCTTATAATTTTGAGGTGCCTCCACATGGTATTTTTCCCAAGAACCCTAGACCATCGTCTCTTGGGACAAGTTTGAAACTTGTTTCTTAGAGAAGTTTGGAGATGATAAATCTCCTGAAGTCTTGGTTATGGAGCTCTCTAGTCTAAAATTGAACCCTAAGGAAAAAGTAAAAGATTTTAACTAGATATTTCTTACTTTAAAGAATAAAATCCCTATTGATTCAATGCCTACAAAAAGCCTAATTGTTGCATATTATGCTAAAACTTTGCACAACAATTTTTCCATATGGGTCAAAAAGGTATAAAAAGAACAGTCTGTTAGGATCCTTTGAGGAGGAAAGTCAAATTTAAAAGGATATACTAATATTAAAATACAATCTTAGCACTGAAGTCGAGCCAACCTCATCTAAGAAAAAAATAGAAATCCTTACTAAACCACCTCAATTTAAAAATCAGCAAGAAAATTTAGACTTAGAAAGCTTGCAAAAAGCCTTCCAAAAACTGTCCAATGAGGTCGTGGATTTGAAAATATCAGCCGAGGAGGCATCCAAAAGAAAAGGAAATTTTAAACCTCCTTTCAGAAAACCTTTTCCTCCCAACCGACCTAACCCAACCACCGAAGGTTTTAATTTCGAAAGATTGCAGTATGCTTTGCAAACCATTCTAGAAGCACATGATAATTTTGCTTCTACCCCTCTTGAAAGTTCTAAATACATAGCCGAGGAAGAAGTATCGGAAGAGGAAGAATCATCCCCCAATATATTCGTTCACTTCTCTAATAGTATTTTCCAAGAAAATTTTGAAACTGTCCATCCCTACAACACAAGAAGCAAAACACAGAACAAACCTTCTTATGAAGAGAGTAATAATGTGCTTTCAAAACAACCGAAGCAAGCTGAAATTAAACAAAGTTTGGTAGCCCCTGTTTTAGAATACGATTTAATAAAAGATCTAAAAAAAATTGAGGGATAATATTTTTGGTTTTGAGTTGCTGAAATTTCCCCTTATTCTGCAGAAAATGCTGCAGAGTATCACTAAAAGAAGTAAAAACAACAATCCTAGCAGCAAGAAAACAATAGAAATTGGTTCAAAAACGGCCCAGAAGATCCCAACTAAAACGACATCTAAACCTCTAAATAAAAGTGTTTTAGCTGAAAAAACTGTAGCAAATGTAAATAAAACTGTTTTAGGGACAACAGTTAAAAATCAGCAGAATTTTGTTGTTAACACTCAGAAAAATGTCCCGCCTTTCTTGTTAACCTTTGAAATTTTTAATAGGAATGTACATAATTGTATGGTCAATTCTTGGGAATTATCAAACATAGTGCCTCTATCTGTTTGTCAAAAAATAAACGCATAATTCCAACCTTCTGATCTCAAAATCATTCATCTTGATCAGATGCATGTTAAGGTAATTGGTGAGCTTAAGAATGTCCTGGTTAGATTATCTTCCAATCCTAAAGTTCACCAAATTATTGACATTATTGTTTTTGACATCCCTGAAGTCTATGGTTTGTTTTTAAGAAGGTGTTATAGAATAATCCTCCTGCGAACAAGTGGATTTCCTCTTAGATACTAGACCCCTATGACCAAGATAGAAAAGTGCTATTATGGACACTGACTTTCCTTTTCATGAAGCTAAACTATCAAATAAGGAGAAGGAATAATAATAAATACCTTTTTACCGACGTTTGTCCTCGCTCGATCCAGGTTTATCTTGATCTCCAAGTTCTCCAGAAGGCCCTGTAATATAACGAGAAACAACAACGATACTTCCTACTTTACCATGATTAGCTTCATAATGGATCTATGAAAGAAACAAGTTCATGAAATGTACACAAACTTTAGAGTAAATAGACCAAGCATAGATTTATATTAATGAGAACAAAGTGGTTCTTACAACCATGGATGTAGGTGTAGCATCTTCACCAAGATCCCTTTGTCCAAACCCTTGCTCAAATAATCCACACGTAGAATGTTGATGCTTCAATGATATATTCCTTATGAGATCATAAGTTAGATGCTTCACAATGTCTCCATATATTGTCAATACCACTCATCAGATCATAAGTTTGGTATCTCTAAAACTCCATCCTCCTTTTCACCATGAGAAGGCCTCCTTATATAGGCTTGGAGAGGCCTAATCACTTGAGAGATATTTGGGATAAGTTGAGGATTCTTCTCCTTCAGTTGTAGATCTTCCAATCCAACAACCTTTAGAAATTGAGGGGATTCTTCCCTGATTTTTATCAATAGTCAAATATCTCTTGAAATATCCCAATGCTCCCTCAAAAGGGTACACAGAGCATTGCAATGCTCCCCCAAATAAGTCTAGGGAGAGTTGACACTCCCTGATAGTGGTTAAGGGAGCACTGCACAAATTTTCCCTAAAAAAGCCCAATGCACCCCCAAAAGGGTGCACAGAGTGATGGAATGCTCCCCCAAAGAAGGGTAGGGAGCGTTGACACTCCCTGATAGTGGGTAGGGGAGCATTGGCCTCCAAAATTGACTTTTAAGTGGTTTTCTTCATGGAAAATGCTTTGTACTCTTCATCAGATGATTTCTCTTCCCAAAACCAGTCTTTGAGGGTGTCTTAAGTGTCCATGTGATGTCGTTAGAGACATGACATAGGCGAGATGGAAGTATGATGTTTGCGACACTTGTGGTCAATATGCAACACTTACGAAACTTGTAATGATGACACTTGCAACACTATTGAAGTGAGTAATTTTGATGTGTAATAGATTGCCCCCCAAAGTGAGAAGTTAGAAGATAGAAACTGGTGACTGAAGTACTTTGTAGACTTTTTCAAGCAAGGGTATGGACTTGGAGAACCTGGTAGAAGCTGCACACAACCATCAAACAAATATTATGACATGTTTCAAACACAAGACATGCATACCTATGCTTGAGTGATAAAGACTTTCAAGGTATGGCCTTCATAAAATACACTACGAATCCATAATTATATTGACAGAAAGGTATAGCCACTGAAGATACAATGTGG
Organism: Picea glauca; assembly: GCA_000966675.3. Classification (NCBI taxonomy): domain Eukaryota; kingdom Viridiplantae; phylum Streptophyta; class Pinopsida; order Pinales; family Pinaceae; genus Picea; species Picea glauca. The sequence goes on from JZKD02S1706720.1 coordinate 570,311, forward strand.
ATCTATACTCCCATGACCTGAAATGATCGTAGCCATGAAGAATACACAGTGGATCTACGAAATGACAAGACATAGCCATGACCAATACACAATGGATCTATGTGACAATATATGTGTCAATATTCAAAATAAACTTTGTCGCAACCTAGGCAAAGTATATATCAGAGTGATCACTCAACCCAGGGTCTTCTTACAGATCCTAATGTGGCATGAGTCTAAACATGTGAATAGATGTTATGATGTCGAACATGGCAGACACCACTTGATTACCGGTCGATGAGGTAAACCGTTAATAAGCGCAAGGGAAATCACCATTGATGTCAATGATTCCCAAGGTATCCTAGTACATTCCAGCAAATGTGAACAAATGAGATGAAGTTGAACATCCGTGGAATCATCCGATCAGGGGTCAATGATGTAAACCCATTTTCGGAAGCGAGGAGGCCTTCCATTGAGGCATGAAGGTCCCAAGGTAATAACGGGTTTCTAAGTTTAGTTCCTGTATAATGTGTTGAATTCGATAGGAACATAATCGTCGAAGGAGGGCCTTGATGTATCCCCCATCAAATACATGAAATTGACACAGAGATGTAAATTGGTAGATCAAATGAACATGGACTAACATGGGTATTGAAACAAGATATTTGTGATGGCTGACTCTCGAGGTAGATACTTCCCTTGAACACTTAGGCACAACAACAGAAACATGACATGGACCAAAACATGATCATGCAGTGGATACTGTGACTTTCATCGAGTGACCCAAAGGATTAAGAAAACTCAAAGGATTGGTTCAATGCATAGGTTCAATGGATTGAAATGCGTGCAAATATAAAATGTCATTTCCAAGGGTGACTCTAAGGATTACTAGTAATGTTCTCAAAAACTGCTTGGCTTGCTTCATTCAATTTCCCCCCCATCCAAATAGATGAGTACCTCTTTTTGGTTTAAAGAGCTTGAGGAGGGTAACACATGCTCGATATAACTCACCTTCGGTAAGTCCCTCTTCCTTTGTTTAACGAACCTAAAAAAGTAAGGGTTCGGTCCCATATGGGCCCTTCAATGCATGATTGTTTAACGAGTCTAGAGAAGGTAAACTTGGTTGTTTTTCATATTTAGAGAGTTTGAAAATGACTTAAAGACGACTCCAATGTGGTCCTTTTTCGTAATGTTAGTCTTGCGAGGACAAAAAAGAGATAAATTATCACTCGAAAGACGCCCTTTCAAACCTTTTAACGAGTGGGAAAGGAAGCAAGATCACTCTGAAATGTTTTCAGTTTAGAGAGTCTAAAAAGAGGTTAAAGACAACTCCAAGGGGTTCCTTTTTCATGTGTCCATGCGGGTCTGAAAAAGAGATAAAATTTTACCCGACGTGTTCTTATCTTTTTGAGATTGAGAACAAACTAAGACTATGCTTGTGAATGCGACAAGATGAAAAAAATGAACAAAACTTCTCTGAAACCTGCAAGTAATGTCAAAACTGCATTCCAGGGGATTAATAAGGCCTCCAAATTATTTTTTAAAAACCCAAAAATAACTATATCATAGGCAAAAATGAAATTTATAATAGTAAAACCGAGTAAAAATATCATTTACCACTTCATTTGTGCAAAGATTTGTAGCAGTGGAGAATTTGTGCTTTGGAGGTGAATCTTGCATTGTTCAGTGTTAGAGCTACGGTTAGCTATTTTCCTCTTCGTTTGGACCAGGTTAGTGCTCTTCTTCCTTTCTTTCATTTGTATGGTTCAAATTTTGTTTTAAGGCAATAATTAGATACACAAATTGATGCCCTGGGTTGGCCCAAGCGCCCCAAAAGGTTTGACGCTCTTCTTGGATTGGTGGGGGAGTGATGCACGATTTTGAAAATGCTCTTGCAAGATAATGAAGGGTGCGCCAACACTCTAGTGTAATGGTTTATACGGCTCCGCCCAAAAATATAAGAAAAACACTTAAAACGGCCAACGCTCTCTCAAATTGTGAAGGGGACATTTTTAATTTTTAAAGTGCCCTGGTGGTCATTGTGAGGATTCATCGGTGCCCTAATGTTCATGTAAAGGGGGCGTTGGTCTCTTAGAAGAGAAACAATTGTTTTTAAAGTTTTTTAATTGCCCAAAAAAATGCCAAAAACGTGATTAATGAATTTTTTATTGTTGATGATTGCAAGTGACTTCGGCAATAATCATGCTTGAATGGAAAGAAAGAGAGAACGACCTTTCTGTTACCGGATAATCCCTTGGAGGACAAGTGGATTTCCTCTTGGATACTAGATCCCTATTACCAAGACATAAAAGTGCTATTATGGACACTAACTTTCCTTTTCATGAAGCTAAACTATCAAATAAGCAGAAGGAATAATAGTAAATACCTTTTAACCGACATTTTTCCTCACTCAATCCAGGCTGATATTGATCTCCAACTTCTCCAGAAGGTCATGTAATATAACGAGAAACAACAACGATACTTCCTACTCTACCATGATTAGCTTCATAATGGATCTATGAAAGAAACAAGTTCATGAAATGTACACAAACTTTAAAGGAAACAAGCCAAGCATAGATTTATATTAATGAGAACAAAGTGGTGCTTACAACCATGGATGTAGGTGCAACAGCTTCACCAAGCTCCCTTTGTCCAAACCCTTGCTCAAATAATCCACACATAGAATGTTGATGCTTCAATGATATCTTCCTTATGAGATCATAAGTTAGATGCTTCACAATGTCTCCATCTCTTCCTTATGAGATCATAAGTTAGGTGCTTCTCAATTTCTCTATATATTTTCAATACCACTCATGAGATCATAAGTTTGGTATCTCTAAAAATCCATCCTCCTTTTCACCATGAGAAGGCCTCCTTATATAGGCTTGGAGAGGCCTAACCACTTGAGAGATATTTGGGATAAGTTGAGGATTCTTCTCCTTAAGTTTTAGATCTTCCCTAAGATCAAGGCTTGACTTTAAATTCAAATCCAACTACCTTCAGAAATTGAGGGTATTCTTCCTTGATTTTTCTCAATAGTCAAAGATCTCCTTAAATAGACTAGCACTCCCTCAAAAGGGTACACAGAGTGTTGCAACACTCCCCCAAATAAGGTCATGGAGTGTTGGAAATCCCTGATAGTGGTTAGGGGAGCACTGCCCAAAGTTTCCATAAAAAATCCCAGCGCTCCCCCAAAAGGGTGCACAGAGTGATGGAACTCTCCCCCAAAGAATGGTAGGGAGCGTTGGCACTCCCTGATAGTGGGTAGGGGAGCGCTAGCCTCCAAAGTTGACTTTTAAGTGGTTTTATTCATGGAAAATGATTTGTAGTCTTCATCAAATTATTTCTCTTCCTAAAACTAGTCTTAAGTGTCCCTGTGATTTAGTTAGAGATACGACATAGGCGAGATGGCAATATGATGTTTGCGACACTTGCGACACTTGTGGTCAAGATGCAACACTTATGACACTTGCAATGATGACACTTGCGACACTATTGAAGTGAGTAATTTTGATGTGTAACAATAGGGACTGGTCTGAACAACTGCATGGTTACTTTTCCATAGATTGGTCTCATTTGTGGCTATCGGAAAATGGACAGCCCAATAAAATTAGGATAAATCAAGAATGTTATCTTAAGAACACCGTGACAAATCTAAATGATGTAAATGAACCTTTTAATGCATATACTAATTCATTTGAAATGCAGGGAATGAATACCTTCTTTGGTAACTTCATGACCAAAATTTCCCCCATCACTGATCATGGGCAATAATCAAAAGTTATGAACTATACTCAGACATCATCTTTGCCAAGTGTGCCAAACACTCCTGATGAAGTTCAAATCTAGTCATTGTACTTTGATGGATCCAAATCCAAAGAAATATTCGGTGCAGGATGTGTACTCATATATCCCATAGGTAATAAGACTTCCATTGCCCGTCGATTAGAGTTTGAGTGCACTATTAACACTGTCGAATGCAAATCACTTCTAAAAGGGCTTAGGAAATCTCTGGATATGGATGTACGAAATTTAATGGTATTCGGTGATTCGGAAATCATGGTTAGGCAGGTAAGAAACTCCATACATTTCTTATCACCACATCTGAAAAGTTACCAAACTGAGGCATGGAGTTTAATGCAAATATTTCTATCTTTTAACATAAATTCCATTCCTAGACTGAATAATTCAGAGGCTGATTTATTGGCTAATGTCACTTCTAAATTATTTCCTGTAGAAGGTCTTTCTCTTAATGCATTTTCGATTGAATTTTTGTTCAGGCCATCGATCCCGGATAACATCACCATTTGGAGAGTGTTTGACGATGGTCAACAGATCATCAAATCCTTGCATATGGAGGACACCTTCCAAGGTTCTATCATTGATGAAGGCACTCGCGATGAAAACCTCTGCAATTTCATGGTAATATCAGATTCTAGATCTCCTGAAGTGACATATGATCTGGTAAATTCTATCCCCAGATCTATTGTAAGACTAGAAATGTTTTATGACTTACATGATAAATGTATAGGGTCAATTAATTGCAAAATGAATAGTTCTTCTTTGATTTATGAGATGGTGAATTTAGGGACAAAGGAAAATCCTCAAAATATTAATTTGGGAACGAGATGCTCCGAGCAAGAACGATCTGCCTTTATAAAATTGTTTAAAGAATTAAAAGACATTTTTGCCTGGACATATAATGATTTGAAAACATTTGATCCTAATATCATACAACATGTCATCCCCATCAAACCTCAAACCAAGCCTTTTCAACAGAAATTAAGAAAGATGCACCCTAAATTGGAACCCACTGTTAAAAAACAACTGAATAAATTTCAAAATGCAAAGATAATTTTCCCGATAAGACACACACAATGGGTGTCTAATCTAGTTCTTGTAAGGAATAAAAGTGGTAAAATTCAACTCTGTGTCGATTTTTGAAACTTTAACCGACCATTTGATAAAGATAATTATCACATTCCTCCAATGGAAGAGATTCTTCAGCAGGTGTCTGGTTCCGAAAGAATTTCTCTTTTAGATGGTTTTTCGAGATATAAGCAGGTCCTCATGTCCCCCTTAGACTAGCGTAAAACCACCTTTTGTACCCCATGAGTCACTTATGCCTACAAGAAGATGACTTTTGGACTTATAAATGTTGGAGCCACTTTTCAAAGAGAAATGGACATTGATTTCCATGGCCTCATAAATAAATCAGTTGTGGTTTATCTTGATGACGTTACCGTCTTCTCTAAAGACAAGAAACATCACTTGTCTCACCTTAGGGCCATACTAGAATGATGTCATAGGTTCGGTATATCTCTCAACCCTAAGAAATCGGTCTTTGCAGTAGAGAAAGGTAAATTGTTGGGGTTTATAGTATCAAAAGACTCGATGATCATTGATCTTGAGAGAACCCAAGCAATTTCTAAACTCTCCCCTCCTTCTTCCAAAACATCCATGCAATCATTTTTAGGAAAGATTAATTTCGTCATAATATTTGTCCCAAGTTTTTCAGAAATGGTGAGACCATTACAAAACTTAATTAAAAATGATGTTCTGTACTGTTGGGCACCACAAGAAATTCAAGCTTTTGACTCCATTAGAAAAGCAATAGTAGAAGCTCCTTCCTTGATGAGTCTTGATTTCTCCTAAGATTTCACTCTTTACACCTTTGCTTCTGTCCGATCTTATTTTTTTGTGTTAACAAAAAAAATCGTTGAAAGTAATGAGATACTCATTGCCTTCATGAGATCATATTTCAAAGGAGCAGAGCTTAATTATCAAGCAATAGATCAACAAGAATATGCTTTTTTCAAAGTAGTGAAACACTTCCGGTCATACCTACTGAAATCCAGAACCAAATTTATTGTTCCTTACCCAGTTATAAGAAAATTGCTAGTACAAAAAGAGATGGGTGAGAAAAGGACAAATTGGATGATGTCCTTACAAGAGTATGACCTCGAAATAACCCCTGCACAAATTGTTATAGGTCAAGGCCTATGTAAATTAGTTTTTGATTATGTTAAAGAACATGAGAGGCAAACTAACACCTTAACTGTAAATCAGCATGACAAAAAATAAATCAGTTGTGCACAAGTTGTTGCCAATTCCTGGTATGAGAACGTTAAATTTTATTCAACACATGGATCTTCTCCTCACCACCTTGATCCTAAAAATAGAAGAGAACTCAGGTTGAAATCTGCATCTTTCCAGTTAATAAATGGCGTTTATTTCGAAAGAATTTTGACGGTGTTCTTATGCGTTGTTTGGAAAAGGAAGAATCATAAAAAGTACTATCTGAACTTCATGCAGGTAAAGTTGGTGGGCACTTCGGTGGAGACACCAGTTCTCACAAATTGTTAAGAGATGGGTAATATTGGCCGACTTTATTTAAAGATGCCCACACGTTGTGTCGTAAATGTATAATTTTCTAAAAGGATGCAAGACGGTTCAAGAAGGCAACATTTCCTTTGTAGCCTATCACTATAGATTCTCCTTTTCAGTAATGGGGTCTTGACATCATAGGACCAATTAATCCTTCTTCTTCACAACAACATATTTATATTATTACAAAAATAGATTATTTTACCAGATGGTTCGAAGTTGCACCTTTGAAAGTGGTAAACACGAATCAGGTAGTATCTTTCCTTAATTCACATATCATTACTCAATTCAGCATTCTCAAAAGTTTAGTCTTTGATAATGCATCTTATTTCTCATCCCTTGATATGAATGTATTTTTCTTATAAAAAGGGATTAAATTGGAATATTTTTCCAGCTACTACCCTCAAGGAAATGGTCTAGTAGAATCAAAAATTAAAAATTTAATCAAGATCATTAAGAGGTAGTTTCTGGAAACCATAAGAACTGGCATACCACACTATATAATGCACTTTGGACTGATAGGGTGACACCAAAAACCTATGTTGGTAATTCTCCTTTCTTTCTCATCTATGCGAGAGAAGCAATCCTCCCTCCACATGTTTTACTTCCATCTCTGTAATTATCGCAGAAAGTCCAAGAAGAAGACTTCCCTCCTCTGAAGTTGAATTAATGCCTTGTTAAAAATGGAGGAAGTAAGAGCACAAGCAAAGAAGAAAATGGATCAACATCAGTAGATTGTGAAAATATGGTTTGATTCAAACTCTTCTTCAGATAGGAACTTCAATGTAGGAGACTTGGTTCTCAAATGGCATAAACCGCACGAGGGAAAGGGGGAACACAGCAAGTTCCAAAATCTGTGGTTGGGACTGTTATAACCCTAATTTGCACCAGACATACTTACTTGACATCTGGCCATCTCATATTCCTTCTTTTCCAAGCCAGTATTGAACAACTCTTCTTAAAAACACCCTTTTTAAAGACCCACACACCCTGCTCCACTATAGCTCGCGTGTAAACTCTAGCTGACCCACTACAGCCCACGTGTACCTACAAAAGAACGAAAAATGGAAAGTTGTTGACATAACACACAGTTTTGGGTAAGTTAACTAAACCTTTCAACCATGCATGGAAAGTCATTCGACTAAATACCTAGCTCCTTCTAGCCTATAAAAGAAGGGGTAGGGGTCCCATTTGAAAGGAGGAAAATTATAGTAAAGAAACTCTACCTGAATTCGTATTCCCCTTTGCCCAAGATTCTGCAACCATTTTGTGATTTCAGTGAAGAAGAGAAGAAAGTGTGTTAGAAGTTGGTTCATAGTAAAAGAGGAGCCCAGGACTAGATTCGTGGAGCAGTGGTCATCTTCATTATTGTAAGTTTCTTTAGTGAAGTTAATAATAAAGAAGTACTTTTCCCATCCCACCATATGAGGTTTCCATTGTTTATTGCATACATGTTGATTAAATATCTAACGCATTAATCTGTAGATCAAATGCATGTGGAGTTATTTGTTTGTCTTTTATGAATGCAAGTCAGCCTTGGGAGGAGAGTTGCAATCAAAGAGTGACCAAGCGTGAAGAGGGATCGATACCAGACGTTGGAAATAAGGTATGTTCACTTGATCTTCTTAACTATGTATTTGCTTAAGTAATGGGGATTAGGTCTAGGATGATGGTAAAAAGTAGGAATCTTTAGGTCTTTTATGCATGCAAGATAAAACCCTAAGTTCTAGTCTGTAGGGGGATTTCCCACTCACAACAGAATTGGCGACCATACTAGGTATCTCTCCGGTTTTCTGGGGATACTTTTTGGTAGTTTTAAATTGGTTTCATCACCTTTTTTCTAAGTTTTTGCAAGAGTCTGAGCTAGTAGGGATTCTAGTCTTCCATACCAGTATTCCCTACTTTCTTTGTTTTGCTGCATTTTCTTTTCGGGAAGTTACAGAGGTACACGTGACCTGTATAAAACCTGCATGCGTGTACACGTGCCCAACCTTCACACAACCCATGTGGAAATTCTAGCTGATGAAGTGACAGTAGTGTGACTAAGTTCATAATTTTTTTATTAAAGAGGTAGTCATCCTCTTCCCTGTTATAAGTGATCCTTCTCAGGGGTTTTCTGAAACTCATTCTGGTCTTTGTTTTTGTAGTTTGTAGCTTAGGTACCACCTCAGATTGGTTTTGTTCTATGAAATTTTCCTTGAATTGTTTTTCTTTTATGACAAAGTAAGTTTCTGAGTCTTCAAGAGATTCTGGTTCTCAATACCAGTAGTCTCTACCAGTGGTTGATTTCTTGTATTTTCATTATTGAATATTTTCAGAGGTACACGTGGCCTACATAAGGTATTCATCCGTGTACATGCGCTCTGACCTTAAATAGCTCACATGCACACGCTGGCTGTTGAACTGTCAGCAACGTACCTGTTGAAAAAAAAATTGTTTAAGGAGAGGAAGTCGTCCTTTTCCTTGTCAAGATTTATACCTCTCAGGGTTCTTGGTCTCTGTCATAGCAGTCAACAACTTAGGTCTGATCACAACAATAACTTTCTTTTTCATTAAAAAGTTTTCCTAAATGTTTTTCTTTCATAGGGTTTTTAGACAAGTGTGAGAGTCTTCTTTCATCAGTTTGTGTGTTATTGTCAATAAATCTTTGAAATCTGCACTTAGGCCAGAAGTTTTCTTGGTCTTTACTTGTTGTCATTTTTCCTTTTTGCTTTGCGAGCATTAAATAAATAAAAAAATCTTTTATTTCTTGGTTTGGTTAAGTAGTTGTTGGTTTGCATAAATAACCAGGAAAAGTTTTACTTTCATAAGTTCTTGGTTCTTTACTTAGGACAATAAGTAGCTCGTAGTCGAGTGAAATCCTATTTTGAGTTTACTGTTCAAAGATCTTAGAAAAATATTAGTTTGAAAAGTTGATTAAAATTTTGTCGAGAAGAAGTTATTTTGTTTCCATCTTTCTGTTTATCTTTTCTTTCATCTCTCAAAACATCACTAATTTCACTTTCATAACCTTTGACTTAAGACAAGCCATAAACATTAATAATTAATTAAAATCAACTAGACTTTATTTTTGTAGGGTCCATCAACTAGTCTAGGCTAGAGCCTTGATTTAAGTTGGAGAGGAAACTCTTCAAAGTTGCAAAACATACATAAGAGTATGTGCTAGGGAGTGTTAAAAGTCCAGTATCATGAAAGTTATCCAGGACCCCCCTCTAACACAGGGGCTAAAACCGAGGTCATGTGCACAAAGGTAGCGGAGATAACCCCTCCAAAGTCAAACCAAGCGTCGTGGGGAATGCATATATAGGGCTTGTTTTAAGATTTCGTTGATTGCATTTTCCATGGAGCTTCGTGGGTCTCAAATCCGTTCGAGGTCCTCAGTTGTCTTCCGGACCACTTTCTTTCGATACCCTTGACAGGTTTTGGGCTTGATACCTTGCTCATTGTGGTCCACCCGACTGTTGACTGTAACTGCTTGGTGACTGTTCACACTCTGGCAACCTAGTTGCCATTATTTTAGGGACTTACACAGGTGACTACTGGGGTAGAGCGCGGTACCTAGGACAGACATCGGGCCACACTTTGTAGAGTATACCCAGAGGGTGCTTCCATGTTCGATTTGCACTTGCATCGGTAAGTTTCTCTAGTGTTGGTTTTTGTAACTTCTCTTCCAAATAGTTTAGTCATTGCTTGTTTTATCTCGTAGGGACTTTTTCTAGTGTGTACTATTTTTGAACGAATAGAAAGTCCTAGTGTGTCTTTGATATTTTCACACAATGGAGGATCACGAGCTCCGCCGGTCATGAAGGCTTCTTGGGCTACCATCGGTTACACTGGAGCCACCCTCGCCACTGCTAAGGAAAAAGCTAGACCAACAAGGGTCTTTTGAAGTGACCCGGTCACAAGAAACTGTTCCCGACCAACATCCGGAGGAACCAACCATTTCAGACCTTGGAGTGGCAGCTCTTGGTCCATCCGAAACTCCAACCATTGATATTTTGATGCCCCTTCATCATATATATTTTTCCTTATGAGCGCCAGACAATGTCACACACAGCAATGGAAACAAATGCTGCCACTTCTTCTGGGAATTCTTTTATTCCCACTACGGTTGTCACCACAGGGGGTGTTCCACCTCCTAAGCCATTGTCATCAGTCTAATCCACCATGGTCTCGACTTCCTCTACCTCGAGTAGTGGTCTGATCCCGTCTTTGGCGACGACCACTACTCCTTTAACACAAAGTGTGACAGGCCCTCTGTTCTCATACGAGATGCCTAGCTCAGGTATAATCCATGTACTCTCCTACTCCACTTTATATACTTTAGGTCTGGGGGTAGGGAGCTCTAACGCTCCTCTACAAGGACCCATGGGGGGCACTTCCACTCCCTTTAATGCTTTCCCTTACAGAAGAAGTCATATCCCTCCTTCATCCCCTTTGCTCAGCGGTGCCCACCAACAATCCATCGGGATGAACGCACACCATAGTTCATTTGGAGCAGGGAGTCAAGGACCACCTTCTCATAATATGTCGGTAGGTTCAAAACCATTTTCTTTGTTCAATGTGTTTGGTAAAAACACTTTCTCATCAGCTTCTTTCCCGACTGGGGGCAACCATGGTTACGGACAACCTAATCCTATGCAAGGTACTATTCTTGCACGGGGGAAAACCTAGGAACTTCTTCCGCATCAAGACCTTGAATTTCTTGGCAGGTATTAGTTCCCTCGTCGGGAATGTCGATCTAGGGCAATTCATTTCACAACCAATGGAACCCCGGGCAAGGTACAGTACCTATGCCCATGGGATCGACATGGGGCAACCCTTCTCAAAGTCCTTCGAATGTAATGCACGCCCAACCATCTACGTGCTATTTCGAGAATCAGTCGATGATGTCTCCTCAAATGAAAAATCCATACGTTGGTCATGGCCATGGTTTTTACCAGAACTCGGGCCAGCAACCCAACTTTTCCTAGCAACCTAGTGCCAGTCAAACCCCAAGCAACCTTTCCTAGCAACCTTTCATTTGGCAGACTTAACAAGGTTGTTGAACGACCCTATCTTTCATGATCCACGTTCACCCCCTATGCTGACGAAGTTGCCTTCAGACATACCAAAGTTCAAAGCCAAGCCTAACGAAGATCCAGGAGATCACGTGACTACTTTTCACCTTTGGTTCTCATCTAATTCATTGAAAGATGACTCCGTACAGTTGTTATTGTTTCAACGTACTCTCATTGGGAGTGTTGTGAAATGGTACATTGATCTCAACCGCTCAATATACTCTTCCTTCAAAAAATTGGCAATGGATTTCCTAAACCATTTCCAATTACCTGTGAGATACGATGCTGGCACAAAATTACTGGTCAATTTCGAACAGACAAAAGAAGACCATATCTTTGATCACATCCGAGAATGGAGATGCTGAAAGAGTTTGATTAAGGTGCCAGTCCCACCAAAATTCCTTCTTGAGTGGTTCCTTAAGTCTTTGGTCCCACAGTTATCCAAAGACGTCGCAACGTCGGGAGTGTTTTCCGAAGAATATGCAATAATGAGAGCTCAATAGCTTGAGATAATCTATTCTCGGTCTGGCCTACTGTACGAAATCTTTCCAGATGCGCCACGATTAATACTTGATAAAACCAGAGAGAGAGTTGGACCACATGCCGATGGTATTGTTGGTTCAGCACAAACAAAGCTCGTTGAACAACTGATGAAACAATTGCAACAATTGTCTATCTAGCATACAACGACCAACCAAACTACTGTTCTAGCTGCTCCCCCTACCCAACCGTTGGATGTACACATTGTGCAATCAACAAATCCAAAGGCCACCTAGTAGTCTGATGGAAATAAGAAACAACGTAAGAAGGGTAAGGGGGATAAGAAACCCACTAATAATCTTGGTGGGGGCAACATCGAAAAAAGGAAGTCAAGGTACCCGTGTAATTTGTGCGTGAAAGACCACCTGACTCAACAATGTCCTCGGCATGTAGAGGCCCAAAAGTGATTGTCACAACAACAACCTGTTGTGTTAACAAACCCATTTCAACATGGCCAAAATCTAACTCAAGCCTCTACAAGCATGGAAGGGGGCATCCAAGGATCCCCTCCATCTTCGAACAATCCTACATTCGGGAATCTGTATATGATGAAAGGTGATGCCTATATATCAACTAGAGCACATGATTACAACAAGCCAAGCACCTCTGAGAAAGGTAAATAAGTTGAAACCCCATCTCTTCCTCTCCAGATTGAGAATACGTTGGGTGAAACCATGACACACATCCCAAAAGGTGTGTTTAAGAAAGCTTCTCACAACCCAAATGCAAGGGCTGCCCAGAACTACTCTGTGGTGGAGGATTTGTCTCAAACCCCTTGTGCGATGTCTTCTTTGGAAGTCCTCCAAAGCTACCCTTCCCAGAGAAAGGATCTGTTTACCTCTTTAGGATCTGTCGAGACTTGTAATCTGGGTACAATCATGCTTGATATGACCAACTTAAAACCTCATCTCCCTTACCACGTAGCATTCCAGATAGTAGTGGCTTACACCACGAAAATGTTTACTTGGAACATTTTCCGCACGGTGGTTGATGAGGGCGCCTCAACATGTGTAATGTATTTGGCGTGTTGGAAGGCCATTGGCCATCCCATTTTGTCTCTATCACCTACTCTTCTTACCGCTTTCGACGGTCGTTCGTTCTGACCACATGGAATTATCCCTTCTTTTCCCATGCAGTTAGGAGGGAAAACTGTGTGTGTCAAGGTTGAAGTGGTCGGTGAATCTCTTGACTACAATCTCCTGTTAGGGAGGAGTTGGACCTATGCTATGCAAGTAGTAATAGCTACAGTTTTTTGGGTCTTGTTGTTTCCACACGAGGGCCAAATTGTGACCATTGATCAATTTTCTTTCTCCCGTCCTGACCCTTCATTGGGGGCATCCGCGGTCCCAATGATTGATAACCCTCAACCCGGCATCGTCAACATAGGGGTTGGTTTGTGCCCACCTTTGATGAGTACTTTCAATTACCCACCTCCTCAAGGCAATGTTAAGTTCATATCTGACCACCATAAGGTTGAGGTTTTCCAAGTTTCGTCATTTCGCATGACTTACTTTAACGATCCATGGATTCTTCCTTCTCCATCGGCCACGATGGAAGGGACAAGGCACCATGGTATGTCCATGCCCTTGTCCATGGTATAAGTGGCATACTCTTTAGTCCAGCAAGCTTCCGTCGACCTCGATCCAACTCCTGCACAAGAGTTAGATCTGATTCTAGAGCCTATTTGGGCTCAAGGTTCCCTCATTGATACAAATTCTTTAGACTTAGTCTTGCCTTCAGACAAAGAAATCATGGAAGCAATGACTAGTTTGGACAAACCCTGGGACGATCTCCATCACAGATCTTACTTCCTCTCAGAATTAAGCAGAATTGATGTAGGGAATTTCACCTTGACTATGACTAGAGATAGGTCTTGTCCTATCAATCCTTTGGCTACACATGTTGTTTATGCCAAGGGTAATATGGAAACCATCGCCGACACTATAACTATAAACATCTCCAGAACCCCTAGCGTCGTGGAGAATGTTTTCGTCGGAGCTGACTACTCCCCGGGAGAGATTCAAATCTACACGAATTTATTTAAGGAATTCCATGATGTTTTTTCTTGGTCTTACGAGGAAATGCCAGGAATCGATTCAAAAATTGTTGAACACGAAATCACAACTTATCCTGACGCTATGCTGTTTCGGCAGAATCTTCGTCTGGTTAATCCTAAGAAAGAAACAACTATTAAGGTTGAAGTGGAGAAACTTCTCAAAGAAAGTTTTATCTACCCCGTCCATTTGACCCAATGGGTGTCAAACCCCGTGTCGGTTAACAAAAAACAGGCTATGATTCGCGTATGTACGGACTTCCGTGATTTGAACAAATCCTATCCAAAAGATAATTTCCCCACACCATTTATTGACCAGATAGTCAATGAATGTGAAGGTTGCGAGGCCTTTTCTTTCATGGATGGTTTTTCGGGATATAATCAGATACAAATCAAACCCAAAGACCAACACAAAACATCATTCATTTGTCCATGGGGTACATTCGTGTATCGTAAGATGCCTTTTGGTCTGAAAAATGCTAGAGATACCTTTCAGTGGGCCATGTCTTTTGCTTTACACGATATCAAACATATCAGAGAGGCCTACTTAGATGATTTAGTAGCACGATCTCATAAGAGAACTGATCATCCCACACACCTCCGACTTATCTTTAAGCAATGTCACTACTTCCAGATTCGCTTGAATCCCAACAAATGCAGTTTTTGCATGACGTCGGGCCATCTGCTAGGTTTCATAGTTTCAACAACAGGGATCATGGTCGATCCTCTCAAGGTTGAGGAAATAGTTCAGTTGCCTCCCCCATGTACAATCCTTCAACTTCATAGTCTACAGGGAAAGGCGAACTTTTTGCGGCATTTCATCGCAAACTATGTCGAGATCACAAAGGGCTTTATGCGCTTACTAAAGAAATACATTCCTTTTAATTGGGATGATGCCGCTCAATGCTCCTTCGAAGAATTGAAACATGCCCTCACAACTGCCCCTCTGTTTCAACCACCCAATTATAACAAAAATTTCTTATTATACTTGGCTGCAAGAGACTCAACCATCGACATGGTCTTAGTTAAAGAGGATGATTTTCTCTCAGAATATGTGATTTATTACCTGATCCAAGGCTTGGTTGTACTGGAACTCAATTATTCTCATATCGAAAAACTTGCATTGGCAGTAGTCCATGCTGTCCAACTGTTCCATCATTATGTTTTGTTTCGCAAGACCACCATTAGTGTTGTTGTGAATCTGTTTCAATACGTGTTGACATGATGGGTAATGGGAAGAAAGATAAGTAGATGGATAGTTTTCCTCCAGGAATTTGACTTATATTTCATTTCGGCGAAATCCAAAAAGTCACTGGTCTTTGCGGAACTCATCTCGGAACTTCCGATCGAGTCAGGTGATGTTATGCCCGAAAAATCACCTATTCTAGGAGACATGTTTTTGATAGCATCTTCAGACCCCTAGTATGGAGATATACTTGTCTATCTCCAGACTTTGAAGTGCCCCACCTCTGCTTCTCGTGATGAGCGTCGTCGTATACGTCATCAGGCCAAAAAATATCTCATACTTGAAGATACTCTGTATCATCGGGGTGTAGATTGCATCCTTTGCCGGTGTGTTAGTCATGAAGAAGTGGAAATCGTGCTTAACGATTTCCATACTGGAGCATGTGGAGGTCATTTGTCTGGGTTGGCAACAACCCAAAATATTTTACGAGCTAGTTACTTATGGCCAACACTAATCAAAGATTGTATCACATCAGTCAAGAAGTGCCACCTGTGTCAAATCTTCTCACAGAATATGAGGGCACATCATGCTCCCATGTTTCCCGTCATCATCGTTGGCCCCTTCACCAAGTGAGGAATTGATTACACTACCTGCAACCCTCCTTCAGCAAGGGGGCACCGTTATATCATCGTAGAAGTAGACTACTTCACCAAGTGGGTCGAAGCTATGCCAACATTCAAAGATGATGGTGAGACTACCACCCTCTTTTTGTTTAACCAGATTATAGCACGGTTCAACGTCCCAAGAGAGATTGTCACTAACGACAAAAACCACTTTTAGAACACAATGATGACCGAGTTAACATCAAATCTTGGGTTGAGAACATTTGTCACCCTACTACCCTCAAGTGAATGGTCAGGTGGAAGCTATCAATTAATCTCTTAAAACCATCCTACAAAAAACGATCAATTCGGCCAAGTCAAATTGGCATTTGATGTTATACTCAACATTATGGGCCTACTGAATGTCTGTTAAGAATGCAACCGATTTCTCACCTTTTCAACTTGTTTACGGGTTGGAAGAAGTCTTTCCCATAGAATTCCAGATCCCATCTTTAAATTTGGAAATACATTTATTGCCAGACACTTCACTGCTTGAAGAGCATTTATTATATCTTGAGAAGCTCAATGAACAACATCGTGATGTGACCTTAGCTAATGAAGCTCACAAAAAAAAATTCAAGTGTCAGTATGATCGATCCGTTCGTCCTCGGATTTTCTCGGAAGGCGACCTTATCCTGGTCTATGACCAAGATAAGGACCGCCTGGGGGCAGGCAAGTTCAAACCCATGTGGTTCATACCTTTCATCGTAAAAGAGGTTCTAAAAAAGGGCGCTTATCGTCTAGTAGATTTTGAGGGAAATGCTTTGGCAGAGCCTAGAAATGGGCTCTACCTCAAGAAGTATTACTCATAGGTAGGTCACCTTGGGTAACTTTTTGTAACATATGTATAGTCTTTGTACTATTACTTTTTGGTTTCTTTTGGTTTTTTGGAGGTGTTGTTTTTTGATGTTATCTTTTGTCACTGTGGCGGATGTCAAGTGAATTAGAGGTGTTCGTTGGATTCACAGATGGTGCTAGATGACACACTCGGCAGCTTGCCTCTGCAGCTTGGGTAATTTTTACACCTCAGTGCCAGTCACTATCTTTAGGAGGTATATTGATCCAGATTTTATGAGCAGAATGAAATGAATACAGATTATTACCAGATGCTTAACACATAATAACAAAGATACAGTAAAATTGGTTTCCTATTCAATAAGGAAATAAGTTGAAACTGTAAAATGCAGCGGAAAACAAGATTGTTGGAATGGTAGCGGCTTATATTTCAGAAGAGATGTGATAGATATGCACATTCGCAAGAAGGTCATTACAATGAGGCTCTCGCGACCTTTTTACAATAAACAGGAGTTTCAAAAACCCTAAACATCCAAAAACCTAACCCTAGGAGATGAAGCGCCAAAAGTCATGTGGGCCCCGTTTGGGTAAGTTAGTACATCAACTTCTCGAGGTCGTAACTTTTTCATACGATATTCGTTTTAGGCATATGATAGCCCATTGGAAATATCTATCTGAGGACTACAAAAGTTCATGACTCAAAAAACTGCTAAAAATAGTAAATTATCAAAATTGCGAGAAAGTTGTTTTGAGCCAGCTGGAAAAGGTGGGTGGCCACCGATATCCACCTGGATCAATCCTCCATCCTTAGGAAGCAATGGTCTCCATTGCATTGAGTTCCCCCATCATATGAGGAAATTTTTGCTGAATTTGGCCCTGGGTGAGCCACTTGCCTTGGTGCAGGAGCTGCCCTGCTCTGATGAATCGATAAAGCTGGATCCTTTGTTGTTGAGTGCCCTTGATCTATGTGTCCACAATCTGATCACTGGATGCATGTTGTATGCAGTTGGGGTTGAGATTTGTTGGTGTCAGTTGTTCAGCTACGTCTGAGGTGTCCAATAATGGTGGGAAATAAGGCCAAAGGAGGTCCATGTTGAACACTAGGTGCAAGCCAAGAAAAGGAGGAATGTTGAGAACAAAAGCATTATCCCCCATACCCTTAGTGATGGTGTACGACCCATAACGAAGTGGGTGAAGCTTCCCATGGGGTCCTATAAGGTGTTCTTTCTACAAGTGCAACCAAACTTTGTCGCCCACCTAAAACTTATGTGGAACCCGATGTTGATCATGGCGCTACTTGTACTTGTCATTAGACTTCTGTAGGATATCCTGAACCTATTGGTAGATGCGTTGGATCCTCTCAATGAACTGGGTGGCTTTTTCAGCCTCAGTTAGAGTAGGAGAGGATTCGGTGGAGGTGACCGCAAGGGGAAGTGAAACATCTATGGGACCCAATGGTTGGAATCCCATCCCCACCTGAAATGGGCCATGGACGGTTGAGCTATGCAGGGCTCGGTTGTAGCTATGCTGGACATAGGGAAGACTCTCATCCCATGTGTGAGGGTGCTTGGAATTATACATGTGCAAGATATGCATGATCATTCGATTTATGACCTTAGTTTGTCCATCTGTCTCGGGGTGGAAGGCCATGGATTTGGTGAGCTTGGTGTCCAACAGTGACCATATGCTCGACCAAAATGTGATGAGAAATTGACTGTCCCAATATGAGAAAATGGTTTGTGGGATTCCAAAATGTACCCAGACCCGTTCAAAGAAGAGCTTGGTAGTGGCTTCTGTTGTGATGCTCTTCTTGCAAGCAACCAGAATCGCCATCTTAGAAAAGCGATCAACAACAACAAAAACATATTCATTTCCCCGCTTTGTGGATGGGAGGCCTGACATGTAGTCATTGAGATGGATTACCATGGCCTGTCAGGAGTAGGAAGAGGGGTGTACAGGCCCTATTTCTTAGTGGTTGGTTTGGCAATAGCGCAAAAGTGCAAGACCTAATATACTTGCTGACCTCCTGTTGAATTTTCGGCCAATAGAAATGTTTTTGTAGCATTACCACTTTATTTTCGACGCTGAAGTGTCCTGCCACCCGACTGTAGTGGGCTTCCCAGATCTGCTTCGCTCGCTCACTTGATGGAACACATATATGGCCGAGTCGACACAACAACCCATCCTAAAGATAGAAATTATCGACAACTTCCTTTGCACCCAACATTTGGTAAGTGGTGGCGAAGTCTGGGTCTGTCTTATAGAGTTGGGGCCTTCCATAGGTCTCATGGCTACAGGAGTCTAGCACTGTGGTGAGTGTCGTGACTGGTGGTCTGCTAAGGAAATCAGTGACGTGGTTGGTGCTTCCTCTTTTATACTTGATGTTGAGGTGGAATTGCTACAAGTATGTGGAACACTTTTGATGGCGGTCATTCTACAATTTTCCTTGTGTCTGCATGAACTGCAGTGGCTTATGATCAGTGTGGATGATTGTCTCCCTCCTAAGAATGTAATGTCTCCACTGGTGGTAGGCTTGCACAATGGAGTACATTTCTTTGTCGTAAGTAGGGTACTTATGGACAACATCTGATAGTGTCGCACTATGATAGGCCACAGGGTGGCCATGCTGTGTGATAAAATCACCCACAACATAGTCTGAAGCATCGGTCTCAATCTCAAAGAGCTATTGCAGGTCTGGTAGTGAAAGTACTGGGGCTGAGCACAAGGACTGCTTCAAATCATTGAACGCTTGTTGTTGGGACCAGCCCCATACAAATTTTTCCTTACCACCACCCCTGGTTATTTGGCTGAGGGCCCATGCAATATGGGAGAATCCCAACACAAACCTGCGACAGAAATTGGCAAGGCCCAAGAAGCTCCGAAGCTCAGTGAGTTTGGTTGGGGATGGCTAGTCACGAATGACTTGGATCTTGGCTGGATCCACATGTATGCCATGTTGATAAATGATGTAGCCTAGGTAATGGACCCTTTCCATGTTGAAGGAGCATTTTTCCAAGTTGGCATATAGCTTGTGCTACCACAGGGTGTGCAAAACCTGTTGAGTATGCTGCAAGTGATTGGCCCAAATCTTGTTGTAAATGAGAATGCCATCCAGATACACCACTACAAAATTATTGGTGAATTTTTACAGGATATCGTCCATCATCCTCATGAAAGTGGCTAGAGAATTTGTCAGACCAAAGGGCATGACCAACCATTCAAAAATGCCTTCCTTTGACTTGAAGGTGGTCTTTCATACATCAATTTGTTCTATCGGGACCTGGTGGTAGCCAGACTTCAGATCAATCTTACTGAAGGATTTGGTCCCCATGAGTTGATCAAGGAGGTCGTTGATTCGGGGAATCGGGTACAGGTTTCTGACTATGATTTTATTCAGAGCCCGATAATCAATGCAAAGTCACCAGGTTCCATCTTTCTTCTCTACCAACACGATTGGGCTCCCACAAGGTGATGAGTTGGGATGGATGTGCCCCTTGTGGAGAAATTCTTGGATCTGTTGCTTGATCTCCTCATTCTCTAATAGAGAGCGGTGATAGAATGGCCCATTGGGAAACAATGCGTCGAGGGTCAGATTGATGGGGTGCTTGACCTGGCAGTGCAGAGGTACCTCGATGGGTGAGGAGAAGATATCCGAGTATTCTTCCATGACCTTATCTACTTGCTTTTGCTATGTGGAGAGGTTGGCCGTAGAGACCCTGGATGTGGCTATGATTTTTCTCTCATTCTAAGAGAGAATCATGAAGAAGACAAACCTCCCCGTCTGAGAGATGACCTTCTTTCATTTCTTAGCAGAGATCAAGGAAATAGCACTAGGTGGGACAACCTTGGTTATCCTATACAATTTCCTGTTCAAAGTAATAATAACACTATGAGGCCTAGACTCATATACAACATGATGTTTCCATAAATAAGGTTGGCCCAAAATAACATCACAAACTTTGAGAGGAGCAA
>JZKD02S1706720.1:590994-608415 GCA_000966675.3 Picea glauca
CTGTACAATTTCCTATTCAAAGTAATAATAACACTATGAGGCCTAGACTCATATACAACATGATGTTTCCATAAATAAGGTTGGCCCAAAATAACATCACAAACTTTGAGAGGAGCAACATCACACAATACCTCGTCTTTGATGGGCTTGATGTCGTACAACTGTCGACATTGTTGGATGATGCGGAGATCGCTTCCTTGGCGGAGCCATCCAATGGTGTAGGGTTGTGGGTGTGGTGTTGTTGGCAGGGCTAGCTGCTTGACGACCCCTACTGATATGAGGTTCTTCTGGCTACCACTATCAATGATGAAGTGCAGTGGGGTGCCTTTTACCCACATCTATGAATGGAAGAGGCACTCTCCTTCTTCTGGCTCATTTGGTTCACCATGCTGGAGCTTGGTGGTAGAAACGATGGCATTGGGTTCCATGTCAATGATCCGTCTTCCCCTTTCTAGTTTTGAATTAGATTCAGAACCCACATCTGATTCAGAGGATTTCACTTCAGCCACCAGCATCTGCTTTGAGCGATAGTCAGCAGTGTTATGCCAAGGGCTCTTATGGAAGTCACACCACTTCCCGGTATCTTTCTTTGTCTTTCTGGTGTCCTTCTTTGATTGCAGCATGGAATGGTTGTCCTGATACTATCCATCTTTTCTCTGTCCTTTTTTCTGTGGGTTGGGACCACCCTTCCCTGGATTTGGTTGTGAGGGGTTCCCCGACCCAAATTATCGCATCTTTTGTTTGAGCTTCTGCTTGATTTTGATGGCATATCGGTAGGTCGTGCCAAAGGATGATATGTCCAGAAATTCCATTTCAGCATGGATGTATCTATGCAGAGCAACGCGATACTTGAGCACCAGATGTCGCTCCGAATCTTTGATACCCAGCTTGGTGCGCAAGGTATGGAAGATATTTGTGAAATTTGGCATTGCTTGGTCTCTTTCTTGCCGCAGTGTGGTCCATTTGGTATACAAGTTGTCATAACTTTCGACAGGGTAGTATTGTTCCTTAATAGTATCCCTAAAGGATTCCCAGGTGGCCATGACTGTAAATAATGAGGGTTCCTCTATTTCCTTTTGCTCACAGAAAGTTTCCCACCAATCTTTGACATGGGGAATAGCTTTGAGGAGTGCAAAAGTAATCTTTTCTCTATTCGAAAAGTTATGGACAAAAAAATACCCTTCTAGTAGATTCAACCACTTGTCTACAACATCTGCATCTATCTGACCTTCAAATATAGGAATATCGAAGTTTATTTGTACCTTGAAGGGGGCGGTGCCTCCGCTCGAAAAAGATGTGTCGCCTGTTGGTAGTCGTCGAAGGATTTGTGTGAAATTATCCATCATCTCGTTCCTCTGTTAGGTGAGGGCTTCCTCAATCAATAGTTTGAAAGGATCTCTTGTCCCGTCATCTTTCTTTTCTCCTTCCATGAGAGGCCGCTTGGGTGTGCCAGAGCTTTTGTCCTCAAGAGAAACAAGCTTGAGACCTAACTCTTTGTACCCCGACCTCGTTGGGGACATGCATTAAAACGACAAGGGGTAGACCTCTTTGATATCATTGATCTGGATTTTACGAGAATAATGAAATGACTACATATTATTACCATATGCTTAACACATAATAACAGAGATACAGTAAAACTGGTTTTCTATTCAATAAGGAAATAAGTTGAAACTGTAAGATGCAGAGGAAAACAAGCTTGCTGGAATGGTGGTGGCTTATCTCTAAGAAGAGATGTGACGGTTGCACTCATTCCCAATAAGATAATTATAATGAGTCTCTCATGGAATTTTTACAATAAATAGGAGTTTCAAAAACCCTAAAAATCCAAAAACCTAACCCTAGGAGATGAAGCGCCAAAATTCATGTGAGCCTCATTTGGGTAAGTCAGTAAATCAACTTCCTGGGGTCGTAACTTTTGCATACGATCTCCGATTTAGGCATATGATAGCCCATTGGAAATATCTATCCGAGGACCACAACATGATGAAATTTTTGGATTGCAACATACTCCAAAAAATGTCGTTTAGGGCCTCAAAACGGCTCCAGAAGTTCAGGACCGAAAAAACTGCTAAAAATAGTAAATTATCAAAATTGCGAGAAATTTGTTTTAAGCTAGCTGGAAAAGGTGGGTGGCCAATGATATCCACCTAGATCATATATGTTTAGGTGACACCACAAACAATGTTTCCGAATACAACGCAATTATTGATTTGCTTCGTGACGCTTTGTCATTTGGTATCTCTCACCTCCGGGTCTATTTAGACGCTTAGCTGGTTGTGTCTCAGTTAAATAGAGTCTACCATGTTCATGATCCTACTTTAAACCGATGGTTCCTTAGGGTATTCCTCTTAGAACGAAGCTTTGATTATATTACATATTTTCATGTTCCTAAGAGATTAAATCAAGTTACAGATACTCTAGCTAATCAAATTTTAGATTGGCATCTTGCACACATATAAGAAATACACACACATGCACTTGTAAATACATTTTTAAATCAAATATAATCCATAAGACATAAAAATACATAAAAATCCATATATAATATCAAAAATATCAAAGTACATGCGTGGGCACAAGCACCTAAAAAATACATCCAGTAACAAGTCATGGGGCTTATGCCCTCAAAAATATACAAGTAGTGCCCTCAGAACGTGAAACTTCCAGCCTAACAAAGGATGGGGCTTGTTGGCCCTATTGTAATGGTCAACGAAATTTTCCAAATGCCGAAAAAGTCGAACCCACATCCATGGTGCCCCCACTGCATGAGGTTGCATAGACGACGACAGATCCTCGATCTCTACCATGGGGACTATGCGAGTAAGTGAGGTAAAGTTTTTCTCTACCCATCTTAAAACTCTCTCAACCTCACCAACTGGATGTACTCCTGCTGCTGCAGGTCCACTAGTTGCAGGTGGGGCGGCCTCTGGTCGAGGACGTCACTTTTTCCTTGCATAGTCCGCTAGTCACACTGGCCCCACATCTACACATAATAGACACAAATTTGTCAGATACTCTGGTGTATAAAAAAATGATATATATAAAAGAAAACATAAAAAATACATATATTTTAAGAAAAAAAAAACAACGAACCAAACTTTCCCACCTCTCCTTGCTGCTCTCTGGGAGGTACTGATATCTCAAGATCTCTAGAGAAGTCGATCCCGGCATAAGGGTAGTCCTCTATGACTGGAATCTGTCACACCCACCAAGCAAAGAACATGTCATCAAAGGCCTCAATGGTCCTCCCTCCCCCTTGTCATGGCAACAACACCACCCACCTACATAATGTGGGGAGAGAGGCCTCATGCCCTCGTATAGTCTCTCTAGGACTGAAACTGGGCACTCTCTCAAAGAAGAAAGCACAAAGAATCGTCCCAAACCATAAGTTCCTCGAATTCCGCATTCAACACTTTGTTAATTGCCTCTTCATACAATATAGTATGGTGGTGCTCCAGTCAAATATTTGTGCATTTAAGCATTGAACTACACAATTCATGTCCGCACGAGAAGCCTGATGCAAAGACACGGACCCAGTAATCCGCCCAATGAGTAACACTATTACTTTTAGTGATAAGTTAGAGATCTTTCTTATCGACACTTGCGAGCTCGTTCTGTTGGAATCGGCTTCACAATGGAGCCCAATCAACTCTAATATGTTATGAGGCCCAGAAGGAAAGGTACGAAAATTGACAGGTTCCCCTCTCCTCAAGAGGCCATTCAGGAAGTATATATCCTCTGTCGTTGGATCCAGCGACTACCCCTCTAGCATAAAGGCCTCTGCATCGGGATTCTAATAATCCACCAAGGCGTTTAGTAGCCTAGGTTGTGCTCACATGAAAGGACAGTGGAAAAATTTTAACAAACCACACTGCAATAGTGCAACAAGAGCATCAGGGTCCTCATCGACCAACACATCAATATCCTCATGCTCTCTTTCCCTCCAGTGAACATACATCCTGCAAATATACAAAGTTTAGGAGGGTTAACTCTTGTTTTTAATCTTTTTTTATACTAAATGGAAGGTCCAAGTGGGTTGTAGTGCTAACAGTAGTGTGTACACTCGGGCTATCATAAATCATCCCACGTGTACATGCGGGTTGCTATAAGACAACCCGCGTGGACATAGGGCCGACCTTTTAAAGGTTGAGCCCCCCCCAAAAAAGAACTTAAATGCATAAAGAAAGAATTAGAATGCAAGAGGGGGTAGTGAGTAGTTACTTGGTCCAAGTGGATGGTCATTTCGTCCATTGAAGCTCTCGGAATAAACTCTTTTCAAAAAGGGGTAGTTTTGGTTTTTATTCAATTTCTCAATTAGAATTGGCGATAATGAGCTCCCAACTTCTATTTATAGTCTTTTTGGCCTCTTTTTGTCAATTTTTGGACCCTTTTGCCATTTTTTCTAAACTAAAAATCATTTAGTATGGTTCGAGAGTTTTCTTTGGATTGTCACGAGAAGTTTTCTTTGGGTATTTGGAAACTTTTTGGAGTTTTGGGTCGTTTTGAAGGTCCTTTGGTAAAAAGATTTTTCTTCCAACTCATTGCATTTAAGATAGGATTCCACCTCCGCTTCCTGCATCTTGTTTTCTTTTCTTCTTTTCCATATGATCGATCCCACAGAGTTGTGACACAGAACCATCATTGTCGTTTTAGGAGTGTCGTAATTTAGTGGTAGATCCTACCTTAACGTGGATTCCCTAAGTAGATCCTAGTTGCATTTTGGTGTCCATGTCGTTATTAACGACCCGTGAGTCCTTACCAGTTTTCCTTGATTACGATTTTGAACCTCATTTGCATGATTACGTATCACTCTTAACCTCACCCTCGAGACTCCCAAAACTTAACATGTCTTCTTTTAATCTCTTTTCAGACCCTCTAAACATGAAAATATTGCCGAGCGATCTTGTTGACCTTCACGCTCGCTAAACTAAAATTTGAAGTCACGTTTGTTCGGCAGTAGTTTACCCTTTTTCGGTCCGGATGATCAACTGTACGAATAAAGGTATACTCTAGAAGCCTTAGTTCTTTAAAAGAGTACTCTTAGGTATAATTTTAACCCTTTTTCGGGCCTGAGGGACTAAATTTACGAAAAAGGAACCCCCTCGGAGGCCATAGTTAAGCTCTTTTCAGACTCCCTAAAATTGAAAAGATCGTCGAGTGACCTTATTCTTTCACACTTGCTAAAATGGTCCAGAAGAACATTCCTTATGGAGTCCATAGTTAAGCTTTTTTTAGACTCCTTAAAAATGAAAAAAATGTTGAGTGACCTTATCTTTATCACACTCGTTAAAATGGTTTTGAATAGACGTCTGGTCTGTGCTAGTCTACCCCTTTTTTGAGCTGACTAGACTATCTTCGAAAAAGGTACCCGAGAGGAGTCTCCTTTTACGTTTTTTCAGACTCTCTAAATATGAAAAACCCCCGAACTTACCTTCTCTGGACTCATTAAAGTTACATCGAAGGACATTACCATTGTGTGTTTTGTTAACCGTGTTTGCATACCTGTGTCTTTGGCCTAATGTTGGCTCCATGTTGCTCTTAAATGAACCATCTGAAGCATGACTTATACGCAAGCCCTGTAGCACTTTGCCTCTGCGTCTTGACACCTTTGGCCCCTGAAGGATTTTTCCCAAGTGTCCTTTTCCTACATATGTCCCTTTGCCCTGATCATCCCTGTGTTCCGTGCACTTGGAACTAGTATGTTTTCGACACTCGATCCTCCTTTGTAATGTAACATTCTTTTATTCTTTTTCCAGAATTATTGAAAAAGACAAAAAAAATCAAATATACCCCAAAAAGAGGAAGGGAAAAGTATTTTCTTTTTATTGGCAGCACAATGAGTCACCCTTGGAAAAATCACATCCTTCTGTTTGTTCTTCAAGCTCTGGGATTTAATGTGACCTTAGGAAGCTATTCTCACTACATAGAGTTGTGTCCTCCTTCATTTGGTTATTCTTCCAAACATATGGAGAGTTTCTGTTGCCCCCTGCATCATGAACTTATGTCAATGCCATGATGCCTAAGTCTCATCATTTGTCATGCTATTGTCCAAGGGAAGTTTTTACCAAGCTTGAGTTGTCCCATCTGCAGTTTGTCTCTTTCCCTCATTCCCAGCCATCCCGAAAGTCCAATTAAGTCTTTGTTTGAAATCAATGAAGCCTCCAGTCTGATCATCAAGATCCTCTAGTCCATGACCGACGAGTCGTCAAAGACCTATGAGTAGTGAAGTCGTACACTCATATTACACTCCTACCCAAGTTTTGAATATTTTGAAGTTGATGCTCGAGCTCTGAAGACATCATCTCCAGCCATCAGGCCTTATCAGCTTCTAGAAGATAGATACTATACATGTATCTCTTTTGGATTTTGAGATGTAGATCCACTGTGTATTGCTCATGGATACACTGTATATAGTTATATGACATGGATCTGCAGTGTATTTTATTGGTAGCCATAATTTTATTTCATTCTGATCATGGGTATGCCCGCCTCGGTGAGACAATTGTTATTTTGCAGATGGCACCTCCCGAATTCTGGTCCCTGGGCTCACCAGTTTGGTACGTTGATAAAGATTGATAATGTATTTCGGCCATTAGATCCTCTTCTGACCTCTCACATTAGAAGGCATCTTTTATAAACCTAATTTGCACCAGACATACTTACCTGACATCAAGCCATCTCATATGCCTTCTTTTCCAAGCCAATACTGAACAATTCTTCTTAAAAACACCCATTTTAAAGGCCCACGTGCCCTGCTCCACTACAACCCATGTGTACACTCTAGATGACCCACTACAGCCCGCGTGTACCTACAAAAGAACGAAAAATGGAAAGTTGTTGAAAGAACACACAGTTTTGGGTAAGTTAACTAAACCTTTTGACCATGCATGGCCAGTCATTCGACTAAATACCTAGCTCCTTCTAGCCTATAAAAGAAGGAGTAGGGGTCCCATTTGAAAGGAGGAAAATCATAGTAAAGAAACTCTACCTGAATTCGTATTCCCCTTTGCCCAAGATTCTGCAACCATTTTGTGATTTCAATGAAGAAGAGAAGCAAGTGTGTTATTAGTTGGTGCACAATAAAAAAGGAGCCCAGGACTAGATTCATGGAGCAGTGGCCGTCTTCATTATTGTAAGTTGCTTTAGTAAAGTTACTAATAAAGAAGTACTTTTCTCATCCCACCATATGAGGTTTCCATTGTTTAATGCGTACATGTTGATTAAATATCTAACCCATTAATCCATATATAAAATGCATGTGGAGTTATTTGTTTGTCTTTTGTGAATGTAGGTCAGCCTTGGGAGGAGAGTTGCAGTTAAAGAGAAACCAAGGGTGAAGAGGGATCGATACTAGACGTCGGAAATAAGGTATGTTCACTTGATCTTCTTAACTGTGTATTTTCTTAAGAGTAATGGGGATTAGGTCTGGGATGATGGTAAAAAGTAGGAATATTTAGGCCTTTTCTGCATGCATGATAAAACCTTAAGTGCTAGTCTGTAGGGGGATTTCCCACTCACAACACAGACCATTTGTAATTTCTAAAAAACTAGGTCCCTGCTCTTTCCGTTTGCACAATTTGGAGGGACAACCAGACACTTTCTCGGTGAATGGCCAAGCTTTCAAAAGGTATTTCTCCTGATGATTCCATTTTCACCTCTCTGTACATATTTTTCTTCTTTAATTCTCTTTTTTGTCTTTTGATTTTGGCTCTTTTCATTTTTCTCGTTTTCACTGGTTTCTGAATAAATTTATGTCTGGGTCACCATTTAGTTCATGAAAGGAAATAAAAAATCTCATCCTAAAGCAACAATCAAGGTCATTTCAAAGAATCAATACTGTAAATTGCTAAAACTCAGACTAGCAGAGGAAACTTTCTGTTCAAAATAGTGTTCCTAGTTTCACTTTACAATCACGAGAAGATACGATTATTATTAAAACTCTTTACATTGTCCCTGTTTTTAAAGAAAAAAATTCAAGTATGCCTTCATGTCCTCAAAAGGTTGTTCTTAATAGAAAACTAAGGGTTCAAAGCATGAAGAAGGTCGTCAAACGAAAAATTAAATTGTAAAATATCAAGTTTTTCGAAATCTGAAATGTTTAGCATCACCCTGCTCTCTTGAAGATCATAAAGTCTATGTCAAATTGTAAATAAATTATAGAGATTTGAAAGAACTGCAAGGTGTGGGAAGTGTCTGTAAATCCACTGAGATACTTAATAGGTTTGCATGTAGTGGGTAAATGAATGCATGATTCCAAGGAAACTTCGTTGGGGTACTGAACAGGCCTGCTGGCAGCAAAGCAATGTCAGGTTCAAGAAAATTATCAGGCATGACCTTTTGGTATTAATCGTAAAATGTCCTTCATCTTGAATTGATAATTATTGGATAGGGTAGAGGTTTCAGAATGGGTTAAATGACATCCCTATTGAGGCTATGGATGCCTACTAGCAGCAGTGGCCCTGCCAACAGTGTTGGAGTCAGTTTCTTAAACATTGTCTCACTAGTAACTAAAATTTGTCACCAGATTGCATTTGGACAAAAAACCATCTAACGCTAGAATGTGTTATTTTCTGATTTTTGATCGAATGCTTGACTTGTTGTTGACTGTTCCTTAATTTTTCTTCATTTTTATATGTCCTAATGTGAATTTTCTAGTGATGTAGAGATAATTTCTTCTCCCAATAAGTCGTCATTGTTGGAAGCCCCACATGATTTTGATATTTGAACAAGAAATTGCATTTTCTGTAGCTTCCTTCCCCTCGATTTTGTAAACGTTTTCAAAAAATTTGAGATATTTACCGGGTTGAGAAATATTTTGATTAATCTTTTATTGTCTGCATTTTCATTTTGTTTTATGTTGATTCATGACTACAAGTATGAATCAAACATAAAAACCTAGCTTGGTGTTATAATTTTTATGCCTCAAAATTCATTCTTTTAAAGGTCATCATGCTTATATCAAATCTAAACCCAATGTTGTATTGACCTATTTTTGATATTTTGGATTTTTAATATAGTTATTGTATGGTTCGGTGGTTTGTATTCAATTTATGAAAAACCTTTTGATATATTTGATAAACCCCTTGCAAATTCGATGGTCGTGTTAGTAGTCAGGACAATCAATGCGCGCCTGTTGTACTCATGTCCTTACCTCACCCTATTGGCACAATGTATTAATGGGTCATTTATTACAATCATAGGTTTTCAACTTTGTATGATAGGCTCTCATTACTAGGAATGGTAAATATTTATGATTAAACCCTCCACGCTCATTCTCACTGTCTGTGCTATGATAACACACGGGCTTTATTATGGCCATCCATCCGGATTTGCTCCTATCTCTCCTACCATTTAAACCTAAAACCATTTTGAGTTATTCCTATTACATTCTAGTCATGTTTGTCATCGCTCCTTTCGTTCTCTTGGAGATGAATGGATCCCAGACATTAATATCTCACAACGATGCAATTGAAGACTTAAAAAGCCAATGCTGGGATGTCTTCCTGAAAATATTTGAAGGCTATAACCTTCAGGTGGCGCAGGATTTCGCACAGACCTTCGATGGTTGTAGAGAGAAAATTGGGGACACACAGTTAGAGCTAACCAAGGGGTTTGTAAGTGAAGAAATAGGGCTTCCATCGACAAGAGATAAATGGTTCAAAAATGCACGAATTGAAGGAGTTCCATGGAGCCTATTTGTGATGTCTAGAAAGATCAACTGCTACAAAATGGTATCCCCATATCCCTGGTTAAACCTAGGTGGCATAACTTGTTGATGATCCTCAAACAATTCGTGACCTGTGAAGGTCGATACAAATTAATATTCCTCTACCATATTCACTTACTTATTCATTTCATTGGTTTTTAATTAAGCATGCCATTTTATTTGTTGAGAAGTCTCTATAAAATGTTCAAAATATATAAGAGACAGAGTGTTGACTCAAGTATTTTCCATCATGGATTGATTAAGATCCTTTTGTTTCATCACTTGTCCACTGTGGATGACTGTTGGGAAAATTTATTGATAAGGAACAGTTTTTCCCAAACTCCCCCTACAATAAACCCTAGATTATACGAGCTATTGATGAAAAACTAGTCTGATTTCTCAATTGATACGCCAGACTCTACCAACAGAAACCCTCTAGACGTCGGGATACTGAGCAAGTCTTCACCTATAGGATTTTTTGAGCAAGGGAATGCTAAGTTGAATGTTATTAATCTTTTTGTTCCTAAAATTGAATCTATCCCGATTGTTAGTATTAACCTAGATGTCGAAAAACCTCGCGAAGGGGTAACAAAGGAATGCACAGATATAGGGTTCAAAAACAAAAGGGTAGGTCGCCAAATTTTGAGAAAGCTTAGGAATCAATCCAACACTCGTCTAAGATCGATCGGCCCAATAGATATCGACTAGTATTCAGACCATGAGATCGAATATTTCCTCGTTCTTGAAGAGCCAGATTTGCACGGTTACAGGAAGAAAGACACTGCTTCTACTAAACCCTACGACTTTGTGACAAATATGCTACTGTGCCTCAAGGGTAAGTAGGAGTTCCCTGGTATCAGTCCTGATCAGAAGAAGATAACAGATAAGGTGGATACACCCATGTTTGACCATGCACTCCATAGACCTTTCGTTCCTCCTGTACAGTGTGATCACTATTTCCTTTGGATCGAGCAGCATTGCACTGATATCCCCCTTCTCCAGGCATGAATCAAAAAATTACCACTCAAAATGAATCATTGAGACGAGAAAATCGCGACCTCAAAACACATGCAGAGAAAGGGGCTAAATTCATTAAGAGGCCAGGGAACATAGTGATAAAAAATGCAACCAGTTTCAAAGCGATAATTAATTATGAACTACCCGACCCATCTTTAAACAATTTTTAAAATGGTAAGACAATTTTTCTCTTATTATATTCCTGTTATCTATTTTGAATTGAATCGGTTTTGAATTTGATTTTTTTTGCTAAGATAAGACTGACTACATAATATTTTGATTATGTAGCCAAGTCTCTTTTAAATAAAAGAAATTAGAAATTAGTTATGGGTAATTTTCTAACTTATTCTTGTTTCGTTTTTCAGGAAATAGTAGATCTGGTTACTGATCATCTGGGGGAAACATGTTCGATTATGCACTTGAATGATTAGTAGTTCCTTTTCTGTTTTTTTTGCAAAAACTTTGATTAAGTTTTGAGTACAATCAACTCTATTATGATTGGTTGTTAGCCCACTATTTTTGTATTATTTTGATTTTATGAGATCCTATCCTATCCTATGAGATAGGAGGATTTAATTTCAGATCACTTTAAATATTGTTCATTTTGTAAGTAACGAACATCTTGGCTTGGAACATATTATGGACAAATGATCTTCAGAACTTAATGGAACATCTTATAGCATTTGGGCTTTAGACCAATGTGAATGTTGTCTCATTTATGTTTTGTCTCTCATTTTGGAATATTAATGTGTTGTATAGATTTAGTCTCAATGACATATGATGTTCCATTTTATTCATGTTTTAAATGTTGTTCATAATTTGTTGTTTCACAAATTATCACTGTGATCGTGATATCGATTTTAATATCATGATTTGCGCATGATTTTAGTTGATTGATAAAATGAATGTTTTACATTAAGATTTATATTACTGTAATCGTTCATAATTATAAGATCATTGTGTATACATGTATATTATTTTGTTCTCATATTCTGGCTGCTAATAAAATCCTGGAGTTTGTTCGGGAGGTATCTATATAAACCTGTCATAGATTTTTCTTACAGGCAGGACATATGGAGTTTTGGATCACACAGAGGAACATACATGTTATAAAACTAATTTTAGGTTATATTTATTCCCATTTAATTTATGTTATTAGTTTGTCTATCAGTGAAACAAGAAAGTTTTAGATTGACTTTGACCATCACACTATCCTTGTTTCATAACATATTTTATTTAAGTTCTTAGATTTATGATTAGAAAATTAAAAATATAAAAAATGTGCTTTCTTTATCTACTTTTGCAAACAGTGACCAAACATTGATTTTTCAAGGCATATACTCAAAAAATTGCAATTTGTAATTACTATGTACATAATGGCATGTTCATATTTGTCTTTTTGTTGAATGTATTTGAAAATAATTAGATTAAATTATATATATTATTGTAGTTTTAACATTAGTTAGTTTATTATTTCTCTTTGTTTTAGGACCCTAGATTGTCTAACGGAGCCATTAAACCTGTCAGAAAAGGTCACACCAAACGGCTTGGGTTATTTATACAACCCTGAACCGGACCTATTCCAGTTGACGACCTGCCAAATTTGCCCGTCAATAGGTCATCAATTTGGGGAATTGGGTACCATTTCCTGATTGTGATTTTGTTTAATGATCTGCAATCAATGTAGAGCCACAAGGTCTTGTCTTTCTTCTGCACCAGTATAATCGAGCTTATAAAAGGGAAGGAGTTGGGTCTGATGTGACCCTTTTGAATAAACTCTTGGATATGATGCTTTATTTCTACATTTTCCATCAATGAGTGATGATAGACTGTTCCATTAGGAAGAGGTGCACCAAGGGTTAGATAAACTGGATGCTTGACTTGGCAGTGCGTCGGTACCCCAGTGGGTGAGGAGAATATGCATATATACTCTTCCACAATCATGTCCACTTGCTTCTAGTGCAAAGAGAGGCTCTGTGTAGAGGCCACAGATGTGGTGGAAACCTTATACTTACTATGAGAACAGATTGTTGATTAAGGTTGGTTTTCATTGATGTTAACCCTTGAAGAAAACCTTGTAGCACAAAGGTTGGGTAATGGACCCAAGATTGTTTTATGTAAAGATAACTCATTATTCTCTTGTCATGGTTGATAATAAGTAGAAATTGATGAACTCCAAAGTGGTACCCTTCTGGTGAAAGCCTTCACGGGAAGATGCTTTGCAGATTGAGTTATCCTAGAAGTATGGTTAGACAACCCATGCTTATTTGTGGAATAATGAGATGAACACCAATGAATTTTTTAGTGAAACTATCCTATATGGATAGTGCTTGTAATTCCATTTCCGATGGTATGTGGAACATCACATAATTCCTCACGGTTAGAGAGTTATGGCCATGAGAAGTTGGAGAACCCAGGTTTGGGTAATGGACCCAAGTTTGTTTGATGGATAACGGTATGAGTTTTGATATATTTTCAGGTAATACTATTCTATATGGATAGTACATTTCATTCCATTTCTAGTGGTATGTGGAACATCACATAACTCCTCACGGTTTGAGAGTTATGGCCTTACGAATTTGGAGGATCCTCATATGTCATCTAGAAGTCCCAAAAGGTCAAAGTAGTCAAAGTGGATTAAGAGATTTTAAAAGGTAAATAATAAAGTTAAGTGATGAGTGTACTATAATTCAAAGTGAATACGAAATAAATTAATTCAATAATAAATTTAATGGATAAATTAGAAGTGGGTTAACCCTAAAATAAGGAAAGTGGGCAAAGTGACCTAGAAGATGTTTTTAAGGAAGCTACTTGGAGAGTATAAATAAGAGGCAAGGCTCTTTCATTTAAGATAAAATTGAGCATATTAAATACCTATAGGTTTCTGAGGTAACCAAAAGATATCTAAGCTGAATTTCTGAGGAAATTAAAGAAAACAAGGTCGAAATTCAAGGAAGGATAAATTATTTTGATGATGCTTTCTAAGGTATGTTTTTTTTTAGGTCATCTCACCATTTTTGCAATAATTTTTTTTTAGAATGATTCAGACCATGAAATTTCTATGCCAATGAGTAAACATATCCAAGTATCTGTGGTAAAAATATCATCTTTTGGGTCTTTGTATTTTTGGAGTTACACTCCGTGGAAAATAGGGTTTGTGGCTAGTCCTGAAACTAGTAAAAAACATGTGTTTCAGGTAAAACCGTCATAACTTCTTCATAATAGATCAAAATTAAGTACGACCAAATGTGTTGGTTAGAGTACAATTTGTAGTATGCTTTGTAACAGTTTCACATCAATTCAACAAACATTCCGTGTGGGGCACGCTCTACAAGGTTGCTCTCTAGAATAAGCCATAATTCCGCAAGGTGTGCCATTTTTTCCATAACTCCTTTTCTAAGAGGTTCCAAGTAGTGAAATCTAGAGGAATTTCATAAAAAACACTAAATAACAGTGTGTATCATTTTCAAATATTTATTCATTATAGGTACAAAGTTATGATTATTTCAAGTTAGGGTTGTTGACTAATACAAAACTAGTCTTGTGAGACTAAAGAAACGTTTGATGAAAATTCTAGCCTCTTGTTGTTAAATTTAAGGAAGGCTTGTAGGTATGTGATCATATACACCAGGTCTATTAGAGAGTTACAAATCATATTTGGATGATGAAATTGATGAGGGATTTTGGTTGAGGTACAAGTTGGGTACATGGTTGAGACAAGTAGTTGATGAGTTGACACATACATGAGGTGTATAATTGATGATGTTGGTACATATTGATGATTCATAGTTGATGAGTACTTGAAAAATTATTGGTACATACTTGGTACATGGTTGGTTGCACTTTTTTGTGGTATAGGTTGATTACAGATAGTTTGGTACAATTTGGTGCATGGCTGATGCACTTGTTTATGGTACAGGTTGGTGCATGGTTGATGCACTTGTTGATGGTACAGGTTGATTACTGGTTGATGCATGGTTGAAGCATGGTTCAGTTTTATTGGTACATGTTTACAATGGTATATCTCATAGTGATAGTGTGAGAGTGGTTCCATCATTCTACTTCTACTTCAGGGCGGTTGGACGGGGAAAGGACAGGTGGTTGTAGCCACCTTCCGGTTGTAGCCGAAGAACATAGGGGTTTGTAGCCTCCTTTTGGTTGTATCCATATAATTGGGGGTTTGGAT
This sequence comes from Picea glauca, assembly GCA_000966675.3. Lineage (NCBI taxonomy): Eukaryota > Viridiplantae > Streptophyta > Pinopsida > Pinales > Pinaceae > Picea > Picea glauca. The sequence goes on from JZKD02S1706720.1 coordinate 605,907, forward strand.
CTCCCCTCAGGTTGTAGCCTGAGAAACTAGGGGGTTGGAGCCTCCTTCCAGTTGCAGCTGGAAAACAAAGGAAGTTGGTGCTTCCAATGAATGTAATTCTTCAAGACATATAAGATAAAGAATTCTTTGGTTTTCTCCTGATTTGGGTTTCCACGTAAAACACTGGTGTATTGTGTATGTGTGTGATTGTTCATTTCTTATTGCTTATTATTGGATAATAATTCTGCATTGATATAACACTCGGATTAATTGGAGAAAAATGATTATAATTATGCTATTACTGATTCACCCTCCCTATCAATAATCCAACAATTGGTATCAGAGAAGGTTCCTTCATAAATCAGTTTAACCACTGAAATTTAGATCATGGAGAGTACCAACTCATATAAAATATAAATACCACACTTTGATGGACATAAGTATGCTTTTTGGAGAATAAGGATGAAGACATATATACAAGCACATGGGTTTGAAATTTGGCAATCAATTGTAGATGGATACAAAGTACCAACAGTTCCACCAACAAATGACAAAGCAGTGAAACTTGGTCAGAATAATTCCAAAGCTACAAATGAACTTTTGAATGGTCTCAGTGAAACAATATTCACCAAAGTTGCACATTATAAATCTGCCAAAGAGGTTTGGGACAAGCTTTGAAATATTTATGAAGGAGATACAAAAGTCAAGGAAGCAAAACTTCGAACTTACAGAGGTCAGTTCGAACAACTAAAAATAAAGGAAGACGAGAATATTCCAACCTACTTCTTAAGAGTTGAAGAAACAATGAATGCAATCATAAGATTGGGAGAAGAAATCGAAGAATCTATAATTGTTCAAAAGGTACTAAGATCTCTTCCTATGATATTCAACCCTAAGATATCATCACTAGAAGAAATATCATATCTGAACTCAATAAGCATGGATGAACTGCATGGAATCTTCACAGCATATGAAATGAGAATTGAACATGAAAATCCAGATGTAAAAGAAGTAGCCTTCAAAGCATCCAAATGATCAAAGAAAAAGAAAAAGAAACAAGAAGAATATAGCAGCAGCAGTGATGTCTCAGAAGATGATGAAGAAGTGGCCAACTTCATCAAAAGACTGAACAAGGGAACCAATGGTAGGTATAGAGGTAAGCTTCCTTTAATTTGTTTTAATTGTGATGGTATTGGTCATTTTTCTAACAAATGTCCTCATAAGAAAAAGATAAATGATGAAGGTTACTCAAAAGGAAAACACACATATAAAGGAAAAATAAATACAAAGAAATATTTCAATAAAAGCTTATGCATCAAAGAAGACATCTCATCATCAGATGAAGATGAAATCAGTGACAGTGAGACAGAAAGAGTTCTATTCATGGAAGTAAAAGATTTTGACAAAGAAGACTCTGAAGAAGAATATGAAGAAGCCTAAGAAGGATATGAAGAAGTTGAAGACAAAATTGAAGAGGCAGAAGTTGACTATTGAGAAGAATTAATGTGTTCCATAGAAGTTATCAGAAGAGAAAACAAGAAAAACAAGAAACTACAAGCAAAACTAGACAAGAAAATGGACACTCGAGAACTAAAACAAATGATCACAAGATTGAATGTTCAAATAGAAGAAGATAAAAGAATTGAAGAAGCTCAAAAAGAACAACTAGAAGAAAAGGACAAAATAATCGGAAACTTGGAAGTAGAGATTGTCACACTAAGAAATGATATTCAAAAGAAAAACATGCAGAATAGCTCAAAAGTTCTGGATGACATTATCAACAGTCAAAAATCTCATCTTGACAAGTCTGTACTTGGATACAATTAGACAAAAAAGGGATCAAGCTCCAAAACAAAAGAGCAAGAAACAAATCCAAAAACCTATGCAGAAACAATCAAATGGGATAGGAATATGTATAAGGAAGATTATAAGGACACTCCTCCACCGAGAAGATTCAAATTTCAGAATCAACAATAGACAGATAGGCCTCAAGAAGAAGAAGGATTCATAAGATCACCTTCTTTCAAAAGATCTTCTACTCCTAGGTATCAAACTATATTTTTTGGTTTATGTCATGCATGTAATAGTTTTGGACATAAACTTGTGAATTGCAGAGCTAACAAAAGGAACAATAACAAATTTGAGAGGAATACACAAACGGGTTACTCAAGAAGACCTAGTGAAACACAAAGAAGAAGTTACAACAGGATTGAATCTTTGAGCATTGAAGTCGAATGTTACAAATGTAACAATTTTGAACACGTGGCCAAAAATTGTAGAATGATAGTCCCTTCTAAAGATCCTCAACAGAATAACAACAGTCTCAAATAAGAAATTTAGAAAACGACATGGATAAGAAAGCAAGATGAGTATAGAAATGAATAATGCATAGTTGCTCTACAAGCTAAGAAAAAGAAACATGGTTGGTATGTTGACAGTGGGTGTTCAAAACACATGATAGGTGATAGAGACAAATTTCTTACATTGCAAAAGGAAAGAAATGGATCAGTCTCCTTCAGAAATGATAATT
>JZKD02S1706720.1:617819-631809 GCA_000966675.3 Picea glauca
AAGTGGGCAAAGTGACCTAGAAGATGTTTTTAAGGAAGCTACTTGGAGAGTATAAATAAGAGGCAAGGCTCTCTCATTTAATATACACTTGAGAATATTGAATACCTATAGGTGTTTGAGGTAACCAAATGATATCTAAGATGAATTTATGAGGAAATTGAAAAAAATAAAGCCGGAATTCAAGGAAGGATAAATTCTTTTGATGATGCTTTCTAAGGTATGTTTTTTTTTCAGGTCATCTCACCATTTTTGCAATAATATTTTTATATAATTCTTCATACCATGAAATTTCTATTCCATTGAGTAAACATATCCAAGTATCTATGGTAAAAAATTCATCTTGTGGGTCATTGTATTTTTTGAGTTACACTCTGTGGAAAATAGGGTTTATGGCTAGTCCTAAAACTAGTGAAAAATAGGTGCTTCGGGTAAAAACGTCATAAATTCTTCATAATATATCCAAATTCAGTAAGAGAATTTTTTTTGGTTAGAGTAAAGTATTTTGTATTCTTTGAAACCATTTCAGATCAATTCAACAAATATTCCATGTGGGGCATGCTCTACAAGGTCTCTCTCTAGAATAAGCCATAATTCAGCAAGGTGTGTCATTTTTGACATAACTCCTTTTCTGAGAGTTTCCAAGTAGTGAAACATGGAGGAATTTCATAAAACACACTAAAGAACATTGTGTATCCGTTTTAGATATTTAATCATTACAGGTACAAAGTTATTATTATTTCAAGTTAGGGTTGTTGACTAATCCAAAACTAGTCTTGTGAGACTATAGAAACGTTTGATGAAAATGCTAGTCTCTTGTTGTTAAATTTAAGGAAGGTTTGCAGGTATGTGATCATATACAGCGAGTCTATTACAGAGTTACAAATTATATTTGAATGATGAAATTTATGAGGGATTTTGGTTGAGGTACAAGTTGGGTACATGGTTGAGACAAGTAGTTGATGAGTTGGCACATACATGAGGTGTATAGTTGATGATGTTGGTACATATTGATGAGTCATAGTTGATGAGTACATGACACATGATTGGTACATACTTGGTACATGGTTGGTTTCAATTTTTAATGGTACAGGTTGATTACAGATTGTTTGGTACAGGTTGGTGCATGGTTGATTCACTTGTTTATGGTACAGGTTGACTACAGGTTGATGCATGGTTCAGGTTTATTGGTACATGTTTACAATGGTATATCTCACAATGATAGTGTGACAGTAGTTCTATCATTCTACTTCTACTTCAGGGTGGTTGGATGGGGCAAGGATGGGTGGTTGTAGCCACCTTCCAGTTGTACCCGGAGAACATTGGGGTTTGTAGCCTCCTTCTAGTTGTAGCCAGAGAATTGGGGAGTTGGAGATTCCCTCAGGTTGTAGCCTGAGAAACTAGGGGGAGTTGGAGATTCCCTCAGGTTGTAGCCTGAGAAACTAGGGGGAGTTGGAGATTCCCTCAGGTTGTAGCCTGAGAAAGAAAATCCCAAAATTCAAGGGGAGAAATATCACACAATACCTCGTCTTTGAAGGTCTTGATGCCATAGGGTAGATGACATTGTTGGCCAACGTGGAGATCTCTTCCTTGGAGAAACCAACCGATGGTGTAGGGTTGTGGGTGTGGTGTCGTCGACAGGTCCAACCGCTTGATGACCTCTACTGAGATCAGGTTCTTCTGACTGTTGCTATCAATAATGAAATGAACTGAAACCCCCTTTACCCACATCTGTGAGTGAAAGAGGCATTCCCCTTCATTTGGTTCTTCTAGATTGCTTGGTTGGAATTTGGTGGTAGCAATAATGGCATTGGATTCGACATCGATAATATGCTTCCCTCCTTCTAAATTTGATTTGGAGTCATAATTTTCCTCTAACTCGGAATCTTTCATCTCGGCCACCAGTGACTTCTTGGAGCGGAATTCTTTGGTGTTGTGTGAAGGGATTTTATGGTATTCACACCACTTTCTTTTGTCCTTCTTCGAATTCTCATTACCCTTCTTGTGTTGTGGCTTGGAGTAGTTGTTCCGAGAGTATATTTTCTATGTACCTTTTTTTGTGGGTTGGAGTCACCTTTGCCCTACTTTGGTTGTAAGGATTTTTCATATCCAAACTCTCGCATCTTCTTCTTAAATTTATGCTCAATCTTGACAACATATCTATAAGCCGCACCTAGTGATGCGATGTCCAGAAAATCCATTTCTATTTGAATGTATATATGTAGAAAAAAGTAGTATTTGAGCACCCGATGTCATTCAAAGTCTTTGATACCCAATTTGGTGTGCAGGGTATGGAAAATATTGGTGAAATATGGTATTGTCTAGTCCCTTTCCTGATGCAGGGTGGTCCATCTGGTGTACTAGTCCTTGTAGTTTCCAACAGAGTAGTATTATTCTTTAATGACATCCCAGAAGGAATCCCATGTACGCGCGACTGCAAATATTGCATATTCCTCTATGGACCTTTGCTCAGTGTAAGTATCCCACCATTTCTTAACATGGGGGACGACCTTGAGGATTGCACAAGTAATCTTTTCCGTATCAGAAAAATTGTGGACCAAAAAATATCCTTCGAGAAGATTCAACCATTTATCTACAACATCTGCATCTATCAGTCCTTCAAATTATGGAATATCAAAATTTACTTGTACCTTGAAGGGGGTTGCATGACTGCTTGATGAATATGCTTCTCTTGTGGGCAGTTGTCGAAGGATCTGTGCAAAGTTGTCCATCATTGCATTCCATTGTCGTGCAAGGGATTCTTCGAGCAACATTTTAAAAGGATCTCCTCCTCCATCATATTTGTTTTCATTCCCCATGGGTTATTGTTGGTCTTGGTGTGGATTATATTGCAAAATCTTGACTGGTTCGAGTCCCAACTTCTTGTACCCAGATCGTGTTGGGGGCATGAACAGAGAAAAATAAATGAAGAGAATATCTAGATTTAGGAGCAGAATGAACTCATTAACAGACCAAATACAATAAACATAGAGATATGAATAACAACACAAATATTCATTAAACAATATCTTCTATTGAATAAATGCAATAGGATGAAACTATAAAACTGCAAAACTGAAACAACTTGCTCGAATGGTGGTAGCTATCTCTGAGAAGAGATGTGGCTTCTATGCACATCCATCTGAGAAAAATGATTACAATGAGTCTCCAGAGGCCTTTTTAACATTACTCATGAATTCCAAAACCCTAGACATCCAAAAACCTAACCCTAGGAGATGAAACGCAAAAAATTGTTTAGGCCCCCATGGGTAAGTTGGTACCTCAACTTCCCGAGGTCATAAATTTTTCATACAACATTCATTTTAGGCACGTGATAGCCCGTTAGAAAGGTATTTTCGATAACTACACATTACACCATCAAAATCTGACTTTGCCAACACTTTGACTATGGAAATCCAAAAAAACACTATTTAGGGCCCCAAAATAAGCTAGTTGGATTAGGTGTCGGGCCACCAGTCTCCACTTGGAAGATGTGTAGGGCTTTAGACAACCCTGGAAGTGTAGAGACCATAATTACAAAGAAGTACAAAAGAACATGTTGAACTAAAAATTGTCAAGGGGAGCCAGTTGGAATAGGTGGGTGGCCACCAATATCCACTTAGATTAAACCTGCTCTCTTGGTATTCCTTTCCCACCCTATCACACTCTCAAAAAATCCATTTCTATCCCATTCTAACTTTACCTATTGCATCTAATCCTCACTCTCTCACTCCTTGTATCCCCATATCTCCCCCACTCTCCCCACCTTGATCTGTTTTCATCTATCTAACCACCCTTCCCTCTTTCCCTTCCCTTCCTCTCACTCTCTCACTCTCTACCCCCCCTCTCTGTCTCCCTGTACCTCCCTCTCTTTTTATTTCTCTCTCTCCCTCTCACACTCTCTTTCTTCCTCTCTCTGCAACCCATCTCCTTACATCGCAAGGAAATAAATGAGCCTGACCTAGACATGTCAATACCTAGACCTAAATATAGACATAGCAATACCTAAACATGGAAAGACCTGGAGCATGACCTAGACCTATACGATGAACATGATGTATACCATGACATATACCTATACCATTACCTATACCACAACATAGACCTAGAGCTATATTTAGATGATGACCTAGAGCTTGACGTAGACAATGACCTAGACCATGGAATAGATCTATATATAGAGTTAGACGATGACCTAGAGCTTGACATAGACCATGAAATAGACCATCTCATAGACCCCCCATACTCTCACTCTCTACCCTCCCCCCCCTCTCCCTATCCCTCACTTTCTTTTTCTTCCCCTCTCCCCTCTAACACTCTCTTTCTTCCTCTCTCTACATCTCTCCTCCCTTCATCGCAAAGAAAGAAATGACCTTGACCTAGACATGTCAAGAACTAGACCTAAACCTAGACATGGTAAGACCTGGACCATCACCTATACATATACGATGACCATGATTTAGATCATGACATAGACCTAGACCATGACCTAGACCACGACATAGAGCTAGATCTATATTTAGATGATGACCTAGAGCTTGACATAGACCATGACCTAGACCACAACATAGATCTAGATATAGATATATACATTAGCCTAGATATTGATGTATACCATGGCATAGACCTCCCTATCTCCATCTAAGCCTGGGCATAACTTATTGTAATGTAACCATCCACCCCCAGGCCGGGTTAGGCCACTTCAAGCCCAATTCTTGACTTCTTTCGAATTTTGATCTAACTATTAATTAACAAAGCTGCATGAAGTAATCACATGCATAGATCAAGATTCATGCTTCAACATAAAATAAATGAACCATATGTTGTACACAGAAATAACCAACAAGCATGCATATTATAGATACGAATTTCATAAATAAATAAATACACAGCAGAATAAATACACAAGTAAATAAAACCATGACAGAAAGCACTTATATTTCATAAAACAAGTCACCAACTAGATGCATACCAAGGATGTTCCACCCAACCTTGGACATTGTTGTTCCAATTCTCAACAAAAATGTCACCCCCGAGCCAGGGCTATGAATCCACAAGGACGGTTCCAGAGTCTCACTCAACTTCCCAAACCAGTCAGCACTCAAGCTCTCACAGACTTCTCATCATCCACAACAATCCAAAGTACATTAGCTCTCTTCTACCCATCTTGCACAACCCAAGAGAATGGACCCCCTTATCTACCACGCAGTCCCTCAGGCTTCCCATCTCCTTCCAGGGCTCTAGTGCATCTGATCAACAATATCCATGTTGGGACTCTTAGGATTCACAATTGTGAGAAAATTTGAACGTGGGCCAAAGCATCTCAGACATGCATGCCTTAATTCATGGATGGAATACACCAACAGTCTTTGCAACCAACAAAACCATGGCTCCTCTTCAACAATTTATTTTCCCTTCCAAAGACAAACATGAATGATGAAATATGAGTGGTTGAAAGGGTTAATGGAGAGAGAACAAGGTGAAAGGTGTGAACAATGAACAATGAACGATGAATGAGTGAATGAGTGAAGAAGAAGAAACCCCCAAAACATACCAAATATGCGTTTTTGTAATTCTTGGAATTAAGGAACCACTTGGCCTTGCCCCCAAGAAGCTCATGTAATTGTTATTCTCCATTAAAACAAAAATGGGTAAATAAAATATAAAATAAATACTTATCCCCTCAATCCCCCTCTCTTGTGGAATCATATGACCCTGTAACTCTTGTCCTTGTTTGTCTAGCAGTTAGTGATGTATTTATTATTAATAATGATCAAGCATTACATTTCCTAGGCACACTGGCCTCTTTCAATTGTTTGGGCACTCTGTCTTTTCATGGATTAACAAAATACATTATTTAATATGGGGCTAAAAACCTGGGGTGTTACACTTATACTCAATCCCTAACCCTCTCTACACTTGAGCCCCGAGTTCACTATGAATATACCTTGTGTACAACCCTTTCACCCACATCACCCACATCTTGGTTCTCTAACAATTTGTCTATCCTTGAAAACACTTTCAATCCTAACCCCTTAGGCCTTAGTTGTCCCCATACCCCTCTACACATTTATTCATAAATATGTTTGGTGTATAATAAATGTTATATCCATTTCATTAAGAGAAAGCATGTGCTTCTATGACTTTACTAAGTTGCAGTTGTTGGTCATTTATGCTCAGTAGGAGAGTGTGTGCATTCTAGGGACGTGCACACGTTCCTGTTGGGAATTGTTTGGTGCCAACCCATACCATAACATACCATACCATACCATGCCAAGGCAAGGCAAGGAATAATATACCATACCATGACAAGGCAAGGAAAGGCATGGCATGGCAAGGCAAGGTATGACAAGTCTTGTATGGCATGGCATGGTAAGGCAAGGCAATGCATGGCATGGTAAGGAAATGCATGGAAATGCATGGAAAGGCAATGCATGGGATGGAAAGGAAAGGAAATGCATGGCATGCCATGGAAATTCATGGAAAGGAAAGGCATGCAAAGGAAAGGCATGGCATGGCAAGGAAATGCAAGGGGTTGATATCTTGAATATTGTAGGCATGGAATGGCATGGCATTTATTGGCATAGTTTTATGCATGGCATGGCATGGCTTGGAAATATCATGGAAATGGCATGTCATGGAAAGGCATGGAAATGGCATGGTAATGATGTCATCAATATTCTACGGTTGTTATGTTCCATGGAAATGATGTCTTGAATATTATAGGGCTTGATGTCTTGAATATTCTAGGGATTGATGTCTTGAATATTCTAGGGTTGTTATGTGTCATCTTGCATTTCACCAAGAATTTGTTATCTAAACCCTAGTTTAGGATTGCATTTTCATCCCCCTTTCATTTAATAATTACTTGTGTTAAGGGTTGTTATATTTATCTTGTTTTAACTTAGTTAATATCATTTATTAACTCGGAGAGGCATGACAATGCAAAGTTATATTTATTGTTATATAGTTTAAAATGGGAAACTACATGACAAGTCATGGGAAGCTACACGATAATGGCATGGCATGGAATGACAATGACATGGAAATGGAATGGCACGGTAATGGAATGGAAGTGGAATTCCATGTCATGTATTGGAAAGGCATAGCATTGGCATGGAAATGGCATGATATGGCAAGGCATGGCATGGCATGGCTTGGAAAGACATGGAAATGACATGGAAATGGAATGGCATGGAAAGGTTTGAAAATGGCATGGAAATGGAAATGGGATGCCATGGAATGACTTGGAAAGGAATGAAAATGGCATGGCATGGAAAGGCATGGCATGGAAATGGCATGATATCAATAGTTTTGGGAGGGTCCTTTGTGCCCTAAAATAAAAAACATCTATACAACTCGTGCCCAATATACAAAGCAAAAACAAGTTCCCTCACATAAAAAAAAATCTATATCGTGGCCTAGATACAAAATGGCAGTAGTTGGTCTATCATTGACCATTTCCACCCTCAACACCCTCAGAAGAATCCTGGAAATATATATTTCTTCTATTTCTCAAGGATGCACCTCGAGAGGTTCTATGCCTAGGTGTGCTTCGATGCTCTAGAGACTGCACAAAGAATAAGTAGTGTTATAAGTTTTTTTCATCAATGAATTAATGGACATACAAAACGATAATTTGTAATTTAACCTAAGACAACTCACCACATATGAAATTGTAAATCGTGAGCGTGTTACCCTCCTCTGTGTAACACACCCACGATGAGGCATAAAAAAATTTCTCTTTTACTTAACTCTCTCTAGGCTCCCCTTTCTTCAATTGTAGGTTCTTCCAAACCCGCGAGCTCTTTCCTGGCCCCTTTGAAGGGTTTGAGCAATAGGCACTAGCTCTTCATGCTAGCCCCTTTGTTCATATGACCTCGGGCTATGACCATAGGCCTAACCAAAGGGTACTTCGTAATTTCTCATGTCGAGTATTTTCATGTCACCCAGCCCTGACTCTCTTGACTCCCGAACTCCCGAACTAGAGCCTAGTGCATGCTAGCTCCTCCCTTAACGTTCATCAATGTGACCCTTTGCTATGACCTGGGGCCAATCTTTCGAGGGCTTCGGGACTTTGCATTTCAGGAATTCCCATTTCACGAAGTTGGAGGACTGATCATCTCTCTTCTTCTAGCTCCTGATTTTTCAAAGTTCCTCAGGACCAGATCTATGGTCCATGCTCCTCTGGAGATCCAACAGTTTATATCAACTTGCGAGTTCAGACTTCACAAGTTCTTACAACTCTGCCTTCTCCGTGTACTCCTAAGTGTCTCAACATGGATTCCAACAATCCAGATCTCCTCCATAGTGATCGATCCAATGGCCACTATTTCTACTCCTCCTGAGCTTATGCCTTCTTCCATGATTTGGAAGATTCCAAATGTTTCAAAGGCCTCGACCTTTGATCCTTTTGCGAGTTCTTGATTTTGGGTCTTGTCTGCGTTTATGAAAATGATATCTCTCCTGAGCTTCTCGACTTGGAATAAGTCCAAATCTTTTTCACTCCTTGCACCATTCCCTCCGAGCTTCTCAAACTTGATCAGTCTCCCAAGGAATTATACCCTTCTACGTCTTCCAAAAGACCGTCTTTCAACACTCTGTCCATGTTTTGGCCTGGTGTACTCCTTGCATAAGTCTTCCTCCAAAGTGCTCAAAAACTCAATGAGTTTCTGAATTGATCTGATGACCGGGATGGCCTTTCCTCCCGTTAAACGATTCACATCCATCCCTTCTATCATATTCTTAAGTCATCTACAGTTCTTGTTACTCCAGTAGTTTGGGTAACTTGACTATCGTGAAATTTGACCTCTCGGAGCTTTGAGCTCTTGAGATTACGAAACCTTCAAAAGATAACTCCACTTTAACTCACAATCCATGAAATTAAATCTCATGGGTCAGACGCCTAAGGGGAGTCATGTATGATCCATAGATCTACGGTCGAGGCCAAATTTGCACCTTCGGATTTTAGAGGTTTAGTCACACCAACACACAATTCTCCTGTCATGAGAACTTTGAACTCACAGATCCGACGGTCAAGGTGGGTCCTGATAGATCCTTGGAGCTACAACCTAGATCACATAATGACTTCCGGTTTCGAAGGATCTATCCTCTTCACGATGATTACCAAAATTCTTTGAACTTGCGAAGACTAAAGGAATCGAGGTGTTAATGCTTGTGCTCCTTCTTCCAATCTAACGGTCACGAAAGACCTTGGATCCTCTCGAAAGGGTATCGTCTGTTCATCTTCCAAACGAAAGGATATTCCCTTTTGATACTTGAATATCGCTATTCTTCCTGAGATTGGTTGGATCTGAAAGGTTTAGGAGCTTTGCACTCTTTCTCTTGAACGTAACACTTGGAAGAATTCTTCTGCACACCCCTTATGTTCATTCCTCAACTCTAGAACTTAAGCAGTTTTCGGTCTCTGTTCGCCTCGCAGAGAGCCTGTGTATATGGTCACTATCTCTCCTGAAATTTAATGGATTCCTTCCTCCAAGGGACTCAGAACGACTAGGAGGGTCTACATGCGTACATGAAACTGTACCTAAGGTCGACAAACTCACAGTTCCTGGCTCTAGCTTAAGCCACCACAGGACGCAAGCATTTATGAGTATAAAAACATGTCCAATTCATACAATTTCCTACTTGCCTAATTACACAATCAAGCAGACACAAAAAGGGTACAGTATAAATCACTATGAAAACATATCCATCCCCACAACATTCATAAGATATCCAAATTTAATTCATAGTACCACTTAAATACACAAGATATGTGATTACTTATCTATTAGAGGTGGTAGCCAACTAACTAACTGTGGGTGTTCGTCCTTCCACCCAACCATAAGCTCATAGGAATTCATTCTTAGCACTCTGGCCACCCCTGTGCCAAGCCATGATATCACCAAGGAACTCTCGTAGTTCTCAAGGATTCTTTCTCTCTTTCAGCTTCTGCTCAATTCTGTTCTCTGTAAACTTTTAGAGATTTCTTCCTCTTTTATGGCCTTGGAGAGGTTTATCAGATGCTCACCCAGAATCAAGATCATGGCCTTCTATTCATCATCCACTATGGATCTCTCAAATTATCCTTACCAATTTTCTTATATCTTTTCTCTGGGATGGTTCTCGATCCATGATGTTCCTTCTTTCAGAAGGGAACTTGGGTCAACTTTGTTTGTCATACCCAATGGTACTTCGGGCTGACATTCTACAGTTAGACCATGCTTCCATTCATGGGAGTGGTTGATAATTCAACCACTGGTATTTTCTTCATTAACCGGTTTCTCTCCTTGAGATCCAAAGGAGATTTATTATCCCCATCAAGGGAAATTTGGAGTTATTTGATATAATGAACCCTCTCTTATAGTTTTCACATTATTTCCTCTAGTGATATCATGGCCAGTACTTTCAAGGCTTCACCCCCATAATCAGTTATTGGAAACTCAAACAATAATACATTTACAGTGTCCACATGTCTTAGAATGGTAATCCTATTTTATGATTAATTACAAACTGGGAAAACAGGGATGTTACAATACCCTCCCCCTTAAAGGAACATCATCCTCAGTGTTCTTTCTCAAAACACCTGTCAAGTCTGTCTCATTCAGTTGTTTCATAAATCTTGATCCTTCTTTCTTGGTTAGGTCCTTTTTCAGACCCTTAATCTTTGTCACCTGCTTTCAATAATTCTTGGACAACAAGCATATTAATCATAGTCTCATGTGATAACATTGTATAAAAAATTCTAGGAAATTTTTTCTAATCATAGCACAATAATTATCTGTGCAATTTGTGGATTTGTATCCACTTGGTTGTCTTGTTATCCAGGCTCACTGTTTTTTTTTCTTTCCTTGACATACCCATTATGCGTATGATCCAAATAGTTTACAAGAACTATAAAGGTATCCTATTCCTTTCAGTCACGCACCCTCCAAGTACAGGATCAGGCATCCCCTTCTCTACTATACATTCCCTTGGGTGATCCATATTTCCTTGCGAAGTTTTACTCACACACGAAGAACTACCCATCATGTGCATGATCCCAATAGTTTACAAGAACTATCATGGTCTCCTCTTCCTTGCGGTCACTCACCCTCCAAGCCCAGGCTCAAGCATCCCCTTCTCTGTTATACATTTCCTCGGGTGATCCATCTTGCCTTTCCAAGGTTTTCTCCCATAGGAAGAACTCAAAGACTTTATCGAATCTTACAGTCGAGGTGTCCCTTAGACTTTCTCTACCAAGGCATCCCTTCGACTTGTGTTACCTCAACACAATATATTCTAGGTGATCATGCCTTACCACGGGGTTATCATGGCTCAGTAGTAGCCATTTTTCATCATCTATCCTTTCTGGACATATCTTTTCTGCTCACCCGTATCACAGGCATACAAAAATTCATGAGACATCATCATAAATTTTAAATTAAAAAAATTTCTTGTAAATCTGTCACCCACAGATTTCCAAATTTCATATTTTGTTTTGATATTTGTTCCGCACAGAAACCATATTCATAATTATGGGGTGTTCCTTCCCATAGCAGTTTGGCTCAGTAGGTAATTGGTCTTCCTTATGGGCTTACAATACTTCCATATCCAAGTCTCTTTCTTCCTGCAATTCAGGCCTCAACTAAGCAAATTGTTAGTTCTCATGCACATTATATTTTCATCACATACTTGTAGTGGCTCACAAACAATTTCAGAATTGTGCTTACTAATCAATCAAATTCACTTTTTCAAAAGGAAATATCATTCCTTGCAATTTGTCCCAACAGGAAATTGGTCTTCCTTATGGGCTTACAACACTGCCATATCCAAGACCCTTTTCTCCCTACAATTCATTCTTTACATAGCCAAAAAAAAATTAATATCCCATGCATCCATGTATATATATATCTATATTCAAAACCACGCATACCAACAGTTTATCACATCTATATAAATATGAAAAGGGAATCTCATTCCTTTCCTATGCCTCATTTCAACATACCAAACCTTTCAAACGTAATTCAACATTTCAAAGGATTTAACAAATGTGTCAGTATTCATGGCCACATTCATACCCAATACACTTCTTGCATTGATTTCAAGTTTATCACATTTTATGACAGTTTCTTGGCCATGGTGTGTTGGAATTTAACCAAACTCTTTACCACATGGCTTATTCATTTTCATTCACTCTTACAGCAGGACCATTCTTCCTACTATAGGCCGATCACGTTCTCAAATTAGTACACATGAAAATCAAAAGTTTCACATGAATTTCTTTAAGCATTCTTCCTTCATTAATAACCAAGGTTCCAACACTCATGGCCACCCAAATTCGTTTTCCTTAATACCACTATAACTTAAGTAGATTACTGGAAGGTCCTCCTTCTGATCTCCACAATATATATGGGTCGTTTGATCTACGATCGGACTCCAAACTCAAAACAAAAATATATTGAGTTTAAATTACAGGTATAGGTCCTGGGAGTAACCTGCATGCATATATGTTCCCCGCAATGAATACGGATTGTCAATATTATCCCTAGATCGATTCTAAGCCACATGATTCTAAATACGACAATCCTGGCATAGAAGTATCTGATCGAGAATTTAAACTGATATTATAGCCTCGATTTGCCAAATTCAACCACAAAACCCAATCACAGTACGCGTTTATGTGGAACTAACGCGTGGGTTCCTTGCAGGCCCACCCACTGATCATTCACAGATCAATAGTTCACACTGATTGCAGAATCCCCAATGTGCTCACTCTTCATTGGATATTTCAATCTCCTAAATCATCCATCCCGATGAGATCAACGATGTAGGTTGATTGTGGGCCATGAACTAGCACGCCTGTTAATTCCACCTCCGCGCTCCGCAATGAATATGGGTCATCGATCTTATCGAATGGTTGGCGTTTGATCTGTTAACTCTAGTGGGTCTTGAAGTCAATCTAACGAATGAGATTGATTTCCTTACAATTAACGGTTCGTGTTCATCTCCTCTGTCAGGTTCTCGATTAACCTGATTTGATTATGGTTTTCTTTCGCGATCCTCATGATCTTGATCTGTAGTTGATTGAAGGGATTTCTACAATTTATTAGTAATTTTTTTGACCTTTTGAGTCAAAAAAGATCATTTGGTTCAGATACTCCTGCATTATACAATCAGTCGTCATTTCCAGAGGTCCACACCTCCATCATTTAGGCTCTCCTTCCCAAATCATACCCTACTTGGGCATCCATGGCATACAACTGCCCTTTTAAAATTTTGTCATAACATTAGACAATAAAACAAATATTTCAGAAAGTATTCTCACCCAATCTTTTCATACCTTGAGCCACATAACCATGAACATTTTTATACCTATTCTTGGCTTCTAGCACCCTCTTTCTAATTTTTACCTCATCAATAGTGCTTTAGGGGTATTATTACAGTATTGTCAACAATCTTTCGACCACAACCTTCCCATGGTCATCCTCTGCTTGAGGTTCCAATCATTGGTAACGTTCTTCCTCAACAATTCCAATTCCTTTCTATACACAACATGCATCATTAGTTGAAATACCAATTTAAAATACATGTATCATACATTCAAATCCATAAAACATCTTCAAAATGTCCTAGCATATATTTATGTTCTTTATCACACTATCCTCAAAGGTTTCCATGAATGCAATACATACAATTCTCAACTTCTTCTATCGTAATACAATAATCATCACTATGGTGTCAAAATATTTACCTTTATTAGTAAATCAGTTTTCTCATTCTAGAGGAAACATAACACATAGCAATAAAGGAGTTAGGGTCTCTCTCCTTCTTCCAATTCTTTCTACATCTCCTGAGACTTTTCAGCCCTGCTGAGTTATCTCTAAAGGCCTCACTACCTTTTCTTAACATGGCTTCAACCAAGCCTAATCAATAAAAAATACTCCTTTATTCATTAGTATTCTATTCATTACATGATGCTTTCAAAATGTAATCCAATATTCATATATAT
>JZKD02S1706720.1:631871-667044 GCA_000966675.3 Picea glauca
CTCGTAGCTCACTGCTCAATTTCTTAGCAGTTACTAAGGTTGTCACTCTGACCTCTTGAAAGAGTTTTTACACAGTTCTTCTACAGGGAACTCCCGCAGCATGCAACTTCCTAATTGCACGTCCATCACTATCTGTGATGGACTCAGCCTTGAGTTGGCTTTAGATGTTTACCAAATATTCCATAAGGAATATAAACATGCATCTTTGTCATGCACCCAAATTATGTATCCATACATATTCCAGTTTTGTTAACTTACATCCATGATGTACTTAACCATATTCATAATCCTAAGCCTGGACGTAGCTATCATAGGTATGTTTCACAACCCACATACATATTTACTTTTAAGATCAATCAACTCAAGATTGTTCACAATCCTTCTCATGTGATCCTCAAAGGCATAATCATTTGTATTTTATCATGACAATCAGGGCACCTTTGATCATTTACTCTTTCATCTATTTATATTAGTATTTCCTGAGGAAGTGGAATACATTCCCCTCAAGCTATCATTTGAAATAGAACTTTCATGACTCTTAAGAATGGAGTCAACCATGCATCCATGGTATTCATTCAATCTTGGAAAGTGCAATGCTTGCCTCAGATTTCACTCATATAGGTAATCACCTTGTGCCTTTAGTATACCTATACTCTTAAATCATACATGTGCATCACCTATACATTTAATATTATTCATACCTAACTGGTATTAAAATCAAGATTCATATCAAGAATCTTCACAATGCATTAAATCCATGCACTCAAGCATATACACACACAAACCTAACCAAACATTTACCATGCAATCTCATTGCTTGCACCCTTTCTATGTCATGCATGCACATGGGCATCTCAAACTTCCAGATCCTCTTCCAAGGATATTGCTGCCATCCACCACTGGATGTCAATCTGACCCATTGGGATTCTAGAAGTGCCCCAACACTCCCTTTAACATATTTAGGATCAATATTTAGTCAACCATTTTATCTTATCATTAACAATAATGTCTAATACCATTTGGACTACTTACTAAGTATCCTACTTTAGAAATCCCAAGTATCTTTTAGGTCAATATCGGTATTGACCATTACATCTAGAGTTTTTCCTTCTATTTAGCACAGTCAGGGATAGAGGCCATTCTCCTCCTCCCACAAGAAATCTGGCATATTAGTTTTCCTATACACCAAGCAAGGGAGGCTGGTGTGATTTCTCACTTAATCACTCTAGAATTCTATAGCTTCGTCTATCAACTTGATTAGAAAAACCCTATCCAACAATTCCTATATCTAGAAACAAGATTTGTTTCTCAGTCCACTTGAAACTCGGGAGATGCGCATGCTCTCCCTTTTCAGGGAATGGGCACTAGACACATTCCTCTATTCATGAGGGGTTATACACCTACACTAGATTTATCCCTTCATCAAAGTAGTAATCATTACTGCTACAGATCTTTTCCATCCGTTCACATTTCTATTTTAGTTTAAATATTAGTGTTCTTTAGCATAATCCTACTCCTATAGGATCGGCTATCATTTCCCAAAGAAATGATAGGATTCATTAAAGTACTTCAATAATATTTTCATACGACTTGTGCATGAGCCCAAGCAGGGAAAGTGTTGTTTCCATGTTCTGATACCATTTTGTAACACACCCATGACGGGGCATAATTTTTTTTTTCTTTTCCTTAACTCTCTGTAGGTTCCCTTTTCTTCAATTGTAGGTTCTTCCAAACCCACGGGCTCTTTCCTAGCCCCTTTAAAGGGTTTTAGAAATAGGTGTTATCTCTCCATGCTATCCCCTTCCTTCATATGATCTCAAGCTAGGACCACAGGCCTAACCAAAGGGAAATTCATGACTTCGTGATTTTGCATGTCGGGTATTTTCATGTGAGCCAACCTTGACTCTTCGGACTCAGAACTAGATCCTAGAGTGTGCTAGCTCCTCCCTTATCCTTTATCAATGTGACCCCTCACTATGACCTAGGGCCAATCTTCTAAGAGCTTCAGGACATCACGTTTCACGAAGTTGGAGTACTTCTCATCTCTATTCTTCCAACTCCCGATTTTCCGAAGTTCCTCGGGACCTATGATCCATGCTCCTCTGGTGATCCAACGATTCATATCAACTCGTGAGGTTGGACTTCGCAAGTTCTTACAACTATGCCTTCTCTGCATACTCCTAAGTGTCTGGAAGTGGATTCTGACGATCCAAATCTCCTCCACAGTGCTTGATCCAACAACCATTGTTGCTAGTCCTCCTGAGCTTATGCCTTCTTCCCTAACTTCGAAGATTCCAAATATTTCAAAGGCCTCGACCTTTGATCCTTATGCGATTCCTTGATTTTGGGTCTCATCTGTGTTTCTAAAAATGCTATCTCTCTTGAGCTTCTAGACTTGGAATAAGTCTAACACTTATGCACTCCTTGCACCATCCCCTCTGAGCTTCTCGAACTTTCTCAGTCTCCCAAGGAATTCTACCCTTCTACATCTTCCAAAAGAATATCTTTCAACACTCCATCGAGGTGTTGTTCTGGTGTACTCCTTGCATAGGTATTCCTCCAGAGTGTTCAATAACTCAGTGAGTGTCTGAATTAAGCTGACGACCGGCATGGAATTTCCTCCCATTAAATGGTTCGCATCCATCCCCTCTATCAGATTCTTAATTCCTCTATAGTTCTTGTTACTCTGGTAGTTCGGGTAACTTCACTATCATGAAATTTGACCTCTCGAAGATTCAAGCTCCCAATATTACGAAACCTTCAAAAGCTAACTCCACTTTAACTCACAATCCTTGAACTCAAATCTCATGGATCAAATAGTCGATGGGAGTCCCGTAGTATCCATAGATCTATGGTCTAGGTTGACTTTGCAACTTTGACTTTCAAAGGTTTAGTCACACCAACGCGTGATTCTTCCATCACGCGAACTCCGAACTCACAGATCTGACGGTCAAGTTGGGTCCTGATAGATCCTTGGATCTACGACCCAGATCACATCATGACTTCAGGTTTTGGAGGATTCATCCCCTTCGCGATGATTACCAACATTCATCGAACTTACGAAGACTGAAGGAATCGAGTCATTAATGCCTGCACTCCTTCTTCCAACCTAACAGTCCCGACAGAACTTGGATCCTCCCGAAAGGGTCTCATCCATTCATCTTTCAAACGAAAAGATATTCCCTTTCAATACTTGAATCTCCCTATTCTTCTTGAGCTTGGTTGGCTCTGAAAGGTTAAGAGCTTTGTGCTCTTTCTCTTGAACGTAACGCTTGGCAGAATTCTTCTGCGCACCCCTTACGTTCATTCCTCAAATCTATAACTTAAGTAGTTCTCAGTCTCTGTTTGCCTCACAGAGAGCCTATGTATACGTTCACTATCTCTCCTAAACTTTAACAGATTCCTTCCTCCAAGGGACTCAGAATGACTAGGAGGGTCGACATGCATACATGAAACTTTACCTAAGGTCGATGAACTCACAGTTCGTGGCTCTAACGTAAGCCACCATAGGACATAAGCATTTACAAGTATAAAAACACGTCCAATTCATACAATTTCCTACTTTCCTAATTACACAATCAGGTAGACACAAAAAGGGTACAATATAAATCATTAAGAAAAATTCATAGGATATCCAACTTTAATTCACATTACCACTTAAATACACAAGATATGCAATTACTTATCTATTAAAGGTGGTAGCCAATTAACTGACTATGAGTGTTCATCCTTCCACCCGACCATAGGCTCAGAGGAATTCATTCTTAGCACTCTAGCCACCCCTGTTCCAAGCCATGATATCACCAGGGAATTCTCGCAGTTCTCAAGGATTCTTTCTATCTTTCAGCTTCTGCTCGGTTCTGTTCTCTGCAAACTTTCAGAGATTTTTTTCTCTGTTACGGCCTTGGAGAGGTTTATCATATGCTCACCCAGCATCAATCTCGTGACCTTCTGTTCATCATCCATTGGGGAGCTCTCGCATTCTCCTTACCAATTTTCTTATATCTTTTTCCTAAGATGGTTCTCGACCCATCATGTTCCTTCTGTCAAAAGGGAACTCAGGTCAACTTGGTCTGTCATACCCAATGGTACTTTGAGATGACATTATGCAGTTAGACCATGCTTCAATTCATGGGAGTGGTTGATAATTCAACCACTGGTCCTTTCTTCATTAACCGGTTTCTCTTCTTGGGATCCGAAGGAGATTTATTATCCCCATCAAGGGAAATTTGGGGTTATTTGATATAATGAACCCTCTCTTATAGTTTTCACATTCTTTCCTCTAGTGATATCATGGAAAGTACTTTCAAGGCTTCACCCCCACAGTCAGTTATTGGCAAATCAAAAAATAATACATTTACAGTGTCCACATGTCTTAGCATGGTAATACTATTTTATAATTAATTACAAACTGGGGGAAATAAGGATGTTACACTCTGTGACACAAATCTCTCTACAATTCCACCCTGCATTAGTTACAAGGATTAAATCAAGAAAATTAAAAAAATATGCGTAAAAAATAATTCATGAAACATAAAAAATTATCATCAATTCATTATCTCATTGTGAATATCCCAGTCATCGATGGAGATTCACCGGAAGATGGACCAATAGGTTGTACAACCTTCTCCGAGACAACCTCTACTTTGGTAGTCTCTTTTGATGGGGTCAAAATTGGTGGTGAGGGTGGGTGGCAGACAGGTCGGATGCGATGGACCTTCACATGATGTACAAGTGATTCCAACACCCTAAGCCTAAAGAAAGGTAACGCAGAAGCAATGCCCAGGTGCCCAAGGGGTGAAATACTACTATACCTAGAAAATATATTGATGACTTGCATACATATGAATAAAATTGAACTATTAGTACCAAATAGTGAAATTCAAAAACATAAAAACACAAACAATTTGAGAATTATACGATATTTAACTTTACACATGATACATGTGATGTTGGTGACTTTTCCATCCCAAATGGACAATCCCTGGCATTGCCTGGTGCCAAATTCTATAGAAACACGAGAACATATAAAACATTTGAGGATGTTGTTGTTCCAGAGTCTGTACTTAAGGCTTTAAAAAGTACAATGTCTAGGCATCCGAAAGTTAGTAAGGTGTAACAAGGGAGAAGAGTATAACTTCGGGAAATGAAGCTAGGGTTGATTTCTAGGTTGTCGTTGTCTAGCTTCCAACTGTTCTTGGATGTTTATATCCGGTTCGATTGTAGCCCATGAAAGTTCAAGTTCTACCCGGGTGGTGGTTGTTTTAAGTATAGTATCAAAGAGATTTAAAGTGATATGGGTTTGGTCCGATAAACTGGGTTCAATATTAGGTTGTCTTACAACGAGGACAGTCATAGAGGAACAAAAAAATTTAAAAGAAATCTGAAAGTTTTTATGCTGTCTCAATTTGATCTTATAAAGAGAACTTTGAAATTAATGTTAAGGACAAAATGCAAACCAAAGGCCTTTTTCCGTAACTATGTTATATTTGAAATAAATAGTGTGTGAAATATGAGAAAAACATTTTCCTGTTTATAAAGTAAGGCTCCTATCAAGGGAGAATCTCATTCCTTAAACAGAGGAAGAAAATAGACTAAGAAGGAATCTAACGAAGCATAAAATATGACAACTTAAAGGTTCACAGGTCTTGTATCTGCTGTTAGCCGATACAGAGAAAAAGATGTAAACGATATGGATGAATAAAATTTAACCACCACAGTAGAAGTTTTACTAAATTGCAGTGCAACATTCATCATATGTATATAAGTGAAAAAAAATTTAATATGAATAACAAAGAGAACAAACTTGTAACACAGTCTTGACGGAATCAGGATTCTCTGGATTGCTTTGTATTAATTCTCAAAAAGAAGATAGCCTCTCTTACAATCGACCAAAAAGGTCCAGCCTCTTTTTCTTTCTACAAAATGTATATTTATATAGATTTTTATCTACTGGAATCTCAATCGTTCCAAAGGTTTTCGGTTACAATCAAAGGAGTTAAAACATTTCGTTTCTTTATCTCTGTCCTCATTTGGTACCGAAAACCTGCCTTTTCGCCTGCTCTGTGCAAATAACACACTTCTCCACCAACTGTGATATCATCTTAGAAGGTTCTCCTTGGTTATTGGCCTCAAAAACATAACAATATTTCACCAATCGTGGAAAAATTCCTTCCACCTGCTGGTCTTTGGTGCTGAAAGAACATAATAATATACATGGTTTAATTAGCCATTTATCTATTTGAACTATGTCTGTCTGGGTTATTTGTGAAATTTCGTCTAATTCTATTTCTTCATTTTCCTTGATATTTAGTAGATATTTGGCTATATTGATCTGACCCAATATCTCAATTCTACCTTCACCATCAGAACCCAACCACATCCCATTTAACAAACCAAAAGTTTCTTCACAAGATTTTCTTATCTCCTTAGCTTGTTGTCTTCCTTCAGATTTATTTTGCTCCCATTCTTTCAACAAGATATTACCCCCGGTCTGCTCTGATATGGGAAAACTGGAACTACTGCTTATTTCCTTTCTCGTTGTGGCTATAATAGCCTCCTGGAACGCAACCTGAGTCACTCTGACTCCCCTTTCTCTAAGAGAGAGGTTCTCCAATATCCGATCAATGAGTTGGCAGCTACTTTGAATCGTTTCTACTTTAACAAGTAGACCTTGTTGCGCCACCGATAACCTTTTTCTAATTTCTATTGCTTGGGATTGAAATATCCCGATATCGATTACTTGGCTTTCGAATAACTCTAATTTGGCCTGGAGATGCTCTATCAATTCTCCTTGTTGGACTATCTGTATCTAAATTGTCTGAACCATCAGCTGTGTCTATTTGAGATCATCTTTGAGCTGCTCGATTTCATTTGGATCATCTATTCTAGCTTGCCCCAAAGTTGCATTCACCTGATATTTGGCAACAGACTCTATCGTAGCTAATTTAGCCTCTAATGTCTTGATTAGACAATTTTTTCGCTTCAACTGATCTTTTAGGGTCCCGACTGAATATTGGTTTGTCATAGCGAAAGCAATGAATGTTCCTGCTATTTGTGTTGCAAATTCTTCTTTCTTCATGGTTCTTCCATCGGTTAAAATTTTAAATTTCTTGGATACAGTACCTTCCTCTTGGTAGAGTTCTTGTCTCACAACTTCCTTTCTCTTCTTATCAAAGAAGAATTCATTCGGAGGTAGCTCTTCCACTGATATGGGTGTTAATTCTTCACCAAAAATCCAACCTGCGTCTGGTATTCCCTTTGTCGATTGCAGGGGAGTAACAGAAACAATGGGATTATTGACCTGTTTAGATGATTTCCCTGGAGTAACGACTAAAGTTGGATTTCTTGGAGGATCGGAAGCCTCGGCTTCCTATTTCGGGCCCCCAGTTTTCTCTTCTTTATCCTGTTGTTCTTCTCAGCCAGGTGCTAAATCTTTGGAGCCTTCGGCTTTTGTTTTCTGCACCTCTACGGTCATTGGATTCTCGCCTTGTAATACTGGGGGAAGGAAGCTCCACCTATGTTCTTGGAATTTTAAAACATCGGCCCTCTCTTTGGGTGAAAAGGCTTTTATCCGAGCCAAAACCTCAGCATATGATCTCGTGCCTCAGAAAATATCATCATGAGGTGAATTCTCGTGCTCAAACCTTTTAAGGCCACATCTATCCAAGTGATTACTCACGACCCTATGTGGTTCGTGTTTCTTGAATTCAACATGAACTAATTTTATATCTTCTAAGTTTGTTGCCTCGGCCTTTGCATGCCCGAAATCTAATAAAGAATAGGTGTTTAAATGAATGGGCAAATGTGGCCATACCTTCTTTGAAAACCCCTTCAGCTCTTTACTTATGCCACCAATCATGGTTTGCATGGAGATCTCGCGATAGGCCAACCTATCGGGTATAAATAATTGTAGAGCATGTGGAGGGACAGAAGCGCCGAAAACCCTGATGTATGAAAACTCTTCCTCCACGTACTAGTCGGCCACCCTGCTCAAATTGGCCGCAAAGCTATCTGAGATCTGGGGTGGTGGATTACCGAAGAAGGAAACATGCATCGGTACCATTACTCAATTGAAGATTTCATATATAAAATCTGAGGCCTTATCCTCCCAAATCTTAGAATGATAGACATGGATAGGCTCAGTCTCCGATGGAGCCCAACTCCAACTCATTAAGGGAAACGATGTCATGGAACACATGGCGCCCATTATGTATGCAGACATAAAAAATGAGGCAGCTTTCTCGCTTTCCCTCTGCGTCCGATATTCTATAATCCAACTAGTCAGACTATCTGATAACAGTTTGGCCTAGTCGAAAGAGTAGCCTTCTACTACTGTATGCATCAGAGGCACCCATGGGAGGAAAAAATACACGGTGTCTTCCCTCCCATACAATCTACATGTCATCATCACTATGTATTTGAACTATGGTTCCAAAGAAGATATGGAATAAATTCCATTTCTATCTGACCTAAACTTTGTTGGGTGTGAGACCCAATCCTTGATCAAATAAGATAAGATTTTCCCATATTTCTCACACTCCTTATGTTTAAAATCCTCTAGAAAATCTACATTGTATGTGAAGTTTGACGTGGGTGGTAACTTGTACATTGCCTGTAAGTTTTCTGGTCTAAAGGTCCCAACAGTGACCTTCTGCTCGCTGATGATGGTTCTGGTAGGGATATCTACATGATATAGCGCCCATCGGATCATGTCATAGTAAGGCAGAAGACGTGGCCTAGCCTCTAATTTGTGCATCTCTTCCTAGATGATGATCTTGTATTTAGTAGTCATGTTCTCTTTCTCATTGTCACTAGAATCATCTGAACAGTTCACCAAATCTGATTGCAAAACCTCTGAGATGTATGACCAGGTTCGTATAGAATCAACGCTTCGAGGTGAAGTATCTGAAACATTATCGGAGCCTTGTCCCGAAATCTCAACACTTGTCTTGGACGCTTTTTGTGGGGCCATGACAGAAGATTGTGACTTAGCTCTCCTGTAATAAAAATGCGTATACATACAAAGATCAGTTTGCTGAGAAAAACTTATCTACGTGGGATAGAAATGAGCTTTATGAATAGAACATAAAGGAAAAAGATCTATATCTTTGATCATTTAAAATCTTGGTGTCTTTATGAAGAGAATGGTCAAATCATATTTAGAGAAAGATTTAGCAATAAAGACCCTATCCTTACTTGTCGTTTCCAATTAATGCCATAAATTTCGATGGTTTGTGACACAAGTTGGCACAAGGAAATTTAAAATTACCTCATAGACTGTGCATATTATTATTTGTATTGAACATTGATTAATCTGGCTTAGATTTTTTGATTAATCTTACTTAAACTTTAATCAACCTTTCGGTGTTCTCCGTATCAGGAGTTTTCACTCTAACCTTTCGAGTCTCTAAAACCCGAGATCGGGATTATTAGATTTAGTTAAGCAAGGACGTAACCAAGATTAAGTGTTTAATTAATCATGTTTTAATATATATCGCGACTTCGCGACTCGGGGCTTCGAGGGTATAGTTTCTGGGAGGAGCGCTAGCTAAGTTACAAAATCCCGAGATCACTATGATGTGATTTATTTAATCCAGAAGGTAAACCGGATTAAGTGTTTTAATTAATTATGTTTGAGAAACATCGCGACTTCGCCACTCGAGGTTTCGAAGGTATGGTTTCCGGGAGGAACGTATGCCGAGTCACGAAATCCCGAGAGACTTTAACCATGGTAAAAAATAATCACCCTGGACATTAACCCGGGTTACTTATGTGAAAGTCTCACAGCTTCGTCTTTTAGAGTTATGATGGTGATGTTTTAGGAGAGAGTGAACGTCGAGATGAGAAATCACGACAGCACTTGTCTGGGGTTTAAAGAATTTTACTCTCGGCTTTCACCTGGAGTAGGATTTTTTAAAAATTTTCGCAACCTCACACATCGGGGCTTGTAAATCTTATGACTTGTAACTCCCGAAGAGTGATATTTCGAGGTACAAAGAGTAAAAACTTTTGTTTAACGATAAAAAGTGGTAACTTATGAAACATAACATCTTTCGTTATTTCACACATCGAGACTATTGATATTTTCAGTATGTAAATGTCACGAAGTGAAAAAGAACTCAAAAACCAACATTTGATTTTAAAAAATATATTTAAACCTGTTGAAAAAGGCGGCTCCAACATAGGCTCCAACTAGGGATCCCGTCTTCCTGCAAGATGAGAAGAACAGTAGACCACGTGCCTGTATTGGGTAAATGGAGTCATTTGATTCACTTCTGCTAAACTTCCTTTAGGGAAAAGATAGACAAAGGGAAGAAGAGATATTGTCTTTCACTTCTGCAAAGCTTTTAATTACTCACTATGTTTCACACTCAGCTATAGTCCCTTTCACGACTTTCTCTTTCTCTTTACTGAATTTAGGTCTGCATTAAGACAAATCAAAATAGTTCTAAGAAATCCAACAGATCTCGTACCTTTTGGCTTGCGTCCAACGAAATTTATTACATGTTTTTAATTGGGGAGTCGTGTCTGGACTTAGGATGTGGATCTATTCTCAAGAAAGTTGATTACCAGAGTAGAGTGAAAATCATGTATAACAGCCTTACAGACATCTCAGATATTGCTTCACTGCCAGCGGGCCTGTTCAGTACCCCGGTGAAGTTATCTGCCCCTTTTTGTTGAATTTCCTTTCACCACTTCGAAATATATTTATGCATTTAAATGTTGAGATGAGGGAAATCATTTCTGAATTTATTTTCATCGTCTCTTCAGACTAGATGTACAATTGGATATGACTTTCTTTTCACCATCTGTCTTATAATTTTCTTTTTAAAACACGAAGTGGGGGCAATCAGTTTGTATGAGGGGTGATATTTGTATAATATTTTTCAATGGAGGCCTATTAACTTACTTTGATTTCTCGGTACCAACCTTCCCTTATCCTTTCACCACACCTTAACCTGCAGAAAAAAGGGGAAAAATCATTTCTAGGGGTTTTCCTTAGAGCAAGCCTCAATCCTTTGAAACTGTTGAAAAACCCAAAATAGTCAGGATCCACCTACACATAACTTGCTTAGTAAGAGACTGAGGAGTTATGAAGACCAGCTTCCTTTCCAAAATACGCTTTACATCTTTCAAAGTTAAAACATAATCTCCTCCCCCTGTGTATATAAATCCGGAAAGGTACTTGGATTTTTTTTTTAAAAGATAAAAGTGAAGACCAGAAGAAAGGTGACGGATAGATTTTTGTACACTGAGGAGCAAGGGTCGAAAATTAAAATCATGTTTTGAAAACCCTTTCCCAGATATTCTTTACTTAATTATCACCTATCTTTATTTTAAGTTAACTTCTTAGGACCTAGAGCAAGTAATTGTTCTTTTTAATAACAACTAAACGAAAACATTAGATTGATGGGACCTTTACGACGCTTAGGAGGCCTTTGCTTTCTTAAAGAACATAATTCTCAGGAGTTCATACCTTTACCTTACCATTTTGAAACAACCGAAAACCTTTTCTATCACCTGATTTCAGTGAATTCAGCCTCCGATACATGACTTTCCGTTTTCTCCTTTCGCTCATTTAGGTCGCAAGCCAAAATCCTCTAAACACAAAGAGTGTCCCTTAAAAGAGTTGAATGTATTTGAAAATTGTGTATCTCTATTTATTCTGACCTAATTAATTAAAAATGAAAAATTACCTCAAGGGGATCATGAAATAGAAAGAAAATAAAAACCGGTATATACAATGGAAAACCTTTGGGACCTAATTATTCCATGTAGTGTTTTAGATAACGCCCATTGACAGGGGCGTTGAAAATTTTTCCATCCAGATTTTCTAATAAAAATGAATTTTTTCCTTCGGAAGCTATGACCCTAAATGGTCCATACCAAATATGATCGAATTTACCGTGTTTCGCAGAATCTTCCTTCCTAGCATCCCATCTTAATACCAAATCACCGGGAAGAAACTCGCTATCTTTTGTCTTACGGTCAAATAACGTTTTCATGTCGTCTTGATATTTTTGCAATCTTTCGTCCACCTCGACCCTATGTTGTTGTAATTCGATCAACTGATTTATTCTCCTTGTGATGTGGTTTGGTTCTTCTTTCTCATCTTGACATAGTTTCATTACGGGAAGTGACAAGTTTATAGGTAATACCACGTCAGTCCCGTATACCATCTAGAAAGGAGAAATACCGATGGATTTTTTCGTGCCAATCCGATTTGCCCATAGTGCGTATTTTAAATGTACATGCCAGGATCTCTTGTTCTCGTTCAAAACTTTCTTAATTATGTTGATCAGACTCTTGTTCGAAGACTCGGCCAGTCCATTTCCTTGGGGATAATATGCCATAGAATGGTTGAGTACAATATTGTATTTTTGGCAAAAACTGATCATAGCCATAGATTTAAAAGCCTGGGCATTATCTGTTACTATCTTTTGGGGGCAGTCGAATCTAGATAAAATGTTTTCTTCTAGGAAATCTATTACCACCGAATCTATAGCCCTCCTGGTTGGAATAGCCTCTACCCATTTAGTAAAGTAACTTGTGGCGGTTAGGATCCATTTGTGTTGAGCACTGGAATGAGGGTGAATTTTTCCTATAAAATCCAGTCCCCACTACTGAAAAGGATCCTCTATTTTGACTGGAACTAAAGGTAATGCTGGGAGTTTATGCTTGCCTATGAACAGATGGCAAGGGTCGCAAGCCCTAACTTTGGCATTTACATCCGAGAAAATTTTAGGCCAATAATACCCTACCCTCAGGATTTTATAAGTTGTCTCTCTCCAAGCGTGATGTCCCCCACACACTCCTTCGTGGAATTCACTTATGACCTCCTCTGTTTCAGATTCAACCAAACAAACCAACAGGAAGCCAAGTGGGTCCTTCCAAAACAATTTACCCTCAGATATATAGTATTTGACCGCATGTAGTTTTAGCGTTCTAGCTTTGGATGGAGATAAATCACTCGGACACTTCAAAGTCAGTAGGTAGGATACTATGTTTTTGTACTAGTTAGAGGAGGTAAACTTCTCTTTGATTTTGATTTCACTTGTTTGCTCGTAGAGCTCACTCATATCTTCATCTTCTCCATATCCATGTATGCTATTTATGCTGAGAGCTCTGAAATTATATTCAGCTAAGAGTTTAGAGAGCTCTGAAATTATATTCAGCTAAGAGTTTAGCCAAACCTTGACCTTTTACTAGTTTCGTCAGCTTTATTTCCAAATCAAATTCTTGAATTTTTGCGAGCCAATGTCCCCTTTTGCCATCACTGTCAGGCTGCACTAAAATATCTTTTACAGAGCTAGTAGGTACATATGCGATTATCTTGGAATGCAATACATAAGTTCTAAAAAATTTTAATGCCTTCACCATAGCATATGCTTGTTTTTCCATTATATCATATTTTAGTTCCGCGTCTCTGAGACTTTTGCTAAAAAAGGTTATCGGTTGTTCGAAACCTTCCTCATTTTCTTAGAGGAGCACCACGGCAATGGTATGCTCAAAGGAGAACGAGAAAATGAGAAAATCCTTTAGATAGTCGGTGCTTGCCAGTACAGGTGCCTCGCTTATAACCCTCTTGATACATGCAAATGATTCTTTGGCCTCTACTGTCCATTTTACCTCCTTGTTTTTCTTTAACATACCTGTGATTAATTTCACAATTTCAACAAAGTTTGGGATAAATCTTCTCAAAAAGTTTATCTTTCTTAAGAATGACTGAATTTCCTTTACATTTCTAGGAATATTTATTGTGTCTATAGCTTGAACCCTGTTGGGATCAATTTTAATTTTGTCTCGGGACACAATATGGCCTAGGAGTTTACCTTCTCGCATGGCAAAGTGAGACTTTTTGGGGTTTAAAGACAGATCGAACCTGCGACATTTTTCGAAAGTTTGTTTGAGATGTATTAAATGATCTTCGTTAGGCTTAGAGAAAATAGTTAGATCATCGAGATAGATAAATACAAACTTGACTCTTTCGCCGACGAAAGCAATATCCATAGCACGTTGGAAGGTGGCACCTGCATTCATTAGACCAAAAGGCATTTTATCAAACATGAATGTACCCCAAGGTGTAGTGAAGGTTGTTTTTTCTTTATATTGTCCAAT
Source organism: Picea glauca (assembly GCA_000966675.3). Taxonomy (NCBI): domain Eukaryota; kingdom Viridiplantae; phylum Streptophyta; class Pinopsida; order Pinales; family Pinaceae; genus Picea; species Picea glauca. Next base: position 645,993 of record JZKD02S1706720.1, read on the forward strand.
TATAGCAATTTGATTGTACCTAGAGAAATCGTTGATCATAGACATCCTATTTTCTTTGACTACTTTTTCTAAGACGTGATCCATTTTAGGTAAAGGATAGTTTTCTTTGAGAGAAGATTTATTTAAATTTCTGAAATCAACACACAGTCTAATCTCCCCACTCTTTTTTCTAACCGGGACCAAGTTTTCCACCCAATCGGAGTATCTCAGTGGTACTATTATTTTTGCATCTAAAAGCTTCTTAACTTCTCTTTCGACTACGAATAATAAGATAGGGTTGATTTGTTTAAGATTTTTCCTAAAGGGTTTGACACCAGGCTTCAGAGGTATCTTGTGTTCGATCACAGTAGTGTCATAGTTCCTAAGCTCTTCGTAAGACCAAGCGAAAACGTCTTTATATCGTGCAAGAAAATCTTTATACTTATTTTTCACCTCAAGAGGAAGGTACTTTGATATTTTCACCATCTTAGGTTCCTCTTTTGTCCCTACATTGCAATCTTTGACCTCTTCTGGTTGGGGCTGGAGAGTGGATTTTAAAGGCATGTCATTTTGATCGAAAAGTCTTTCCAAGGGGATTAGTCCCTTTGAAATCTGATTACTTTTTAAAACTAACATGCGATGGTTGGAAATTTTTTCTTGGAACTCCTGAGGGTCTTCTCCTTCTTGCATGATCCATGTGTGATCATTTTGATTCTCTTGATCGATGTGAGTTTCAGAAAAGTCACCCACTGCTTATAGGAACTTCCTGATCTATTCGACATCATCGAAAACCTGCCAGTGTTGTATGTTGTTTGGGATGGATGGTCTGTGCCTTACCTCTATATGGTATTTTAATTTAAAAGTTGTAGGGGGAGTGAACGTCGAGGTTGCCTTGGATAACAAATCGGCCTGCAAATTTTCAGTGCATGGGATGAAGTGGATATTTACAAACGAGAATAAATTTTCCATTAGATCCCAGGCACGATTTCTATACGCTCTCAATATCGAGTGTTTGGCCTGGTATTGTTGATTCATCTGTTTGACTATCAACTCAACGTCTCCATATACTTCCAGGTTCTTTATGTTCAACTTCTTGGCAACTTCCAATCCTAATACTAAGGCTTCATATTCACATACATTGTTAGTGTAGTCTATATCCCATTGAAGTCTGTAAGAAAAAGCGACAACAAATTTATTTTCAGGTGCCACAAAAAGTACTCCTGCACCTACTCCTTCACATGACAGAGCGTCGTCGAAAAACATTTTCCAGATCCCTGTGCTATGCATATTTTCAGATTCTTTCTCATCTATGTAATTTTCTTCTGTACAACTGTCTATACCATCATCAAAAGACAAAATACAATTTCCAAGATCTTGATTAGCAATGTAAACAGGAAAATTATTGGGATTTTGAGGATCGCTCACTATATAGGCTAACCTCGTTTCTTTGTATAACCGAGTAAGTTGCCCACCAAATACAAGAATTGTGGCATAAGTCATGTCTAGCTGGAGGGACCCCCCAAGTTTGGCTCCCCATGACCTTGATAGTAGTAAGCCATATTTTGGGGGGATATCAGCAATAACTGCGTCCATCAGGACACTTTTGACTGGGACCTGTGCAAGGGTGACTACTAAATCTTTTATCATACCCATGCACTTAACTCTTCTCGAATCGAAAGAGTAGAGATATCCATAAGGTCGGGTAATCTCGAGGCCTAGTCTATCCATAATTGCTTTGGGCATCACATTATGTGAAGCTCCATAATCTAGCATGTAGTTATGTAGCAGTCGATCATGTACATTTAGGGTGATATAGAAAGGAGCAACGGTGTCTCTGGTACCCTCAAAATGTGGATCGAAAGTGATATTCGGCTTATCATCTTCCAAATTTATTATGTCTGATTGACTTTCTTGATCTGAACAACCTATCACTTTGGTTATCTTCTTTCGATATGCAGGATTCTTTGCTAATTCAACCAGCGGGATCGGTATTTTTATCCTATTTATCTCATTTTCAAAACTAAAACCACTGCTAACTTTGTCTGTTTCTCTGGTTTAAACCTCGAGCTCTTTCTTCTCCAACTTATTTGTCTGGGCAGATTTATTACTCATGAGTTTACTTACCGGTGTGAGTGTCTCAGTTGTCTTGATTTCCCTTGATTGGGTCTCAACCTCTTTCCTTTTGAGGTCCAACAAGTCTACCTCTTTTATTTTATTGTTGGATGTTTCAGTCTCTTTCGGGGCAGGTACATATATTTCACCTCTAGGGAGAATTTTCTTCGGTTGAGAAATCAACGTAGGTTTGTTTTTAGACCTCAAGTTATACCTCAGTTGGACCCCAATTGTCATGGAATTAGACGTTTATTGACCTACAGTGAAATCATTGTTTTTTATATCATCATCTTCATTTGATAGTTGAGGTGTGTTCAATGACCTCTCGTAATCTTCTTTAGTTACATAGGGCTGAATGTAGTCATTGCCCAAATTTGTCACATCTTCTTCAAGTCCCTTGAAATCTTCCAGGTCATTTCCTCCTATACAATTTTCATTTTTTAATGGAGTTTGAATTTTCTGATCTTCATTTTTAATCTGCCTTTGTTGATTTTGAGGGTTGGGGTTTCTTCTAAATTCTCTTTTAACGAAAGGATCACTCTTAGATTGATCTAGCTCCATTCTGGAAATCTTATTCGACAACTCTTTAATTATCCTAGCCATATCATCCATTTTGTCGTCTGTGGATCTATTAGATCCTAAGGGTCCCGCTTGTTCCCTAAAATGTTTGGTTTCTTTGTTTCCCGTTTCTACCCTAGCTTTCAACTTACCAGAGGCTTTCATATTAGATTCGATTTCCATAGCATCATCCTGCATTCGGGTTAAGGTAGCCCCCCTCCTTTCTCTTAAGAGAAGGGCGAAGTCGAGTTCGAAAGCTCCTGCGAAGGTTACTTTGGCTGTAGGTTGGGAAAGTTTAACTTCGGCTGGGATCTTATTATACAGTTTGTTAAATATTTGGATAAATTCCATAACTATTTCTGAATTCCTTTTCCTTAAAGATCCGAACTCAGTCAGATAATATAAGTGGTCTTTCATCTCACCCCACTATCTAAGAAAGGCATCGTAAGAAAGGATAGAACCTACAGGTAGGCTTCGAAACCAGGTTCGTACCTGTCCTTCAAAAGTTTGAAAAAACAATCTCAAATAAACGTCTTCCTATTCCAGAACTAAAATATCAGTGAACTGATTGAAGAGATTTATATGTTTGGCCGCAGTTAAGTCCCCTTCCCCTGTAAATTTTGGTAAATTTTTTATATAATTTTCAGGAAGGTTATGAAGAGGTACGGGTAGAACCAAAGGTGCATATCTCGCAGCCACTTTAGTGAAAACTCTGGGGGGTGGGGGAGGCACTTGGCCCCCTGCTCCTCCTCTGGCGGCCACCATTGGTACTACCTGACAAGGAAAGGGTGTGTTATATAAAGGGTTATGAAAGACTAAAAGCGGATTTCTTGCTTCTTTGAGGGATGAGAAAAGCAAAGATGGGTGAACAAATATGCGAGGACTTGGCTCCTCGGATTTGTAGGAGATGTAATCAGGGGATCCCACAGGTGTGAGATTTGAATATATAGTATACTCTTTGAGACTTGGTGAGGTTGGAAAGTCTAAAAGAAGAGTCGACGGGATATCAACCGCTGATACATTTACTGTAGAGTTTTTACCTTTGTGTCCGACAGAGGTTTTCAGAAGGATTTCACTTTTAACCACAAAACTAGCTAAAAATGAATCAGTGGTCTCGGGAGTGGTACTATGTGAAGTTGATGGTTCACAAGAACTCTTGGTCTTGGGCTGCGGGTGCTTAAGTTGATAGACTGCAGCAGTTGTCTTAAGAGAACCTCTAGCTTTCAGTATTTTTTCGAGATCTGAAATAGGCGTGGTCTGCTTGCTCTCTGGGTTTTGTCTGGTATTCCTTCGACTGCATGCTAGCTTACTTATACATAGAGTCTCCAATTGAAATATAGGAAAAGCCTTTAGAAATTGCCCACTCTTTGTTCACTATCAAAGGGTGAAACTTGAAAAAATACGTCATTCTTCACAGGGAAAAGGTTTTGTAACTTCGTTCCCCAGAAACGGCGCCAAAAAGATGTTGTTCTAGAGTCTGTACTTAGGCTTTAAAAATTACAACGTCTAGGCATCCAAAATTTAGTAAGGTGTAACAAGGGAGAAGAGTATAACTTCGGGAAAGGAAGTTAGGGTTGATTTCTAGGTTGTCATTGTCTAGCTTCCAACTGTTCCTGGATGTTTATATCTCGTTCGATTGCATCCCATGAATGTTCAAGTTCTACCTGAGTGGTGGTTGTTTTAAGTATAGTATCAAAGAGATTTAAAGTGATATGTGTTTGGTCCAGTAAATTGGTTTCAATATTAGGTTATCTTACAACGGGGACAACCATGGAGAAACAAAAAAATTCAAAAGAAATCTGAAAGTTTTTATGCTGTCTCAATTTGATCTTATAAAGAGAACTTTGAAATTAATGTTAAGGAAAAAATGCAAACCAAAGGCCCTTTTCTGTAACTGTGTTATATTTGAAATAAATAGTGTGTGAAATATGAGAAAAACATTTAGTTGTTTATAAAGTAAGGCTCCTATCAAGGGAGATTCTCACTCCTTAAACGGAGGAAGAAAATAGACTAAGAAGGAATCTGACAAAGCATAAAATATGACCACTTAAAGGTTCACAAAGGTTCACAGGTCTTGTATCTGTTGTTAGCCGATACAGAGGAAAATATGTAAACGATATGGATGAATAAAATTTAACCACCACAGTAGAAGTTTTACTAAATTGTAGTGCAACATTCATCAGATGTATATAAGAGAAATAAAATTTAATATGAATAACAAAGAGAAAAAACTCATAACACAGTCTTGATGGAATTAGGATTCTCTGGATTTCTTTGTATTAATTCTCAAAAAGAAGATAGCCTCTCTTACAATCGATCAAAAAGGTCCATCCTCTTTTTCTTTCTACAAAATGTATATTTATACAAATTTTTATCTGCTGGAATCTCAATCGTTCTAGAGGTTTTCGGTTACAATCAAAGGAGTTAAAACGTTTCGTTTCTTTATCTTTGTCCTCATTTTGTACCAGAAACCTGCCTTTTCACCTGCTCTGTGCAAATAACGGACTTCTCCACCAACTGTGATATCATCTTAGAAGGTTCTGCTTGGTTATTGGCCTAAAAAACATAACAATATTTCACCAATCGTGGAAAATTTCCTTCCACCTGCTGGTCTTTGGCGCTGACAGAACATAATAATATACCTGGTTTAATTAGCCATTTATCTATTTGAACTATGTCTGTCTGATTTATTTGTGAAATTTCGGCTAATTCTCTTTCTTCATTTTCCTTGATATTTAGCAGATATTTGGTTGTATTGATTTGACCCAGTATATCAATGCTACCTTCACCATTAGAACCCAACCACATCCCATTTAACAAACTGAAAGTTTCTTCACAAGATTTTCTTATCTCCTTAGCTTGTTGTCTTCCTTCAGATATATTTCGCTCCCATTCTTTCAACAAGATATTACCCCTAGTCTGCTCTGAGATGGGAAAACTGGAACTACTGCTTATTTCCTTTCTCGTTGTGGCTATAATAGCCTCCTGGAATGCAACCTGAGCTGCTCTGACTTCCCTTTATCTGAGAGAGAGGTTCTCCAATATCTGATCAATGAGTTGGCATCTACTTTGAATCGTTTCTACTTTAACAAGAATACCTTGATGTGCCATCGATAAGTTTTTTATGATTTCTAATGCTTGGGATTGAAATATCCCGATATCGATTACCTGGCTTTAGACTAACTCTAATTTGGCCTGAAGTTGCTCTATATATTCTCCTTGCTGGAATATCTGTATCTGACTTGTCTGAACCATCAGTTGTGTCTATTCGAGATCATCTTTGAGCCGCTCGATTTCATTTAGATCATCTATTCTATCTTGCCCCAAAGTTGCATTCGCCTGATCTTTGGCAACAACCTCTGTCGTAGCTAGTTTAGCCTCTAATGTCTTGATTATATGATTTTTTAGCTTCAACTAATCTTTTAGGGTCTCGACTGAATATTGGTTTGACGTAGCGAAAGCACCCAATGTTCCTGTTATTTGCGTTGCAAATTCTTCTTTCTTCATGGTTCTTCCATTGGTTAAAATTTTAAATTTCTTAGATACATTACCTACCTCTTGGTAGAGTTCTTGTCTCACGACTTCCTTTCTCTTCTTATCAAAGAAGAATTCATTTTGAGGTATCTCTTCCACTGATATGGGTGTTAATTCTTCACCAAAAATCCAACCTGTGTCTGGTATTCCCTTTGTCGATTGCAGGGGAGTAACAGAAACAATGGGATTACTGACCTGTTTAGATGATTTCCTTGAAGTAACGACTAAAGTTGGCTCGCTTGGAGGATCAAAAGACTTGGCTTCCTGTTTCAGGCCCCTAGTTTTCTCTTCTTTATCCTATTGTTCTTCTCGGCCAGGTGTTGAATATTTGGAGCCTTAGGCTTTTGTTTTCTACACCTCTACGGTCATTGGATTCTCACCCCGTAATACTAGGGGAAGGCAAATCTGCCTATGTTCTTGGAATTTGAAAACATCGGCCCTCTCTTCGGGCGATAAGGCTTGTATCCGAGAAAAAACCTTGGCATACGATATCGCACCTCGAAAAATATCATCATGAGGCGAGTTCTCGTGCTCAAACCTTTTAAGGCCATAGCTAGCCAAGTGATTACTCACGACCCTGTGTGGGTCATGTTTCTTGAATTCAATATGAACTAATTTTATATCTTCTAAGGCTGCTGCCTCGGCCTTTGCATGCCCGAAATATAATAAAGAATAGGTGTTTAAATGAATGGGGAAAGGTGGCCATACCTTCTTTGAAAACCCCTTCAGCTCTTTACTTATGCGACCAATCATGGTTTGCATGGCGATCTCGTGACAGGCCAACCTATTGGGTATAAATAATGGTAGAGTGTGTGGAGGGACAGAAGCATTGAAAACCCTGATGTATGAAAACTCTTCCTCCATGTACTAGTCGACCACCCTGCTGAAATTGGTTGCAATGCTATCTAAGATCCGGAGTGGTGGATTACCCAAGATGGCGACATGCATCGGTACCATTACCCAATTGAAGATTTCGTATATAAAATCTGAGGCCTTATCCTCCCAAAGATTAGAATGATAGACATGGATAGGCTTAGTCTCTGATGGAGCCCAGATCCAACTCATTAAGGGAAAAGGTGTCATAGAACACATGGCGTCCATTATGTATGCAGACATAAAAAATGAGGCGGCTTTCCCGCTTTCCCTCTGCGTCTGATATTCTGTAATCCGACTGGTCAGAATATCTAATAACAGTTTGGCCCAGTCGAAAGAGTAGCCTTCTGCTACTATATGCATCAAAGGCACCCATGGGAAGAAAAAATGTGTGGTATCTTCCCTCCTGTACAATCTACAGGTCATCATCGCTATGCATTTGAACTGTGGTTCCAAAGAAGATATGGAATAAATTCCATTGCTATCTTCCCTAAACTTTGCTGGGTGTGAGACCCAATCCTTGATCAAATCAGATAAGATTTTCCCATATTTCTCGCACTCCTTATGCTTTAAATCCTCTAGAAACTTTGGATTGTATGTGAAGTTCGATGTGGGTGGTAACTTGTACATCGCCTGTAAGTTTTCTGGTCTAAAGGTCCCAATAGTGACCTTTTTCTTGTTGATGATGGTTCTGGTAGGGATATCTACATGATCTAGCACCCATCGGATCATGTCATAGTAAGGCAAAAGATGTGGTCTGGCCGCTACTTTGTGAAACTCTACCTGGACGATGATCTTGTATTTGGTAGTCATGTCATCTTTCTCATTGTCACTGGAATCGTCCGAATAGTTCACCAAATCTGATTGAAAAACCTCTGAGATGTATGACCAGGTTTGTACATAATCAATTCTTTGAGGTGAAGTATCTGAAACATTATCGGAGCCTTGTCCCGAAATCTCAGCACTTGTCTTGGATGATTTTCGCGGGGCCATGACAGAAGATTGTGACTTAGCTCTCCTGTAATAAAAATGCGTATACATACAGAGGTTATTTTTTTGAGAAAAACTTATCTGCGCAGGATAGAAATGAGCTTTATGAATAGAACAGAAAGGAAAAATATATGTATCTTCGATCATTTAAAATCTTGGGGTCTTTATGAACAGAATGGTCAAATCACATTTAGAGACAAATTCAACAATAAAGACCCTATCCTTACTTGTCGTTTCGCCTCATTTCCAATTAATGCCATAAATTTTGACGGTTCGTGACACAAGTTGGCGCAAGGAAATTTAAAATTACCTCATAGACTGTGCATATTATTATTTGTATTGAACACTGATTAAGTTGGCTTAGCTTTTTTTACCAAGATTACTTAAACTTTAATCAACCTTTCGGCATTCGCCGTATCAGGAGTTTTCACGCTAACCTTTCGAGCCTCTAAAACCCGAGATCGCGATGATTAGATTTATTTAAGCAAGGACGTAACTAGGATTAAGTGTTTAATTAATCATGTTTTAATATATATCGTGACTTCGCAGCTCGGGGCTTCGAGGGTATAGTTTTCGGGAGGAGCGCTAGCTAAGTCACGAAATCCTGAGATCACTATGATGTGATTTATTTAATCCAGAAGGTAAACCGGATTAAGTGTTTTAATTAATTATGTTTGAGCAACATCGCGAATTCTCCACTCGGGGTTTTGAAGGTATGGTTTCCGGGAGGAACGTATGCCGAGTCGCGAAATCCCAAGAGACTTTAACCATGGTCAAAACTAATCACCCTGAACACTAACTCGGGTTACTTATGCCAAAGTCTCGCGGATTCGTCTTTCAGAGTTATGAGGGTAATGTTTTAGGAGAGAGTGAACGCTGAGACGCGAAATCCCGACATCACTTTTCTGGGGTTTAAAGAATTTTACTCTCGGCTTTGACCTGAGGTAGGATTTTTTAAAACTTTTCGCGACCTCGCACATCGGGGCTTGTAAATCTTGTGACTTGTAACTCCCAAAGAGCAACATTCCGAGGTACAAAGAGTAAAAACTTTCGTTTAACGATAAAAAGTGGTAACTTATGAAACATAACATCTTTCGCTATTTCGCACGTCGAGACTACTGAGATTTTCAATATGTAAATGTCACGAAGTGAAAAAGAACTCAAAAACCAACATTTGATTTTAAAGAATATATTTAAACCTGTTGAAAAAGGCGGCTCCAACAAATTTCATAAAATAAAGAAATGACTATGTTGAATCTATCAAATGTGATACATACCCGTGTGTACAGTGCACCCAATAAACATGTTTCCTCTATTGCTGCATCAATGGTGGGGCTAGGAACTGATCCATCCATAGGTGTAGAGTGTCTAATGTTGGGACACAACAATTGTAAAACAACATACAATCAAATATCTATATAAATACACAAAACACAAAATAAATGTGTAACAATGAAGACCATAGAGAGGGTTAAGATACTAACCTACTCCATGAAACTATGTTGTCCACTGGGATCTATAGGCCCATAACATGTCTTCTCACAGCTCGAGCATTTGTGAAGTTCACATGGATGATTTTTATGTCCATGTGCCCTCTCCTCACTGTAATCTCTTATGCAAGCTAACACTCCAAGACCTCTATCAATGTCACTGGCATGCACCTCGTGACGAGATAGTGCAACAAAGATACTGTATTTCACTAGGCTACAAGTCAATGATAAGATGGCTAGTTGTACCTGTTACAAGTTTTCTGCAACAGGAGGATGTTGGGTAGAGGGGTCAGGCCTTCACCTAGGGGGACAAGGACCTGACACGGGCTCATTCCTGGCATGCTCTTGGTCCTGTGTGAACCCTCGATCCACCCCATGTAAGTCACCAATGTCAAAGTAGTTGACATGCTTACCCATAATAAACTTAACCCATAATTTCCTCAAAAAATATAAGAGAATATCCTTGTTATTGCAGGGAGGTTTATCAAAAACCATATACCACCTATCCATCCAGTTTTGACTAATCTGGGGATGGATGAAATATCCCTGATCCTGCTGATCAGGATATTTACTATGGATCTAGGGTTCTATCTCGCAGATCTGATACACTGGGGGTTTCTGAAATGTGTTTTATCTGCAGATCTGATACTTTGGGGGTTTTTGGATGTGTTTCAGTTGTGTGCTTGAGATGTTTATGGTTATTGCATATGCATGTTGTATATTATGGTTTAAACAATATATAGATGATGCACATGGAAATAAAGAACATCAACCGCCCAATAATATGTATTATGAGACTCAAGCATGTAAATACAATGATATACTGGAAATATAGAATACAGTCATCATTTAGATCGCATGGATCATCACTGGAATATAAGAAAATAACATAAAAATACCCATGATCAGAAGATGAAGGAATATCTAATGCATGCATAGATAGATCGAAAAAAATAGGTGATCTCGGAGAAATGCAGTAACCGCTACAAGCTAGAAAACCTGTCTTGAAGGTTATACCTGTCAAAATGAGATGGAATTTGTCCCAATAGAAGCGCCCTGGCCTATGGAATGATATTGATGAGTGTCGGAAGAGAGATCTGATCTCTAACGCACTGGATCTCAAACCTTGGGGGTTTACGTGCCTCCTGGGACCCTGGATGCGCCCAAATGATTCCACCAATGAAATTAGTTGTTATAGGACTCGAAATGATCACCTCACCAAATGCAGAATTGGGTCGAAAGGGTTTCCCCGGATCTGCTTTGATGCTCCGCCTGCAACCCCAAATGTCCGTCCAAAAGAGTTGTGCCCTAAATGGCTGGATGATGCACTTTGAAGGATTCCACTGTCAGAATATGATGGAAAGTAGCTCAATCTAAGATCCCTGGCTAGATATCAATTGGGTCAGAAGGAAAATACAATCTGAGCTCTACCCTCATGCAGCTCCACAAACCCTCAATCTGACTTGCGCCCTCACTGGCTAAGTTGCACACACTGTAACTGGATGCTCATGAATATCACAGTGAAATACCTAGATGTTATCTCCGATGGGTTAGCGTGTGTCTCTCAATACTAAAAAATGATCAATGGTGGTGGTTTCCTCTAGAAATCCACAAAAAAAATAGATTTTGAATCTCTTCCTCCTCTGGGAACTCTCAAGATCAAATCATAACAATGCATAATGAGGAATTAGGTCAATTTCCTCCCTTTATACCCTTCCCGATCTAATTCACCATTGACCTCACTTAAGCTAGGATTGTTTCCTCCTAAGGTGAATAATTAATTAATTAAGTCCCCCTTTAGCACCTTTTCATTCTAATTCTATGTTGACTTAGGATTAAGTGAATTTTCCTAAGCTTTTTGGCATAATTCATCGTTTAGCCACCAAATCATCCTTATTCTCCATTTTTTCCCTGTTTGTGCTTGAATATAGTCTATGGGAACACATAGACTACTAAGTCACTCCCTGCTGGCCTACTCTTGGGAACGAGACATCATAGTCCTCCCTTCTCGAGATTTCTTGTCCTCAAGAAACATCAATCCTAGGTGCTACAAAATATGCTCTCCCTCCCATGTGGCATCCTCCACCGGAAGACCCCTCCATCTAACCAAGCACTCCTCGATGATCCTGCTCCTCAACCTGTGCTCTCTCTGCTCTAATACCTCCTCCGACACTAGCTCCAACTGGACTTCCTCATCCAAGGGTGGAAACTCCTCTAAAATACTAATTTATTGTCCCACAACCTTTTTAAGGCAAGAGACATGAAAAACATTATGAATCTTGCTACCCTCCGGTAGCTCTAGCTCGTATGCCACCTCGTCTATCTTCCTGATGACTTTGTATGGCCCATAAAACTTCAGCTTCAACTTCTTTGCTCCACTCCTCTTCAAGGAGGACTGTCTATATGGTTTTAATCACAGAAAAACCAAATCCCCTACCTCAAAACTACGCTCGACTTTGTGTCAGACTACATATATCTTCTGTTGGTTCTGAGCCATTTGCAAGTTCTCCCTCACTAACCGCAGAATCCCCTGACTCTCCTCCACCCAGTCTTTGGCCCCCGGGCCCTTGCTGTCCCCAAACACAGTCTCCACAAAGGAGGGTGCATCATATCCGTACAATGCCCTAAACAATGACATCTTGATGGACATATGGTAAGTTGTGTTGTAATAATACTCACCTATGTGTAACCATCTCACCCATGTGCGCTGCTGCCCCCCCCACATAGTTCCTCAGGTACCCCTCCACCCATCTGTTAACGATCTCTGTATTTCCATCTATCTGTGGGTGGTAGATGGTACTCATAGCTATCTCTTTTCCTGTCAACCTGAACAACATCTGCCAAAATGTGTTGATGAAGCACCCATCTCTATCACTGACTATCTGCCTGGGTAAACCATGCAACCAGAATACCTCCCTGAAAAAAAACTCTGCTACCTATATGGCCTTGTAGTTTGTGGGTATGGAAAATAAATGTGCAAATTTGGTTAGTATGTCGACCACCACAAATATACAGTCCCTTCCCTGCACTCAAGGAAGGCCTGTAATGAAATCCATAGAAATTCTCTCCCATTTCTTCTCTGAAATGGGTAGAGATTTTAGCAGCCTTGTGGGGTGTGTCTTCTCAGACTTGTTCTACTGACAAGTCATGCACTCCTGGATATGTTTCAGCACATCATCCTTGATACCCTTCCATGAGAATCTCTCCCTGATCTACCTATATGTTTTGAAGTACCCTTGATGCCCTGCTGTAGGCAAATCATGACACACCTTCAGAATTTTCCCCTTCAGGGTAGATTCTAGAACAAAGTAGATCTGGGCCTTGTAGAAAATGATTTCATCAAGAACATGGTATCTCTCATCAACCACCTGTCCATCCATCACCTCTCAATCAAATTTGTTTTTGGAGTACTCCACCAACAAATGATCTTTCCAATCTGTACAAATGTCCATCATCGAACATCCTACTGGCCTCCTAGACAAGGCATTGACTACGATATTCCTTTTTACCTTGACATACTCAAATTCAAATTCAAAGGCTTGGATCTTTGAGACCCACTTCTTTTGTCTCTTGTTGAGATCTTTCTGATCTATGAAATACTTGAGACTGTTATGATCAATCTTTACTACAAGTCTGCTACCTACCAAATACTTCCTAAATTTGGTTAAAGCATGCATGATCACTAGAATTTCCTTGCCATAAATCAGATAGAGTCTCTCTGAATCGTTGAGCTTCCTTCTCTCAAATACAATGGGGTTCCCCCCCTACATCAAAACTGATCCAATTCCCACCCCTGATGTGTCGCACTTTAAGACAAAGGGCTGCGAGAAGTCTGGAAGGGCTAGAACAGGGCATGTGCTCATAACCTCCTTCATTTTTTTGAATGTCTAATGTGACTCCTCTATCGAATGAAAAACACCCTTCTTGGTCAAGTCTGTGAGTGATGCTCCCAACTGTGAAAATCCCTTGACGAATTGCCTGTAGTAACTGCATAACCCAAAGAATCCTTTTAGTTTCGTGAGGTTCTTGCGAGTTGGCCAATCCAAAATGGCCCTGATCTTTTCCTAATGAACCTGTACTCCCTGCTCACTGATGATATGCGACAAGTACATTGGTTCTCTCATGGCAAATTCACATTTGGATTCCTTGGCATATAATAACTGTGCGTGCATAATATCCAAGACCTCCCCCAAATGTGCTAGATGCTCATCCCATGTCTTGTTGTAGATCAATATATCATCGAAGAATATCAGAAGGTACTTCCTCAACTGCCCTCTAAATATGTGATTCATGCAAGACTGGAAAGTGGTTGGTGTGTTGTTCAATCCAAACGGCATGACCAAGAAATCAAAGTGTCCGAAATGGCACCAGAATGTTTTCTTCTTAATGTCTTGCTCCCTAATGTTGATCTAATGGTATCCAGAGTGTAGATCAATCTTAGTGAAGAACACTTCTCCATGCAACTCATCCATCAGCTCATCTATGTGTAGAATGGGGTACCGATTCTTGATCGTTTTCTTGTTGAGATATTTGTAATCGATGCACATCCGTAACATGCCATCCTTCTTCAGTACCAGAATGAATGAAGATGCAAAAGGACTCATGCTGGGCCTGTTGTGCCCCATAACGAGAAACTCTTTGATTTATTTCTCAATCTCATCCTTGAATTTCTTAGGGTGCCTATAGGGTGTTGTAATCACTAGTGTATCCCCTTCCTCTAACTCAATCATGTGATCAAAACCCCTATCGGGCAGTCTCCCTGGTGGCATCAGCCCAAATACTGGCTCATGCTGACCCAAAATATCTCTGATCTATCGATGGTAATGTTCCTTACCCTCAGAATCCTTCTGCGTGGTGATCAAGCACTATGTTGCGTAAGCCACATCACTGTGACGAAATATCTGCTCCATCCTCTTTGTCAATACTGCTCGAGGTGCCCCTGTAGATATGCCTCTCAGCACAACTCTCGATCCATTGGCATATTTGAAGCTCATGGTCAACGTCTGATAGTTGAAACCAATCTCCCCCAATGAATATAACCATTGTACCCCTAACACGACATTAGTATATTATAGGTCAACTACATAGAAGGTGTTTTTCAAGGTGCAGTTTCCTAGTTTGACCTCTAGGTCAGGGATCATGTCCAAACATGTCATCGTGTATCCATCAGCCACTACCACATGGAACCCTCAAACTCCTTCATGCGTAACCCCCTCTTGGCTATTAAGGACGCATATATGAAGTTGTGGGTGGCCCCACCATCAACTAAAGTTTTCATGCGTTGCCCCTATACAAGGCACTTGAGCCTAGGAGTGTTTTACCTGGGTACTCCTAAAAGAGTGGCTATGGTCCCCCCTTTCACATCTCTACAAGGTTTTGCCTCCTCCTTGGGTTGTGCCCTTGCCAGTATCTGAGGTTTCTTCGACTGCTTCTCTAGCTCATGGGTTGTCTCAATCTCTGAATCACTGTCTGTCGATGCCTCAATATCCTCATCCTCCTCGCCACTGCCTGATTCCACTTCAATGTAATGGATCTATCTCTTTCCCATGCATCTATGACCTAGGACCCAAGGATCTCTACAAGAGAATAAAATCTTCTTCCTCATCAACTCCCATCTCGTATCATTATCCAACTTGGGCTTGCCCTTCCATTCCCTTTGAGGATTATTATGATCCTTGTCTCTTTGTGGTATAAAGGGTTTGGTAAAGGGTTTAGTTTTTGTCACGGAGTTCGCCAAATATCTCGTGCGTCGGATGGAATCTTGTAAGGTGTGAGGCCGGTATGCCTTCACCCATCCTCTCAAGGGTTATGTGAGCCCTTCTATGAATAACATGATCAACCGGGGTTTAGATATATCTGTCATGACCATTGCTACCCTCTGAAACTCTAAGATGAATGTCTATGTTGTGTCAGTTTGTCTCAACTGGGCTAGATCTCTGAAATGGATCTCTGGATCCCTTCTGTCAAATCAATCCATGAGTCTCTTTGTGAACTCTCTGTATGAGGTGATGCGACTGTGGCCGAGTGTACCAATCCATGATACCACCACTCCTGTGCCTCACCCTCCACGTGTAAGGTAGAAAAACTGATGGCTTCTGATTCGGTCATCTGGTTGAGATTGTAGTAAGTGTCTAGCTTCTGTACCCAATCTTTGGTAGTTTGGATGATTCATCAAAAGAAGGTATGGTGAGTTTACCAAATTTTCGGATGAAATCAATGCTATGCCTTGTTGCTGCTGCGGCTATTGCCCTCTCCTCTAAGGCTCTCTAGGGCGGTTCCTGATTCTAAGTCCACAATAATCGACTAAGGTCATATCCTGATGGAAGTCACGGCCCAATGCTGCATACTCCCTCTGATACTCAGCAATGTTCTCTGCATGAGTGGGTGGTCTTTGTGCTATCGGCATATGTGCTTCTATCGGGGGTGCCCTCTGGAAACTGGGAAACAATGGTCGAGGAATCCTACTCACATAGGTGTATGTGTGAGTGAGTGACTGGGCTCTACTGCCTACCCCTAAGTTCCCCTATGCTGGATGTGGGGCTTGGGTGTCTGGAATATCCACCATAGCCAATCTATTAGCCACCGAGCCAAGAACTGTGACATGGTCTGCTGACTAGCTAACATATCACTAATAACCTACATGAAGGCTACCTCTGGTTCCATGGGGGCCTTACCACTACCCTCTGGTCTCTCATATATGTTTCCTAACATCCTCTCTTCTTCGCGCTCGGCCTCACGCTCTTCCCTTCTCTCTACTTCTCTGTGTGCCTCTTCCTCTTCCTCTGAAATGGGAGGAAAGTTAGGCCTTCTTTCCTTGCACTTGTTGTAAGTGACATATTAGTCACCTACGTGCTCATGACCATATGGGTATCCTATTGTACTCATCGTATTTAGTCATAGGCTGGCAAGACTAAAGCTCTGATACCACTGAAATATCCCCGATCCCACTGATCAAGATATTTACTATGGATCTAGGGTTCTATCTCATAGATCTGATACACTGTGGGTTTCTGAATGTTTTTTATCTGCAGATATGATACTCTAGGGGTTTCTGGATGTGTTTCAGTTGTGTTCTTGAGATGTTTATGGTTATTGCATGTGCATGTTGTATATTATGGTTTAAATAGTATATAGATGATGCATGCAGAAATAAAGAACATCAACCGCCCAATAATATGTATTATGAGACTCAAACATGGAAATACAATGATATGATGGAAATATAGAATATAGTCGTCAGTTAGATCACATGGATCGTCACTGGAATAAAATCAAATAACATAAAAATACTTGTGATCAGAAGATGAAGGCATATATGATGCATGCACGGATAGATCGGCAAAAATAGGCGATCCCGGAGAAATTCGGTAACCACTACAAGCTGGAAAACTCGTCTGAAAGGTTATACCTATCAGAATGAGATGGAATATGTCCCAATAGAAGCACCCTGGCCTTTGGAATGATATTGATGAGTGTCATAAGATAGATATGATCTATGACGCACTAGATCTTGACCCCTCAGGGTTTGCGTGCCTCCTGGGACCCTGGATGTGCCCCAAATGATTCCACCAACGGAATCAACTGTTATAGGACTCGAAACGATCACCTCGCCAAATGAGGAACTGGGTCAGAAGGGTTTCTCTGGATTTGTTCTAATGCTTCGCCTACAACACCAAATGTCTGTCTGAAAGAGGTATGCCCTAAATGGCTGGATGATGCGCTCTAAAGGATTCCACGATCAGAATTTGATGGAAAGTAGCTCAATCTAAGTGCCATGGTTGGATCTCAACTGGGTCAGAAGGAAACTGTAGTCTAAGCTCTGCCCTCGTGCAACTCCACAAACCCTCAATCTGACTTGCGCCCTCACTGGCTGAGTTGCGCACACTGTAACAATAGAAGTCAAATCTCTTCCTCCTCTAGGAAATCTCAACCTCAAATCATAATAATGCATAATGAGGAATTGGGTCAATTTCCTCCCTTTGTACCCTTCCTGATCTAATTCACCATTAACCTCACTTAAGCTAGGCACTTTTCCTCCTAAGGTGAATAATTAATTAATTATGTCCCCCTTTAGCACCTTTTCATTCTAATTCTTCGTTGACTTGGGCTTAAGTGACTTTTCCTAATATTTTTGTCTTAATTCATCGTTTAGCCACCAAATCATCCTTATTACTCCATCTTGTTCCCTATTTGTGCCTGACTATAGTCTATGGGAACACATAGACTACTAAGTCACTCCTTGCTAGCCTACTCTTGGGAACAGGACATCACAATGGATGCACCAGTCAATGGAGATGCATTTCCTGGTCAATGGTAGTTCTTGTCCATTTATACGATCCCTAAAAATAGACAATATTTTTTTTTTTGAAATGCCTAGTTCTTTGACTTGGTTTCTATCCAAACCAGTTTTATAGTACTCATACATTATTTCCCTATAATAAAAAATAGAGGTATATTTCTCTTGGGCACTTGCAATGGAATACACAATGATGTCCAAAGAAGTGACCAAGGAGACTCTAGTAGGCTCTTTAGTCTCCCTTAATTGTTTCTCAAGGGTTCGAAATATAACCAACCTCTCGTCAAATTCAGTGTGTACATTGTGTGGTGGTGGTGGGTAGGGGTTTTGATCTTCTTTGTTTTCTTGGTTTAAATTGTCTTGGGGTTCCATTGTATTATATATGTTGCAATTTAAAAGTTATGGCATGTAAATTAGGTTCCTTTTTTATTTAAAATACAAAATTACATTTTTTTTAAATTTAGATTACTGAGAGAAAAATACTAAATTGGATTAAAATTAAGAAAAATGTAACATACCGGTGGGAAGATCCTCCCTCTCTTCCTCCTCTCTAGATCCACTATATTTTCCTAATGAGAGAAATGTGAGTGCGATTTATGCACAAATCATGATCGGGCCCTTTAAATAACTTTATCAGTAAGAACACACACAAGTTCTTAGGACCACACATGTGTTCCTACCACTAAACCTACGTGGCAATCGACATGGAGGTTTGACCACATCCAAACCTATAGGTATAGGAACGTCTTCCTGTGAGCGTGTGTTCTTACTGATGTCCTTGCCACTTTTTCGACCATGAACTTCTTGGATTCACCCCATACAGATATGCCAATACAACTTTATAAAAAAATTATATATCCTCTTACATTAAATCTAATCTCCGAGCAAGTGAGTCTTAACCAAGTTCATAAATAACAAGTCATAGTCATACCTTACCTTAAGTGTGTAAGTGTGTAGAAGGGTTTTAAA
Organism: Picea glauca; assembly: GCA_000966675.3. Lineage (NCBI taxonomy): Eukaryota > Viridiplantae > Streptophyta > Pinopsida > Pinales > Pinaceae > Picea > Picea glauca. Next base: position 664,794 of record JZKD02S1706720.1, read on the forward strand.
TAATTCTCCTTACAATAGCTACCTTTACATAATAAACGCCCAACATACTATTTACAATGACTACCTTTACCTAATAAATGCCCAACATACTACTTACTTTAATCAAACGTAATCACTAATCTTAATAACCACTAAAATAATTACTTGAATAAACATCAACTACTTATTCTCCTGCCTTCCCTGCTGCTTTCACTTGGTAAACAGGTTATGGCGCGGGATATCGACCTGGAACTGATAGCTCTGTGCCTCGATATCAATATGGAACTGGGGAACGAGCTGCTGCTTTGCCTACCTTTGCTCTTGGTACTACTTCCACTGATGGTGGTTCTTCAACCGGATCAGCTTAAACTGGGGCCGGATGCTGCTTGCTGGTGATATTAAATCAACTGCATTTCGATATGCTTACTCCAACTGGGTATGACGCTGAGCGAAGGGATCTGGTTATTAATCAATGGATGAAACTGCTGGAATAGGCTATCGATCAATGGGATCTGCTTTTCGATCTCGATCAACCGAAACTGAGTGAGGAGATCAACTACTTATCCATAGGACACTACCCACCTTGGCTTATACTTCATTGCTTGTATGGAGAGGCAAGTTCCTATTAAAAAAATAATAATATCATATCAAAGCATTATTAACAAATATGAAATTGTAAAGGAGATGTGCAAAACGGCACATAGACAAGTGAGGTATTCAAGGTGGAAGTTTTGTGTCAAGCATCTTTATAGGCTTGATATGATAGGAAAGATATATGTCATGTTAATATACTATTAAAAAAATATAGGAGGCTTGATAGGATAGGAAAGATAAATGTCGTTTTAATATACTATTAAAAAAAATTAGTTTGATATATATATATTTATTGTATGATTTCATATAATACTTTTGAATATTTAATAAATTTAAAGTGCTAATTTATATAGCATATTAGATATCTTCATCAGAAAGAAAGACATTGAATCTTCAATATAACAAGTTTTTATTAGAATAATAGTAATAATAATTTATTCAAAATCCAAAACTGAAAACAAAAAGAATGTTTGAAACGATTTAGTTTGATGGAGCTTCTCTTGATTTCAAATGATGTACAGCTGAGAAGGGCAGTTTCCTCTCCCCTCCCTGATCGACGAGGTTCTTTCCCAAAAAAAAACACAGTACTGATTGGAAAAAGGGAGAGCAAAAGCTTTAGATTGCAACACAAGGCACCTGTAAAAATAATATATAGGAAACTATTGAAGTGAGAAATGTGAATAGTGAAGGAAAAGAATACGTCCTTTAACCTAATGTAATACTGTAAGTAAAGTTGGCCAAAGCAAACGATGGCTTTTGCTTTCGGCATCTTTACACAGATATCTATTCCATTGCATTTCTTTGAATAATTACAGCTCATCTCCACCAAATATTATTCCAAGTCATGTCATCTCATCTGTACGTTGCAGTATTCAACAATCAGTATATGTATTTGATTGTGAGAGATCATAAAAACAACACAAGAAGAGGAGGAGGAGGAGGAGGCTCAGTCTGATTAGCTTCTGTGTGAGAGCAAGGAGAGAAATGGCGATGGAGTCTGGAGCGAGCTGGCGACAGAAAAACGCCGGAGCCCATGGGAAGCTGGGCAGGTTGTTGTTGGTAGTCGGAGGAGGGATAATTGTTTTGGTAGGGTTGGCAGTGCTCATAACATGGCTGGCTCTGAAACCGGAGAAGCCTAAGTACTACTTGGAATATGGCTCCGTCTCGCAGTTCGAAATCACGGACGATGGGCTCGTCAATTCCAAGTTGCTCTTCAATATTACGACCAGGAATCCCAACAAGAAAACCGCCATCTACTATGACCAAATCGACGCATTCCTTTTGTACGATGACGAAGAAATCGCGTGGGCTTCGATTCCGCCCTTCTTTCAGGGCCACAAGAATACCACCTTCCTGCACACTCCTCTGAGTGGATACTTAGCTTCTCTCCAGCCAGATACTTCCAGGGATCTCAAGCTCGAAAATTCCTCCGGTAAGGTCGATCTGGTTTTCAGATTGTACGCGAGGATTCGATTTAAGGTGGGCACCTGGAAATCCGGGCACTACACTCTCAGTGTCAAGTGCCGCCATGTCGTGCTAAACGTCGAGGACAAGGGTGATGCAGTTGGATCCTTCCAACGGATGAAATGCCACGTCCACGTTTAGTATATCCACAGTTTGCTATTATCAGATTCAGGTTGATCCCCTCTTTTGCACCTGATTGTTAGGAAATTGTTTG
>JZKD02S1706720.1:683455-701895 GCA_000966675.3 Picea glauca
GGATGAGAATGACAAATTTAAAAAAATATGAGAATGACAAATTTAAAAAGAAGAAGGAAGGATTCGGTCAATTGAAATGTCTTTTTATTTTTGCAGACGCTAGGTTAATTTCACTGAGAATTTAACATGTATTTAAATGAGAAAACAAGTAGAAACATTTAGAAACATCTATATGGACTCTAATTTCAGTGAGCAATCTTATCAATAATCAAGTATTAAATTTAGGTTGTTTTTCCTCACTACGATTGATGGAAAAAACAATTATTAAATATTTTTATAACTAGCACAACCGCTAACTCACGGCTGAGAACGCTGAAAGGTATCAGCTGAGAAGGCGTGCCTCCAATATAAACCCAATATAAAAAACGTCTGTGGTAATTTGTCTATGGTAATATTAAACATTTGACTGCATTAGGTTTAATCCTACTTAATCATTTAAACATGGCAATTACATATCCTTACAGTAATTTTTTAATGTGACTAGGTAAATGTTAAAAAGTAAACATGTTAACGGATGCCTTGATAAATGCATTAAAGTTATGAACAATAAATCTGATCCATTGATTTTGGAGGACGACTAAGAATATGCCAGCATCTTCAATGCATAGCCATCAGATTAGGGTTTAAGGTTAAATAAGGTTAAAAGATCATTATTTGTGCCCATTGTTAATAGGTGTACGCCTTTCGGCATAAATATATATGAAATGTATTTATAGATATATATGAAATGCATTTATAGATATATGAATGTTACTTTGTTTGAAATATTTGATTCAAGGCTTATTGTTAAGAGCTCACTAGATCAAATTTTGGGAAAAAACAATTGTCTCCAAATTTATAAATAAAAAATATCAACAATTAAAATTAAATTTTGAAGTTTTGCACTCTCGTATATTAAAAACATTATTATTAAAATGATAATTTCATTTTTAAATAATTATAAAAAATTATATAAATAAAAGTTATATAATTTTTTATATTTTTATATCATTTTCAAATTTATTTAATTGATATATTTTATTTTTCTTTCAAATCAAAGATTGATAAGTTTTAGAGTTTTATTATTATGAATATATCATAAGAGACTATCATTGCTAGAAAATGTATTAGAGATGTTTTTAATGACTCCTTAAAATTCAATCACATAAATAGTTACATAACCTTAATTAAAAGGGGAAAAAGGCACTATATAAATAGAAAACAAAGAGAAGATTTTGCACCTATTTAAGCTGGATCCTAAGTAATTTTCCAAGAAAAAACCAACTTTTAAAACTAAAGAAAATAATGTGATTCCCCCAAGGGAAAAATATTTATGAATCCCCTAATGTCGTCAACAACATTCCAAACATTTCTATGGAGGAAGTTTTTTCTATAGAAGACGAAAAGTTTGGTATTAAGTGACTCACAAAAGGGAAAGCTAAGGACATCAAAGACTACCAAGATAAAATATTAAAATACTTCACATTCACAAGCTCTTCAATTTAGCAGTCAAGAAGGGCTTGGGCTTCCCTAAACCATCGACTCAAAGCCTCATTGTAACTATTTTTAAAAGTGGTGATAAAATCAATCACTCTAATAATAGAACCATTATGATTAGCCCCATTTTATCCAAGATATACATAAGTATTTTGGAAAACAAGATCAACATATGACTAGAAAGCCATGGAAAAAACAGTGAAAGGTCATGTTGGATTTAAAGCTATCATTCAACTATGGATCATCTTGTTACACTTAGGACCACTGTGGAGGAGTGTTGCAATAATAAAACCAAACTTCTTTTTTGTTTGGTCGACCTTAGAAAATATTTTGACATAGTGCCCAAAACTAACTTTTGGAATAGATTAGAAGAGATAAAAGTTTCATTTGAATTAAGAGTTTCTATAGTAAGGTTGTATGAGAATGTTATTTCCAAGTTTAGGAACACCGAGGGCTAGTTGAAAGAAATTGACTATAATATAGGAGTCAAACAAGGTTATGTTCTAGAAAAAATTTCCTCATTCCATGTATCTTGCTTTGATGGCCTTCCATTTCCCTATGCAGACTTAAATTCCCCCCTTTTTTTATCACTCTAGAGCTAAAAATACACATTTTTGTACATGTACGTGAACTGGCAGTTACACGTGGGATGCTCCACTACAACCCGCGTACATCGCGTTTGGTGCTGAAAAATTAAAAAAATGCATCAGGTTTTCATGACATGTCATGGGATCCATGATCCTTGACCTTCCATATACTGGAAACGCTCTGAATCAACCCTTTAATTCCATTTGGAGGCTATAAATTGAGCCATATACAAGCCTTGAAGATATCATAACATTGAGAGCAAAGACACTCTGGATCAATTTCACTTCATATTGAGTCTACATCCTTTTGTCCTTGAAAGTCTGAACTTCTTGCATTCAACCCGCAAGCTCTTCCTATTTTATGATGGAGAACTTCATTGACTACTACTTGTGAGCTTTACTTTGTGGAGGATTGAAGTGGTGGAGGCCCAACTGGAGGGACTTAGTTTCTCGGTTCCAATATGTGTTATTATAGAAGTTTGTCACCTATGTACTTTTGTTGATTACATTAATATAAATACTCTTTTCTTGCAAATATGTGTATTGCTTTCCATGGGCATATTTGTTATTTATGGTAATGGATTATAATAATTTATATGCTAAAATTATATATCATTACCACATTCTTGTGTATCTTGGTTGTTGAGGACAAGTTGCAGGTATAAATCTTTGGGTCATGTACTCAATGGTGGTGTTCTTCGGATATCTGGATGAGGTAGGATTCTAGCCTTCTCTCGTTATCATTTCATTTATATAGCATACTTGAGATTAGAATTGATTTTTGAGTGTTGTTCCATCTATTGTCATTTTTCCCTAGCCATAGAGAGATTTTCCTCATAATAGAATTGCATACTCCGTTGGGGAGATATACCTTTTGGGGTATTGAGTGTTTTTTCTCCTTGATTTTCTCTTTGTCTTCTTGAGTTTCTCCATCGCCTGTTGCTTGACAAACTATATTTTTACTTGTATCTGAGTTTCTTGGTTGAACCCTTGACTTAGTAGTGTCTTCTTTGGCATACACGGGATTTACCATTGATAGTCGCATACATACACAATCTATCAGTATTCAGGGAACGTACATACACGACCTGTCTATATTTAGGGCACATACACTATTTTCTTAGTCATTTTTTCCAAGTTTTTTCTTTTCTAGGTAAGTTTTACTGGTTGTTGAGACTTCTTGGGTCCCTATTCTTACTATTGGGCACCTATAGAGTGACAGGAAACCGTTTAATTATTGAATTTTTGGCCGAACTCCTTTCTTGTCATTTTTCTCATTTGTTGTCCTTACATACTAGTCTGGGTAGTTTCTTTTTGGTATCCTACTTGGCTTGTCTCTTTTTTCTTGGAGTAGGGTCTGCAGGTGAAGTTGTTATTTCAGTCCTAGCATTTTCCTTCAATTATATCAAAAATAAAAAAATATTTTCTTTCTTTCATTTTACTTATGGTATTTTCATTTTTGGTTACATTGTATTGATTTTGACATATTAGGAAAGATAACATTTCATTGAAATTATAGATATTTCATCTTAGAAACAACATTTAGAAACATACCATCTCTTTGAAAATCAAGACTAGTACTTAGAAATTGTTACACATTATTTTCATCACCCTTATGACCGTTAATGATGTAAACCTATATGTTGCCTTCAGAGGGGTCAGTGGCCTGAATTCCTGAAAAAAGAAGGGAGAAGAACTTCCCCTGAGAGAACGAGTTGTATTTTCCTTTGTAAAAACCCTATTTTGGAGGATTTTTGCAGGTTTCTCTATACATAGGGTGCGGAAATGCCTGATTTCTGTAGGTTGCACTATAGCTAGGTCGCGGAGTTTCCGTAGGATGCATTACAGCTAGGGTGCAATGACCTTCGTACCTGGGAAAAAAGAGCATATCCTCGATGCTTCTAGAAGTATAAGCTTATATGGTGAGGTGGCTTCCGAATGGTTTGAATCTTACTCACTTTCATGATTTAGTGGGATCATCCTAACCTCCTCACTTTATCCTCTTCAGCTTATAAAAGGAGAGGAACCCTCATGGAGAAAGTTAGTTGGATTTGGCTTGGAATTATTAGATTGGTTAGAGTAGCTTTGAGCTTTTCTTTTGTCAAGATAGATGTCAGATCTATAGTCTCAGAATTCTTGGATTAGAAGTGTGTGGGAAGCAAGGAAATGTTGGAAGGAACCTTACAACATCAAGGCATCTAGTTGTAATCTCTCTTCCTAATATTTAATATAATATAGTGGCATGCTTCTTTCCCATAGAATTATCTTTATTTTATTGCGTAATTCCTTGATCATATGCATAGGTTGTCATTGAATATACTTCTACTTCTTTCACTTAGGTTGGTTTATGTCTCACTGCAGAATCAATATCACAAGAGCACCGGAAAGAAATAGGAACAACAAAGACATAAGAAAGCGAAACTTAAAGGTATGTCGGTAGTAAATTCGATGATTAGAGCCTAGTTAAAGCACCATTTTCTGTCCTGTTTTGTTCTAGATTCAGGTGGATCTAGGGAGATTAGTTTATGTCCTCATTCATCGATTTATCCAATAACAAAATTGGCAACTCCACTGGGGAGACGATTGTTTTCCTAGTTTGTCTTTCTTTCTTTCTTTGATTGTTTGGGTTCTTTTTTCTGAGTCACTGGGAGATCTAGCTTGACTCTCTAACTGTTAAAATTCATTGGAAAACCTTCTTAATTTTTATTTTTTTCCATTTTTGTTTGATTTCTGCACCCTGCTTTGAAGGACAGTGTGGTGACTTAGCATTTCCGCACCCTACCTATTTAGACCAGCGCGGAAAATCCACACCCTACCCATATCTGGCCTACAGAAATCAGTGATTTCTGCACTATGTTAGTCTATAGCCTGCGGAAATTGTGAAAATTTTGATTTTTGATGGTTTTTTCCTTACCCAGACCTTGGATTTGGTTTTGGGGTGAATTTTTGGGTTTGATTATGATTTGTTTACAGTCTGCTTGACAACTTTGAAACTGATTTGAGCCATTTTTGCTTTGTTTTCTTTTGAAAGATTTAGTCTCTTTCTTTGAGTGTCTTTTAGTTACAAAGCACTATCTTTTCTTTAGAATTGTTTGGTGAAAGAACTTATTTTTCTTTTATTAAATAGTTCGTGTTAAAAAAGAAAATTGTTTGGGTTGCTTTGTTTTATATAGATTTTCTATTGCTTTTAGCTATCTTTGAAACAAAAAGTTTTCATTTCTTGCTTTATATTAGATTGGGGGCATCCTTGCATTTGACATAGTGAAATTGCATGGTTTTTGGCATTTTCTGGTCTTAAATTCTGAAAATTTTTCCCCCTCATGGCCGGGGGGGGCATGAATCATGTATTGGTGTACAGTCTATTTTTCTCGTTTCTTGAGAATCTTGATATTGATGAGTTTAAGAAATTTTGGAACATTGTGCATCTAGGAATGATAAATGTTTTCTCTTTCTCGTAGCATAGCTTTCATCGAAATGAAAATATCGCATCTTCATCTCTTTGCATAAATTTTGAGTCGGTCAAAACACCATATTGTCCACACCATTTTCCTCTTGCATAAAAACAACCATAAATCAAAGCGCTTATAAAAATTGATTAGATATTTTTATATTTTATGGTAGCACACCTACATTAGATTAGTTGTAGGGCTTTGGAATAGGTGTGAAACATAACTTTCCAAAGCTACAAACAAACATAGAATATTGCATTAGGGAGCGGTGAAATCCACTTGCTACATTTTTTCCTGGGAAGCCCTTCTCGCACAAGGGTCAATCATGAGGTTGCATTGAGACTGGCATAATTACTCACCCTTCTTTGTTGGTCTTGGTGTAGAGATTGCGCGTATTATGGGGGTCACTTGAACATATACCCACAATGATGAGTGGAAGCCTTTCAAGTTGATTTCGGGCTAGATATCCTACCTTTGCACGTGGATCGAACTGTCGACTATTTCCCCAAGCATCACTGTAGTAGTTGGTAACCTTAGTGGCCTATCTTCTTAGGTTATTTACACAAGGTGACTGTGGAGGGGCAAGTCTTCATGGTACCTGGAATCGACGTTGGCCAAACTCACTCGGGCTCCTTGGAGGGTATACCCACGATTATGTGTGGGAGCTTGCACCAGGATGTAAGTCCGTTAAGCAGGTCGTCAACGTAACTTTTCCACCCGCTCTATCTCATCCCTTTCTTACTTTGTTCCTGCGACGTTGGATTTCATCACCAACTAGTGAGCTCATTATGAGAAGGTTTTGTTTGCTTGCTTGCTTACTAGATTTTTAGCGTGTGTTGTTTGTTTTCCCTAGTGGACTCTAGGTTGGGATCTTTGTTTTAAATGGCGTCAGTTCTCGGAACAACCAATGAAGGAACCCCTGTTCCAGGGGAACCTTTTGTTTTTCCTTCTTACGGGAACATTGGTCCTCCTCACATCGCTACTTTGAGCCTTACATGTCTCACAATTGGATTGTCGGTGTGGTTGTTTTCCACTCAAGTAATCCCAAATGCAGCTAGTGCTTCTGTTGTAAGCACTTCCCCCCAAGAACATCAACCTCATGTTGATCATCCGCCTTCTTCACCTGTAATATCTCCTTCGCCTTCTTTATTTTCAAGGTCTTCTTTCGTTTTGTCTTCTTCGCCGAGTGAAATCTCTCAAGCTAGTAACCCGGTGGATAAGAATAATAAGAAGAAAAATAAGCAAGGATCCAAAATTCCATCCTCTATCAGACACGTTGGAAAGAAACCAATTACTGTTGATCATGTTGGGAGTGTTGATGATATCAAGATCACCCAAACAACCTGTAAGCCCAAGTACCCTTGTAGGATTTGTCAAGGTAGTCATCTTCTTAAGGATTTCCCTGGTCTATCCAAGGTTATAGAAGCATGGTCTACACACCCTCCCCAACCCATGTTATCAGCCTCTGAACAACATGTTGGTGACCTCCCGTCAGCTAGTCAAAACTCACCTTTTACCTCGTATGGACGAAGCCTTGAAATTATTGGAAGACATGAATATTTCACGGCCTCAACTTCCAGCTTCTTATCACAAGCTTACTCTCAACCCACCTGTAGTTGATGGAATGATCAATCTGGTTCCCCTGTCGGTCAGTCTAGCTAATCATGTCATCAATCTGGTCACATCCTTAGTTGAAACAATTGACAAAGTGGTCAATCTGATCTCATCATCGATCGATCCTACTCTCCCACTCGAGAGAAAACCCAATACTTCTCACATTTTTCTCGTTGATACAAAATCTACTATACCGGGGGGGGATTCCTCCTTCTCTCATGGAACCCCATCCAAGTAATGAGTCCATCCTTTTTAATTGGGGTGTGCTAACCAAACCTCGTCTTCCCTCTCACATTCCTTTCCATATTACAGTACATGTTTGTGGTCGGGACTTTCCTCAAACATTGATAGATGAAGGTGCATCCATTAGTATGTTTTCCTCTATTGCTTGGCAAGCTTTGGGTTGTCCTCAGCTTGCGTTAGTTATGAAGAATCTGTTAGCTTTTAGCAGAAGAACCAGTCAACCTTTAGGTACCCTTCCTAAGTTACCTGTAACTTTGGGAGGGAAAACTGTCTTTATTGATGTCATGGTAGTCCAAGACCCCTTGGATTTTGCTTTACTCCTTGGGTGGGATTATGTCTATGCCATGAAATATGTGTCCACTCTTTTTCGTGTGATATCTTTCCCTCACGATGGAAGAACTGTGACTATTGATCAACTTTCATTCATCAGTCCTAACTAGATTACCTCCCTAAATCATTCTTATATGCATATGGTATCGCCCCTACCACAGGGCAATTATGTGGCATTGTCTCCCATGACTTTAGCTTCCGATGATTTGGATTTAGTAGTTGACATGGTGATGTCTTTGATAGGGCTATTGGAGTCTAGCCTCCTTACCCCTATCGCGACCCTCGACATGTGTTCCTTCCAGATTGTGTTTCTTCCGTCAAGTGAAGATCTCTTGGAGGCAATGGCCGAGGTTTGTCCCTTGACATGGTATCCTTCTAGAGCTTTGTCCTCTTGGAAGCGGTGATCAAGAAGAGAGATTATGAGCATGATTTTCTGATTTCAAGCTCGTTAAAAAATGAAACCATCCTTGAGCATGGTTTTCTGATTTCAAGCTCGTTAAAAAATGAAACCAACTATGAGGATAATTTTTCGCGTCTCTATAGCAACCTCGTTAAAAAATGAAACAAAGCCTATGAGCATAGTTCCTATTTCTGTGTCAAGATCGTTAGAAAATGAAACAAAGGTCTAGGGATTGAACCTAGATTCTCAAGCATAGTTCTTATCCTGTGTCAAGCTTGTTAAAACATGAAACAACTTCCCCCTCTCTGTTGAGTCAAGTCCTTCATCTAGTATTTGAAGATTCATTTTCATCCACCTTTGAAGTTGGAATAAATGAAGCTTGGGGGGTAATGTTTCCAGCCTCTGGACTTCATGCTGAAGTTAAACCGTTGGCTTCTTAAGCTGGGGGATAAGTACCAACCATCCCTGGATTATGCATTGGGAAGTCACAAACATAGTTTTTTTTGGTTCAAGCTTGTGTAAAAATGAAACCAAGTCCAAGCATAGTTTTGTTTAGTTTTTAATCTTGTGTAAAAATAAAATCTATCCCAAGCATAATTTTGTTTTGTTTTAAGGCTTGCATAAAATTTAAAAGAATCCCAAGCTTAGTCTTTGTTCTTTCTCATGCTCATAAATCAATGAGAATGTAACCGAGTATACTTTTATCACTTTTTCGGACTCATAAAGTTTATACGAAAAAGGAACCCACTGGAGTTCCCTTTAAGCTCTTTTTAGACTCTCTAAACATGAAAATATTGTCAAGCGACCTTGTTCTTTTCATGCTCGTTAAAGTATTTGAAGAAAATGTATGTTGAGAAATATTTTATCTCTTTTTTGGTCTCATCAGAATACTTTACGAAAAAGGAACTGAGAGATTTCTCTTTAAGTGTTTTTCAGACTCTCTAAACATGAAAAACCCATGAGTTTATTTTTTTTGGACTCGTAAAACAAACATCGAAAGGCCCGTATGGGACCGAACCACTCCTTCCTAGGGTTCGCTAAACATACTCCGAGGGACTCATCCAAATGATGATCTTACATTACAAGCATATGTTATCCTCCTCAAGCTTGCGTAAAAATAAAGAGGTACTCACCAGAAATGGTGGGGGGGAAATTGGGAAAGTAATGTGTCTAAACCTGTATTCTACGGAAGAGTCGCTTTTGAACATGACACCCTTTCACTCACCTTGTGTCTAGGTTGGAAAATACTCTTGTCTCTTGATCATGCTCCTTTATAAGATTACAAATTGGTCTGTGATCCCTATTGTTGAGTCGGTTTTTCCAGGACAGTTGTCGTGTCGTCAATATAGTCAAAAAATAAGTTCAACCCGGAAATATTTCTATTGTGTCGGCCATTCCTGCAGTCCTTAAGCATTCTATTGCATCGTCCATCCCTGAGTCAATCCTAAATCACTGGTTACTTTGATCTACATCAAATCTTGTTACCCATTTAGTGTCATTGATGGGCGATACATTAAGGCCCTCCTATGACGAGTCTTTTCATGTAGACTTCAACTCATTATCCAAGAATTAGACTTAAAAACTAATTGATACCTCGGAACTTGCATGCCTCAATGGCAGGTTTCCTCACTTTCGATAGTGGGTTTTCATTATTGACCCTTGATCGAGAGATTCGACTGAGTGTTTGGCCTCGGATCATTGATTCACATTTGTTAGATTGTACAAGAGTACCTTGGGAGTCATTGACATTAATGGTGATTTCTCTCGCACTTGTTAACGGTATTCATTAATGACCGGTAATCAGGTAGTTTCTACCATGTTCAACTTCAACACATGTATTCGCATGGTTAGATCTGTACTATAGAGTGGTGGAGATGAAGACCCTGCATCTTTTCTGACAGATTCAGGTTGCATTGGATTCTAGTCATATTATACTGTTGCATAGATCCACATTGTATGTCTCGTGGCTATGTTCAAATTTGACTCTTTAATAGATAGATCCATAGTGTATTTTTGGTGGCTATGTTTAGATTTGAGTCATATTGGCATGGATCCATAGTGTATGTTTGGTGGCCATGACCTATCTTACTTGACATGGATCTTTGCATGTCAACATTTATGCTCTGAGTCATTTGTATTCTAAGTATGGGAATTCCTACCTCAGTGATGATATATTATTGTACTGTATTTCTTTGTTTGTTGGTAGGTTACTGACCGACGTGTTCCTTGTTCCCTATACACACTCGACAAATTATTTCAGCTATCACTTTGTTCTAACTTCATACTTTGGGGGGCTCTCTGTTACACATTATTTTCGTCACCCTTATGACCATTAATGATGTAAACCTATATGTTTCCTTCAGAGAGGTCAGTGGCCTGAATTCTTAAAGAAAGAAGGGAGAATAAATTCCTCTGAGAGAAGGAGTTGTATTTTCCTTTGTAAAAACCCTATTTTGGAGGATTTTCGCAAGTTGCTCTATACATAGGGTGCAAAAATGCCTGATTTCCACAGATTTAATTATAGCTAGGTTGCGAAGTTTCCACAGGCTGCATTATAGCTAGGGTATGGCAGCCTTCGTACATGGGAAAAACGAGCATCTCCTCGATGATTCTAGAAGGAGAATCTTCTATGGTGAGGTGGCTTCCGAATGGTTTGGATCTTACTCGTTTTCATGATTTAGTGGGATCATCCTAACCTCCTCACTTTATCCTCTTCATCTTATAAAAGGAGAGGAACCCTCATGGAGGAAGTTAGTTGGATTTGGCTTGGAATTATTAGCTTGGTTAGAGTGGCTTTGAGATTTTCTTTTGTCAAGATAGATGTCAGATATATAGTCTCAGAATTCTTGGATCAAAAGTGTGTGGGAAGTAAGGAACTGTTGAAATGAACCTTACAATATCAAGGCATCTGGTTGTAATATCTCTTCCTATTATTTAATATAATACAGTTGCATGTTTTTTTCCCATAGAATTATCTTTATTTTATTGCGTAATTCCTTGAACATATGCATAGGTTGTCATTGAATATACTTCTACTACTTTCACTTTGGTTGGTTTCTGTCTCACTGCAGAATCAATATCACAAGAGCACCGAAGCGAAACAGGAACAACAAAGACATAAAGAAGTGTCAGTTAAAGGTATGTCTCTCATATTTTGTTCGGTATTAAATTCAATTATTAGAGCCTAGGGAAAGCACCATGTTCTGTCTTGTTTTTCTCTAGATCTAGGTGGATCTAGGGAGATTAGTTTATGTCCGCATTCACTGATTTATCCAATAACAACAATGTTTTTTACATTTTCTTTTTTTTTATATATATGTTGAGTCACAATACCATCATTTTCATGATCGTACCTCTTGAGTAAGGAGAAGAAATTAAATTAACGTTGAATAATTAAAATTGATTAGAAACTATTGTATTTTTTAGGGTACATAAACAAGTATTGGACCTAGAGCCTTGGAATATGATTTTGTGAGTAAAATTCTCCAAGGATATAAAACTCAATGTATGTGTCTGACCATGGAGTGGTGAAATCCATTATGTAATTGGTGACGTCAGGAAGCTTTGCTCACACCAAAGTTAAGTATGAGGTCACGTGAAGTTGGTTGCAGAGATAGCCCTCTAATGCCTTCCTAGTGTTAGAGATATTTATGGGGTTCTATTCGTATCTGGGGGTCTCTCTAGTGCCCTTACCTCCTTGAAAGGAAGTGCTTTCGAGATTTTTGGCTTTGCTACCCTGCCCATATGGTGGAATGGACTTGTGACTGCTCATTTGCGCATTAGTTATTTCATGGTGACTTTAGTTGCTTGACATATGTAGCCACATAGGTTACTTGCAGGGGTTATTTTGTAGGTACCCTGAGTCAGATAAGGGTCGGACAACACACATACTTTATAGAGGGTTTCCTCTCTAGAGGGATCTAACCAACTGCATTGTGAATCCTATGAGGGTCCTTATAATTGATTATGACACCTCCACTATGTTGTTGCGAAGTCTCAGGCCCCTCCTGGGTGAGGAATACCTACTTTAGTTTGGGAGGTCACTTTCATCCATCATATCATGTTTGTGTGCATTAGCATTTATCTTTATTTAAGAGTGTTATCTATGATTATTAGTCAGCCTTAGGATTTTGTATTGTATCTCGGGCTATGATTCATCATGGAGAAATACCAACCTCCTCATCAGTATCTTTGTGTTTTGAAGCTACCACGACATCTTGATCCTTTACCGAAGTTGCCTCCTAAAATGTGTAGAGTTAATAATAGTGGTACATATATCTCCATCAACCAAGATCGTGATCTCCCTTCCATGAGTACCAAGTCATATATAAATGTCTCAAGAAGCCCTTCGAGTCTTGTATGCTCTGTGATTAGTGGGCTCCCCTTGAATCCCTTTTTGTCAGCAGTTTGGATGTCGGAGGCTCCCTCATCCAGTGATACCCAACCCATGGTATCTGCTCAACCCCTTGGAATGAATCCCTTTGCATTTCTGTACGATACACCAAATCATATTACTCAGTCAATACCTTCGGCCACTAATCCTTTTTTGTATGGTATGCCATATATGACTTCACATTTCTCATCATCCATTAAGACATCTCATGTGTATCCTAGTTTTGGGTCTGGGAGCATGATGCCTCCTTACCTTCTTTTCTCATTTGGTGGGGTTCATGTCCCTCAATCAACTCCTACGATAGGAGGTTGAAATCCTCCTTATGGACCCAATCCTAGCCAAAATTTTCTAGAATGGAATCCACATATGGGTGGTCCTTGTACTTCTTATATTTCATCTGTCATTCCTTCATCCACATCATCGGTTCCTACAAACGCTTTTATTATGGAGGACCCCCCTCTAACCTTTGGTTTTTCATCCAAAGGGAGTTAGTTTAATAGTATGGGAAACCCCCTACAGAGATTTCCTTCGTCTAGGGGAAATATATATCCTCATATGAGTAATCCTTATAATGTCGCTTTCTTTTGCAAGCAACTTCCTTGATTCCCTTACAACCTTTTATGAATCAGTTGGGAGGATGATACTATCCTAATGGCTAGGGCCATGGTATATACCAAAATTCTCATTGGTCCGCGATCTCTCAAAAAAAATCTTTCTTGGGAGCATGGCCTCATATGTCGCAACCCTAACTCCCTTTTCTAGCCACGTTAAATCTTCCAAACTTGTCAAAATTTATGAATGAACTTGTGCGTCACAATCCTTCATGACCCCCTGTCCCCACCAAGATTCCTTCTGAAATTCCAAAGTTTGAAGGAAATACTGGTGAGGACTCAAGTGATCATGTGATTACCTTTCACCTATGGTGCTCATCTAAGTCCCTTAATGACGATTCTATTTGTTTGAGGCTATTTCAATGCAGCCTCACCAATGTCGTCATGAAGTGGTACATTGAGATACTTGGGGGAACTTGTGGAACTTTTGGTCATATGGTAATGGTTTTTCTCAATCACTTCCAATTATCGGTTCATTATGATGTCGACCTAGAAATTTTGCTGACTCTTTGTCAAGATAAAGCCACCCATATCTTCGATCATATCCAAGAGTGGCGTAGATTGAAGAGATTGATTAAATCCTACATTCCTATAGAGTTTTTGTTAGAATGGTTCCTCAAGTATTTGTTGACTTACATTTCGAAGGATGTTTCTACATTCAGAGTAACATCTGAGGAAGAAGCCCTCTTCAAATATTGACAGTTGGACCTTATATATGCTCAATCTAGGATTCTTTACGAAATTCTCCCTGATGCACCACGGTCAAATTACGATCCTAGAAAAAATATTGGGCCTCATGCCGATGGAATTGTAGGCTCCTAAAATGCTAAGAATACAAACCTGGTGACGAACTAGTTGAAAGATTTGTCTCTTAACCAGTCTGTAGAAGGACAAGCTTCAAATTCATCCTCCACTACCCAATTGGTGGATGTGCATTATGTACAGTTTTCATCAAATCTAAACAGTAACCAGCAACTCGGAGGGAAAAAGAGGAAAGGACGAGGTAATAATCGTAAGGGTGGGAAGAATAATAATAATAAAGCCAAGGATGACAATAATAATGATAAGTTGAATAATAATGTTGGTGAGGGAAAGAAAGAAAAGAGGAAGGTGAATTTTCCCTGTAAACTTTGTAAAGATGATCGCCTTACCCACTTGTGCACCAAAATCGAGGAAGCCTCGAGGCTCTTAGTGCAACCGCCCTCTCTTCTCACTAACATGTTTACACATAACCAAAATATTGCCTCGGGGACCTCTAACACTATAAGTGCATCGAGCATGATTCAAAACCCATCGATACATGAAGGTGGCCATATATGCGTCAATATGGTTAAGTCTCAAATTGATATAGCCACTCGATCTCACAATTACGGTTCTTAACAGAATGTTTTAGGTCCAGAGCCTCCTCCTCCCCTGGAAATACATTTTCATATTGATAAGCCAGAACCTCCACCTCGTATTATGAAAGGAGTCCTTAAGCACTCTGCCCACAATCTTAATTCCATAGCCGCCCAAAATTACTCAATTATCGAGGATTTGGGCCAAACCCCATGCATGATGTCATCTTTGGAGGTTATTCAACTGTGTCCTTCATAGAGGAATGCCTTGTTATATTCATTAGGAGCTCTAGACCTATTTGGCTAAAAGGTTATCAAGTTTGATGTCACGGACGTTAAGCCTCGCCTACATTACCACATGGACTCTCAAATCCATGTAGAGTACATGAAAGTTACCATCAAGTGTAATGTAATTAATGAAGGTGCTTCAACATCCATGATGTCTCTAACTTGTTGGAAAGCCATTAGCTCTCCACCCATGTCTCAATCCATGACCATGTTAACTGCATTTTATGGACATTATTTTATATCCCACGACATCCTTCCTTCTTTCTCGATCCAGTTAGGTGGAAAGACTGTGGAGGTGGAGGTCGAGGTGGTTAATGCATCTCTCAACTACAACATTTTGCAAGGGAATAATTGGACTTATGCTATGATAACCATTGTGTCGTTGGCTTTTCGTGTTCTATTCTTTTGTCATGAAGGAAAGACTATGACGATCAACCAATTTTCCTTTGTGCATCCTATTCCTACTGCATCGGTGGGGCCTACGATCCATGTTATTGATAATTATCAGTGTTAGCACTCTGTAAACTCTATCCAACTGAATAGATAGCCAACAGAGGTAACTATTTCAACCAACTTTAGAGCTGAGGCACTAGCCTGCTCAACTCAGAGAGGGCTCTCTCATGTCACTTGATACATCTATGGAAATCGGTGGCTAGAATTGGTTTGTTTTGGGGTTTTAATAAAGTTGTTGAAGAGATGAAGATGACCTTTGGGCTATGGGGTCAATAATGTAGGATGCATTTCCAAATCGTGAAAACAATCAAGAATAAAAGGCTAAATGAGGAAGTGACTTCTGAGTTTATGCTTGAAAATTTTAGATGATATCAGAAGAAAAGAAACACACAACTATTATCAGATCATTATAGTAATGAATTCTGAAATGGTTTAGAAGAGATGAGCATAGTCTAAATCGCCAAGCCGAGAGCACTGAATAATGAATTCTGGACTTTTAGTTTCTCAATTTAGACAGAAGAAAGAAAAAATAAAATACAGAATAACAGGAATCACACACTATGAGAGGAAACGAGACTCATAACACCACCAATTAGAATATTTTCATAAAAAATCCCAAAATATGCCTCTACACCCATGTACTCATTCCAACCCTAGAGATTTATAAAGTTTTCCTGCACAGAGGGAAAGCTCCTCTTTTCTCCATGCTTCTATACTCGTGAGGCCAAGCATATATAGATGAATTTCATATGGAATTTAAAACATTCTGACTTCCTCATAATTCTAAAAACAGATACAAGATACAAAAAGGAAGAACATTTGTAAAAGAGATGTGAATTAAGGCCATAGGAAAATTGGTTTCGGTCAATCCACCATCTCCCCCAATGCGTGTGTAAGAGAGCTACACGTTCCCCATCGAAACCAGAGTAGTTTTCCCCGGTCTGCCTTCGCGATGTTAAGTTCCGTGCTATTTGTTTGTCCGATGTAGGCTTCGACCGTAGATCTGAGATTCTTCAAGATCGGCGGCCCACCAAGCTACTCCCTTCCCACTTCCGCTACATTTGTTCATATGCTGCGAAATATAGCCGAGCGCCCTGAACTATCGCACCTCTACTATGGTATAGCGTCTCGCTAAACTTCAGAAGTTTTTAGATCCCAATAAAAATTGTTAGGGTGATAATATTGGCTCCAACTGGGGATGCTATCCTCCCAGTGAGGTAGCAAAGAACTCGTAGACCCGGTGCCTGATCCATGGGGTCGTTCCCCAAAACATGTGTGTGTCCGGCTCCTACCAAGCTCTGTGCACTGCTTCCAACTGCATGGGGGACGTCTGAGTGCATTATTGAAAACTGACTGTATCTAGTGCTAGAAAACTCAAACTGGAAAATGCTTGACCGAAAAGCTTATTTTCACATCCCTACCTACCCTAATACTGTTGGAATGACCACTCGCTCAAGTGATGCTAAAGTGCCAATGCAGCCAATCAAGCAATTGGCTTCCTGATTTTCCTTTGTTCACATTTTTCTCAAGCTGGTAGAAAAATGTAAAGGATGGCAGCTGAAAAAACAAATTGAATCCAAAATCTGAGCTTATGAACGAAGCAAATTCATCCTTCACTGAAGAATGTAATAGGATGGCCATCGGATCTTGAAAATCATGAAAAAGAATTTCTCCCTGATGAGAAAAAATCGAAAGGCAAGTATCTTTCATCAGTGTTAGTTGTTTTTGCTCTATTTCTTTTGTTCTGAGAACATCTTCGAATGAAATGACGATGATAGGCTTGTCTGCTTGGCCATGCATATCAACAAAAATATTCATATATTCTTGAACATCTTCAAATATGATAGCCATATAATATGCACCAAGGTTATCCTCTTGTTCATCAAACAACTCTGATGTGGTTTCATTAAATTTCTGGAAATTTGTTTGAGGACAACCACTTTGACTTTCCAGTGAATAAATAGAAATAAGTTCCTGCTCATTCACTACTTCACAGTCTAGAAATCTCGCGGATAGATTTTCAAAAACCTAATTTTTAAATGACTTGAATAAAACCACTGCCTCTTCATTTTCT
This sequence comes from Picea glauca, assembly GCA_000966675.3. Lineage (NCBI taxonomy): Eukaryota > Viridiplantae > Streptophyta > Pinopsida > Pinales > Pinaceae > Picea > Picea glauca. Next base: position 700,711 of record JZKD02S1706720.1, read on the forward strand.
TTCTGTGTTTTTGATGGACAAATGGCATACACTGCTTCATCTATGTCATTTGTTTCTTTATTGTTGGAAACTTCCATAGATGCAATTTTAGAATCTTCATCCATGTCTATGTTGCTTAAAAATTTAACCACGATGTCATTCTCAAGGGAAGAGAAAATACTCTGAAACACCTTTTCACGTTGAGAATCCATATTGATTTCGGGATGGAGAAAATGACCTTGAACAATACTTTCTTGAGCAACTTCTTCTTCCTTTTCAGGATGATAGCTGAACATAGACTGCAAATCTAAGCTGACATGACCCTTTATGTGATTGTCCATAGAATTATCATCACCACTCCGTTCATGCTTGGAGGATCCATGTCCTGAGATACTACAAATATTTTTCTTCAATAATTCGAAAGAAGAAAAACATAATGGTAGAGTTGTCCTACCTGATTTGAAACCATCTTCAATTTCATTTCCAACATATGGTTGTATTTCAGCGCAAGCAATAGGGTCTTCAAGCGCATGAAAAGAATGTTGTGACATCTTGTCATTCTACTCCATTGATCTAGCGTGGATTTGCATAAGCACAAATTCTTTTTCTTCGATGATGATTTTAGGATTTTCTTTTAGCAATTTGAAAGAAGAAACCCATAGAAGTAAGGAATTCCCTTCAGTTGATTCAATACTCTCTTCTTTGTAATTGTGATATGCAGCCTGATTTCTTTCATTATACTACTGAAAAGGAACATTTTCTGATAGATAACATGTGGTTGATTGTTCCAGGGGTTCAACATCATAATCATCATATGTAGGCAAATCATTAACATATGCCATGTCATCTAACAAGAACAATCTTAGAACATCAACCTGTTCTTCAACAAGCTACTTTTCACGCTCGTATTCTTGACTATCTACAAATGAATACATAAAACGATCATCCCTCTTCTCATCATGGGATGGATCAACACCTCCTCTTTCAACAAGTGGGATGTAATTTTTTGCAAAATCATTAGCATTGGAAACTTCAAGAGGACCTATGATATTGTCAATTCTATGCTCAAGATTCCAATCAACTATTTTATATTCATATTCACTTTCATGTCCTTGAACATTCAACCCCTCATTTTGGGTTTGTTTACATGCTTGGATGTTGTGTTGAATGTCCTAAGCATCACTAAACATTTGTTGTAAGGACCCA
>JZKD02S1706721.1:32842-79754 GCA_000966675.3 Picea glauca
TTTGTGTTGGTTTTCATTGATGATATCCTAATCTATTCCAAGAATAGGGATGAAAATGAAGAACATCTCAAGCTAGTATTCCAAATACTAAGAGAACACCAATTCTATGCTAAGCTTAGTAAGTGTGATTTTTTCTAGAAACAAGCCCATTACTTAGGCCATGTTATTTATGAGGAAGGAGTGGCAGTTGATCCTGAAAATATTAAAGCCATCATGGATTGTCCTACCCCAAAGGATGTATATGATATTAGATCCTTTATGGGCCTTGTAGGATACTATAGGATATTCATAAAGGGATTCTCCAATATTGGTTTCCCAATCACCGCCCCTCAGAAAAAGGGAGTTAAATTCATTTGGACATCGAAATGTGAAGAAATATTTCAAGAGCTAAAATACCTTCCAACCAATGCGCTTGTACTGAATATTTCAGACCCAAACAAGGACTTCCTTGTGTGTATAGATGCCTGCAAGGAAGGGCTCAGAGGTGTTCTCATGCAAGAAGGACATGTGATTTGCTAGGAATCCAGAAAATTGAATGAGAATGAAGTCAATTATGTGACCCACGATATGGAATTGGCTTCCATAGTGCATGCTTTAAAAATGTGGAGGAATTACCTCTTAGGTAGAAGATTTCTACTTATGACAGACCATATTGGGTTAAGGTATTTGTTTGACCAACCAAAACTCAATGTGCGACAAGCTAGGTGGATGGATCTCCTTAGTGAGTTTGATTTTGATTTGAAATCAAACATTCTAAAGGAAATGAGAATAGCATGGATGTTGTCCTTAGTAGGAGGATGGAAGTGGTTCACTTGGCAACTGTAAGCGCCAGTGAATTAGACATCAAAGAGAGAGTCAAAACTGCATAAGAAACAAATGCATTTTTCAAGACCGTGACATCATACCTAAAGCAAGAGCCCACATGGATGAAGTACAAAGGATATTAGATGCTTAATGATGTCCCAGTGACTTACAAGGGCACATTGTATATTCCAAATTGTGATGACTTGAAGAGGTTCATAATGGATGAACTACACAAAAGACCATATACTGGTCATCCTGGTTATCAGAAGATGATCACAACTACTAGGAAACTATTTTATTGGCCCAGAGTGAAAAATGACATAGTTGATTACTTAGCTAAATGTCTAGAATGTCAGTAAGTCAAAGCAAAGCACCGACACCCAGCAGGGATGTTGCAGACCCTAACAATTCTTGAATGGAAATGGGAAACCATCTCCATGGATTTCATCACATGATTACCAAGATCAACCAAATAGAACAACGCCATCATGGTAGTTGTGGACAAACTGAGAAAGGCTGCTCACTTCATACCCATCAATTCAACTTGCAAGGCAATAGATATTTCCATCGTTTTCATGAAATAATTTTTTAGACTGCATGGAATGCCTAAGGAAATTATATCTGACAGAGATACACAATTTACTTCAAACTTTTTGAAATCTTCATTTTCTGGTTTTGAAACAAAATTGCTCTTTAGTACAGACTATCACCCTCAAAATGATGGGAAGACAAAGAGGGTAAACCAAGTGTTAGAAGACATGTTGAGGATGCATGTAATGCATCAACCCAAGAAGTGGGAGGACTGCCTACCATTGGTAGAATTCGCTTACAACAATAGTTATCAAGAGTCATTAAAAATGAGTCTTTTTGAGTCCATCTATGGAAGACATTGCAACATTCCAATCATCTAGAAAATTCTAGTAGACAAATTTACAATTGGGCCAGATATTATAAAGAAAATAGAACAACAAGTAATTCAAATCAGGAAAAATCTGAAGATAGCCCATGATAAACAAAAGAGCTACGCAGACATGAAAAAGACTCTTAGAGAGTTCAAAGCAGGGGATCATGTGTATCTCCGAGTTAGACCCAGGAAAAGATCTTTTAAGATGGGAGCTTGTGCCAATATGGCAACTTGGTATTGTGGACCCTTTGAAGTTTTGGATGGAGTTGGACCAGTAGCCTATCGGCTAACACTTCTTCCCACTATGAAGGAACATAATGTTTTCCATGTTTATTTATTAAAGAAGTATGTACATGATTCTAATCATATTATTGACTGGTCTGTGATTTAAGTGGAACCCAAGGGATAATTCCTGCCAGAACCTCAATGCATAATAGACAGGAAGGAAACCCCACTTGGGAACAAAACCATTGCATAAGTCAAGGTGCAGTGGAAACAATTTGGCCCAGATGAGGCTACATGGGAAATGGAGGATGCCATGAAACAAACATATCCATTTTTGAATACTTCTGTACATACAGAGTACATCGTTAGATAGAACATTGAGGACGATGTTCCTTTAGGGGGAGGGGGTTGTGATACCCCTGTTCCCCCCAGTTTGTAAATATAACTATAACTTGCCAAGATACTATGGTAGACTAAATATGTGTGAATGTTTGATTTTATGAACCTTTTTATAAAAGGGTCAATGCATGAGTTTTTTGTTATTAATAGAAATTGAATATGTGTTGCACAACTGATGAAAGGGGGGAGTTTGCCAAGATATACCATGGATGAAATGAGAGAGATGGTGAGGGGAAACCAAGAATGGTTGAGATGAACCTCACTAGACTAGTACCTACTAGGTGTAATTTCTCAATAGTCCTCTCACCTAGAAATGAATTACCAATCAGGCTAGTAGTTGGATGGCCATCCTCAAGAGTTAATGAGGAGATGGGGTAGGGTACCCCTCTGTAAGGCTTCTATGCATGACCATGAATTGGGATTTAGACCCACCAACCTTGCCGAGGAAGGTAAGAAAGGAGGTAATTTGGGGGATAGAAATAGATATGCAAGATAACAGAGTAAAGCGAACAATCTGGAGAAGGGAAGAGAAGCACACTTCAACTCTGGAGTTGAGAGAAGAGTTGATAAACAAGCTCAGTTCAGCTGAAAGAATCCATGGGCAGGGTATCACTACAAGCTGATAAACGAGGCTAACGAGTGATCGAGAAAGTGCTCGTGCAAACCTCCTTGCTTGGAGTAGAGAAAACCAGTTGCCAATATTTTTGTGGGAGGACGAGAGTAACCTCCATCCCTGACTGTTGTAGAGAAAGAAGAGAGAATCTCTCTCATAGCATCATGGTCTAGTGATGAAACCCCCCTCCCCTCCTGGGGTTCTGCGACCTCCCAGTCTAGGATATTTCAATATGCTGAGTCAAATTGACTCTTCGGGCCTTTGCTAGAGCCTTATTAATATTACACATGTCCCCTTTCCTTCTGTGTGTAGGTCCTGACAGACTCGTGGGCTATTCTTGTGCACTTCCAAAACACCAAGTTTCAGGCGCTAGCCCCTTCCTTCATATGACCCTGGGCTATGACCTCGTGGAAATATGTGACTGCGGGATTGTTCAAGGGTGGTTTTAGGCCAACCCACTTTTAGTCCCACAATTCACTAAAAAGGGCCACGTATGCCCTTCGCGATACCATGGTTTTAATTACAGCCAGCTCAAGAAAATTTAAGACCCGAGCATGTTTTGGCCCTGCAATTGAGCACAAACGTTGATCTTCAATCCCTTGGCGATGCCTCTCAATCAACGACTACTATATATCCTCCTTTTCCTTCCTTCTTTCCTCCTTCCACACATGATCTCAGATCTCCACAATCTATCGACACGTAACTCCTGTTCAAATCAATGACTACTGTTGATTCCGGCTCTCCGACCTTTGGGTTTTTTAGTTATCAACTCTTTGATTTTCCTCGTATAACAATATTCCGGAGTGGAATATCTACTGACACCTATCCTCAACAAAAAAATATTTCTGATGAACTCCGGATCTCTGACCTTCGAGAGTTCTTTCTCCTTCAAACATGTGTTTCTCCCAGAGTGCTCCGTACCTGGAGTTATAGATAGGATGCCACACATCTACTCTGATAAATGGTCTATATCCACTCTCCACAAACACAAATCTCTGGAGTGAATCTTTCTGGAGTGTTGAATCTTCTGACACTTGTATTCCCTGATCCAATGGCTTAAACAAACTCCGATGCTCCACGCTTCAGGAGTTCTTCAAATTCGTTCAACTACTTTCTTCCGGAGTGATTTTCCCTAGAGTGAAAGATCTTCTGCCACATGTCCTCTCTAAATCAACAACCTTGATTCTCTTCGATACTTCAACTCTTTCCAACCAAGACTAGATCAATGGTCCTTTGACCTCCTCCTTGATCAATGATATAGATCTCCTTCGGGACTTCGACGCTTTCACCCTTTTCTTTCGTCCGAAGTGCTCCATACTCAGAGTTCTAGATCTGGCACCATGTGTCCACTTTCAAATCAACGAATGTCATCCGATTTGGGGCTTCGGCCTTCAGGATTCTCAAATATCAACAAACATAAATCTCCAGAGGGAATCCTTTCGAAGTGTTGTATCCTCTGTCATCTGTCCTCCTTGATCCAACATCTACCCAATGGAGTGAATCTTCGTCCCTCCATGCATCTCTTCGCAGATCAACGATCCACATTCCTTCCTTCGGATCAACGACCCTTAGACATTTTGGGCTTCGACGCTTCAAGACACTCTGTAACACAACTTCACAAAAACCCCAAAGTACTATTCTCCGAAGTTCACGATCTGGTGACACTTGTCCAACCCAGATCAATGGCTCCCAGTTGCTTTGGCTATTCGGGCTTCGATGATCTCAAATATTAAACTTATCCTTCAATTTTCTCCCAGAGTACTTTCTCTTGGAGTTCACAATCCATCACCATGTACCCTTTCTAGATTTGACGGTCCATGTTTCTCTTTCGACTCTTCAACTTTCGACCCTTCGCACTTCGACTCTTCATTTCTTCGACTCCTTTGGGATTCGACTGTTCGGCTCTTCATCCCTTCGGCTCTTCGGGCTTCTAGAGTCTCAAGCTCCTGTGCTCTAATTTCTCCCAGAGTGCTTTCACTCGGAGACTCCGATCTGCTGACACGTATCCCCTTGGGGATCAGTGGCTAGGACCCACTTCAGGTCTTCAACGATTCTGATCTCTCCTTTTCCACAAACTTCTGAAGTTGTGGATCTTACGCCACTTGTCCTCCTTGACGATGGATGGTCCCTTCTCACTTCGGGACTTTGACAAGCCCACTCTCCTGTGAACACAAGGGTTAATTCTCGTGAACTTACCTCCGAATCCAATGACTGTTGGTCATTTGTGCTCAGATACAATAGATGAGATCTGGTCCTCTCCTCTGCACTTCCTTCGTTCACTGGATGTATATCTAATGGTCCAGGCTCCTTTTGACAACTGATTTGACGGCTGGTGTCACTCCTCCTCCTAAGCTTTCAACTTCTTCTGACTTGGAAGATTTTTCCAGTGTTCAAAGGCTTCGACCTTTGACCTTTCTCCCTGCAAACCCAACTTCCTTGGGTCTCGTCTTCACTTCTTAAAGAACTTATCTCTTATAAGCTTTAGAACTTGGAATAATTCCATCTCCCACACACTCCTTGCATTATCTATTCTGAGATTTTTGATTTACTCCATCTCTTAAGGGTCTCGACCCTTCTGTTTCCTTTCAAAGGAAAACTTCGTGCCCTCCTGGAAACCTTCTGCTCAAAGCACACCTTGCTAAGAATTTTCTTATAGAGTGTTCAACAACTCTGTGAGTCTCTTCCTATGATACTCTTCTCCCTGAACTCGACAAAGAGTTCCCTCTTTGCACACATGCACCCACTTGATGCCCACATGGCAGAGCTCCTTCTTAACATAGTGTTTAGTAACTCTGTATCTCTATGCCTTCTCTGCACAGATTCTTCCACCAAGGTATTTAGTAACCTTGAGGTTCCTCTTTGAGTTCTTATCACTCTAGTGCGCCCTCCTATCACATTCTTTCTTGACTCTTCAGAGTTCAGATGCACACTCCTTGCACTGGCTTCAACATGACTTCCAATGTTCTGTTGTGCATTCCTTGCATAGCCTAAAGAACCCATAACAATACTTCAAACTCAAACAAATATAAAGAAATTTATCTTCCTACTGCATATGAAACCTATCATACACCTACAACATATATTCATGGAACACATAAACACATGAATAACCATATGCAGGAAAAACTGTTTTTCTATTATCTCCGTGTGTCTATACAGATGTTTTACCAAAACTGGACTGCAATAGAGTCCCAGTTCTCTCAAGCTCTCTCCAAGAACTATTATACCTCCTATCCTAACTCTATCCCGAGTTCTTCTTTTGAGACCTCTCTACAAAGATCTCCCCCTCTTTTTTCAAAAGAGGACTCTACGAGCTTATTCTCTTCACTGCCTTAGTGCCATCACTGTCTCAGTTAAGACACCATACTCCTATGGCTCATTACATAAATGAATATCCAGACATGACTACGATCTAGACCTACTTACAGTCAACCATTTAAGGCGACCCTATCCACTACCTATACAAAGGTATGGCTTGGCATTTATTAGCCTTACAACACAAAATCCATATAGGATCATATTTTGAATTTAAAAATGGGAGGGTTAATGCCTCTCCCTCTCTGAAATGCGCACTGATGTGATAGAATGATGGCACATTTTATGATGTGGAGAGATGCTCCTGCATCATGCTCCACTGTTGGGAAAATCATGAGCTCCTGCTCATGAGTTACTCTTCTCAAGTGTTGAAATCCTCTTGGATCCCAAACTCTCCCTTGGATTTGTCCTCTAGCTCCCCTGCTTTGCTGCTGCTACTGCTTCATTTTCTTCTCCTCTGCTGCTATGGCAGGCTCTCCTCTGTTCAAATTCCCTTTGCTGACTGCTTCTTCTGTCAGCCTCTCTTGCACTGGTATATCTCCAACTTCCTCCAACAGTTCTCTGAGCTGGTATGCTCCTCCATCTGTCTCCAACCTGATCTTTTGGATGTGATGGCTTTGCACTATCACCCTTCTCTCTAGGGATTCCAATTCTTCATACAAATCAACAAAGTCCATGCTATCTTTTTCCTCTTCTACGATAGACTCCAGTGCTGTAGTCATCTCCTGTTTAGCTTCCTGGTTGAAAATTTTGAGCCATTTTGTTGAATGCTCTTCTCCTTCTGCTAGGGTAGAAATCAGTGTATGTTCCATTTCTTCCTCTTTGACAGTTTCTGTTGGCTGTCTTTCTTCTTCTGCTATACTTTCATCATGTGCACTGGCCTCTACTTGGTTGTTTGGTAGGAATGTCTTGATCCCTCCAATAATCAGAATGCTCCTCTGACCCTCTTCCTAGATGGTGAGAGTATTTAATTTCTCATCATATTCATTAACATGGTCTACAAACCCACATGAATATTCACCTATTAGCACTCCTTACTNTTTGTGTTGGTTTTCATTGATGATATCCTAATCTATTCCAAGAATAGGGATGAAAATGAAGAACATCTCAAGCTAGTATTCCAAATACTAAGAGAACACCAATTCTATGCTAAGCTTAGTAAGTGTGATTTTTTCTAGAAACAAGCCCATTACTTAGGCCATGTTATTTATGAGGAAGGAGTGGCAGTTGATCCTGAAAATATTAAAGCCATCATGGATTGTCCTACCCCAAAGGATGTATATGATATTAGATCCTTTATGGGCCTTGTAGGATACTATAGGATATTCATAAAGGGATTCTCCAATATTGGTTTCCCAATCACCGCCCCTCAGAAAAAGGGAGTTAAATTCATTTGGACATCGAAATGTGAAGAAATATTTCAAGAGCTAAAATACCTTCCAACCAATGCGCTTGTACTGAATATTTCAGACCCAAACAAGGACTTCCTTGTGTGTATAGATGCCTGCAAGGAAGGGCTCAGAGGTGTTCTCATGCAAGAAGGACATGTGATTTGCTAGGAATCCAGAAAATTGAATGAGAATGAAGTCAATTATGTGACCCACGATATGGAATTGGCTTCCATAGTGCATGCTTTAAAAATGTGGAGGAATTACCTCTTAGGTAGAAGATTTCTACTTATGACAGACCATATTGGGTTAAGGTATTTGTTTGACCAACCAAAACTCAATGTGCGACAAGCTAGGTGGATGGATCTCCTTAGTGAGTTTGATTTTGATTTGAAATCAAACATTCTAAAGGAAATGAGAATAGCATGGATGTTGTCCTTAGTAGGAGGATGGAAGTGGTTCACTTGGCAACTGTAAGCGCCAGTGAATTAGACATCAAAGAGAGAGTCAAAACTGCATAAGAAACAAATGCATTTTTCAAGACCGTGACATCATACCTAAAGCAAGAGCCCACATGGATGAAGTACAAAGGATATTAGATGCTTAATGATGTCCCAGTGACTTACAAGGGCACATTGTATATTCCAAATTGTGATGACTTGAAGAGGTTCATAATGGATGAACTACACAAAAGACCATATACTGGTCATCCTGGTTATCAGAAGATGATCACAACTACTAGGAAACTATTTTATTGGCCCAGAGTGAAAAATGACATAGTTGATTACTTAGCTAAATGTCTAGAATGTCAGTAAGTCAAAGCAAAGCACCGACACCCAGCAGGGATGTTGCAGACCCTAACAATTCTTGAATGGAAATGGGAAACCATCTCCATGGATTTCATCACATGATTACCAAGATCAACCAAATAGAACAACGCCATCATGGTAGTTGTGGACAAACTGAGAAAGGCTGCTCACTTCATACCCATCAATTCAACTTGCAAGGCAATAGATATTTCCATCGTTTTCATGAAATAATTTTTTAGACTGCATGGAATGCCTAAGGAAATTATATCTGACAGAGATACACAATTTACTTCAAACTTTTTGAAATCTTCATTTTCTGGTTTTGAAACAAAATTGCTCTTTAGTACAGACTATCACCCTCAAAATGATGGGAAGACAAAGAGGGTAAACCAAGTGTTAGAAGACATGTTGAGGATGCATGTAATGCATCAACCCAAGAAGTGGGAGGACTGCCTACCATTGGTAGAATTCGCTTACAACAATAGTTATCAAGAGTCATTAAAAATGAGTCTTTTTGAGTCCATCTATGGAAGACATTGCAACATTCCAATCATCTAGAAAATTCTAGTAGACAAATTTACAATTGGGCCAGATATTATAAAGAAAATAGAACAACAAGTAATTCAAATCAGGAAAAATCTGAAGATAGCCCATGATAAACAAAAGAGCTACGCAGACATGAAAAAGACTCTTAGAGAGTTCAAAGCAGGGGATCATGTGTATCTCCGAGTTAGACCCAGGAAAAGATCTTTTAAGATGGGAGCTTGTGCCAATATGGCAACTTGGTATTGTGGACCCTTTGAAGTTTTGGATGGAGTTGGACCAGTAGCCTATCGGCTAACACTTCTTCCCACTATGAAGGAACATAATGTTTTCCATGTTTATTTATTAAAGAAGTATGTACATGATTCTAATCATATTATTGACTGGTCTGTGATTTAAGTGGAACCCAAGGGATAATTCCTGCCAGAACCTCAATGCATAATAGACAGGAAGGAAACCCCACTTGGGAACAAAACCATTGCATAAGTCAAGGTGCAGTGGAAACAATTTGGCCCAGATGAGGCTACATGGGAAATGGAGGATGCCATGAAACAAACATATCCATTTTTGAATACTTCTGTACATACAGAGTACATCGTTAGATAGAACATTGAGGACGATGTTCCTTTAGGGGGAGGGGGTTGTGATACCCCTGTTCCCCCCAGTTTGTAAATATAACTATAACTTGCCAAGATACTATGGTAGACTAAATATGTGTGAATGTTTGATTTTATGAACCTTTTTATAAAAGGGTCAATGCATGAGTTTTTTGTTATTAATAGAAATTGAATATGTGTTGCACAACTGATGAAAGGGGGGAGTTTGCCAAGATATACCATGGATGAAATGAGAGAGATGGTGAGGGGAAACCAAGAATGGTTGAGATGAACCTCACTAGACTAGTACCTACTAGGTGTAATTTCTCAATAGTCCTCTCACCTAGAAATGAATTACCAATCAGGCTAGTAGTTGGATGGCCATCCTCAAGAGTTAATGAGGAGATGGGGTAGGGTACCCCTCTGTAAGGCTTCTATGCATGACCATGAATTGGGATTTAGACCCACCAACCTTGCCGAGGAAGGTAAGAAAGGAGGTAATTTGGGGGATAGAAATAGATATGCAAGATAACAGAGTAAAGCGAACAATCTGGAGAAGGGAAGAGAAGCACACTTCAACTCTGGAGTTGAGAGAAGAGTTGATAAACAAGCTCAGTTCAGCTGAAAGAATCCATGGGCAGGGTATCACTACAAGCTGATAAACGAGGCTAACGAGTGATCGAGAAAGTGCTCGTGCAAACCTCCTTGCTTGGAGTAGAGAAAACCAGTTGCCAATATTTTTGTGGGAGGACGAGAGTAACCTCCATCCCTGACTGTTGTAGAGAAAGAAGAGAGAATCTCTCTCATAGCATCATGGTCTAGTGATGAAACCCCCCTCCCCTCCTGGGGTTCTGCGACCTCCCAGTCTAGGATATTTCAATATGCTGAGTCAAATTGACTCTTCGGGCCTTTGCTAGAGCCTTATTAATATTACACATGTCCCCTTTCCTTCTGTGTGTAGGTCCTGACAGACTCGTGGGCTATTCTTGTGCACTTCCAAAACACCAAGTTTCAGGCGCTAGCCCCTTCCTTCATATGACCCTGGGCTATGACCTCGTGGAAATATGTGACTGCGGGATTGTTCAAGGGTGGTTTTAGGCCAACCCACTTTTAGTCCCACAATTCACTAAAAAGGGCCACGTATGCCCTTCGCGATACCATGGTTTTAATTACAGCCAGCTCAAGAAAATTTAAGACCCGAGCATGTTTTGGCCCTGCAATTGAGCACAAACGTTGATCTTCAATCCCTTGGCGATGCCTCTCAATCAACGACTACTATATATCCTCCTTTTCCTTCCTTCTTTCCTCCTTCCACACATGATCTCAGATCTCCACAATCTATCGACACGTAACTCCTGTTCAAATCAATGACTACTGTTGATTCCGGCTCTCCGACCTTTGGGTTTTTTAGTTATCAACTCTTTGCTTTTCCTCGTATAACAATATTTCGAAGTGGAATATCTACTGACACCTATCCTCAACAAAAAAATATTTCTGATGAACTCCGGATCTCCGAACTCCGAGATTTATTTCTCCTTCAAACACGTGTTTCTCCCAGAGTGCTCCGTACTTGGAGTTATAGATAGGATGCCACACATCTACTCTAATAAATGGTATATATCCACTCTCCACAAACACAAATCTCCGGAGTGAATCTTTCTGGAGTGTTGAATCTTTTGACACTTGTCTTCCCTGATCCAATGTCTTAAACGAACTCCGATGCTCCACGCTTCAAGAGTTCTTCAAATTCGTTCAACTACTTTCTTCTGGAGTGATTTTCCCTAGAGTGAAAGATCTTCTGCCACATGTCCTCTCTGAATCACCAACCTTGATTCTCTTCGATACTTCAACTCTTTCCAACCAAGACTAGATCAATGGTCCTTTGACCTCCTCCTTGATCAATGATCGAGATCTCCTTCGGGACTTTGATGCTTTCACCCTTTTCTTTCCTCCGAAGTTCTCCGTACTCAGAGTTCTAGATCTGGCACCATGTGTCCACTTTCAAATCAACGAATGTCATCCGCTTTGGGACTTCGGCCTTCGGGATTCTCAAATATCAACAAACATAAATCTCCAGAGGGAATCCTTTCGAAGTGTTGTATCCTCTGACATCTGTCCTCCTTGATCCAACATCTACCCAATGGAGTAAATCTTCGTCCTCCATGCATCTCTTCGCAGATCAACGATCCACGTTCCTTCCTTCGGATCAACGACCCTTAGACATTTTTGGCTTCGACGCTTCGAGACACTCTGTAACACAACTTCACAAAAACCCCATAGTACTATTCTCCGAAGTTCACGATCTGGTGACACTTGTCCAACCCAGATCAATGGCTCCCAGCTGCTTTGGCTATTCGGGCTTCGATGATCTCAAATCTTAAAATTCTCCTTCAATTTTCTCCCATAGTACTTTCTCTTGGAGTTCACAATCCATCACCATGTACCCTTTCTAGATTTGATGGTCCATGTTTCTCTTTCGACTCTTCGACTTTCGACCCTTCGCACTTCGACTCTTCATCGCTTCGACTCCTTTGGGATTCGACTGTTTGACTCTTCATCCCTTTGGCTCTTCGGGCTTCTGGAGTCTCAAGCTCCTTTGCACTAATTTCTCCCAGAGTGATTTCACCCGGAGACTCCGATCTGCTGACACGTATCCCCCTAGGGATCAGTGGCTAGGACCCACTTCAGGTCTTCAACGATTCTGATCTCTCCTTGTCCACAAAATTATGAAGTTGTGGATCTTACGCCACTTGTCCTCCTTGACGATGGATAGTCCCTTCTCACTTCGGGACTTTGACAAGCCCACTCTCCTGTGAGCACAATGGTTAATTCTCGTGAACTTACCTCCAGATCCAATGACTGTTGGTCCTTTGTGCTAAGATACAATAGATTAGATCTGTTCCTCTCCTCTGCACTTCCTTCGTTCACTGGATGTATATCTAATGGTCCAGGCTCCTTTTGACAACTGATTTGATGGCTGGTGTCACTCCTCCTCCTAAGCTTTCAACTTCTTCCGACTTGGAATATTTTTCCAGTGTTCAAAGGCTTCGACCTTTGACGTTTCTCCCTGCAAACCCAACTGCCTTGGGTCTCGTCTTCACTTCTTAAAGAACTTATCTCTTCTGAGCTTTAGGACTTGGAATAATTCCATCTCCCACACACTCCTTTCATTATCTATTCTGAGATTTTTGATTTACTCCATCTCTTAAGGGTCTCGACCCTTCTGTTTCCTTTCAAAGGAAAACTTCGTGCCCTCCTGGAAACCTTCTGCTCAAAGCACACCTTGCTAAGAATTTTCTTATAGAGTGTTCAACAACTCTGTGAGTCTCTTCCTATGATACTCTTCTCCCTGAACTCGACAAAGAGTTCCCTCTTTGCACACATGCACCCACTTGATGCCCACATGGCAGAGCTCCTTCTTAACATAGTGTTTAGTAACTCTGTATCTCTATGCCTTCTCTGCACAGATTCTTCCACCAAGGTATTTAGTAACCTTGAGGTTCCTCTTTGAGTTCTTATCACTCTAGTGCGCCCTCCTATCACATTCTTTCTTGACTCTTCAGAGTTCAGATGCACACTCCTTGCACTGGCTTCAACATGACTTCCAATGTTCTGTTGTGCATTCCTTGCATAGCCTAAAGAACCCATAACAATACTTCAAACTCAAACAAATATAAAGAAATTTATCTTCCTACTGCATATGAAACCTATCATACACCTACAACATATATTCATGGAACACATAAACACATGAATAACCATATGCAGGAAAAACTGTTTTTCTATTATCTCCGTGTGTCTATACAGATGTTTTACCAAAACTGGACTGCAATAGAGTCCCAGTTCTCTCAAGCTCTCTCCAAGAACTATTATACCTCCTATCCTAACTCTATCCCGAGTTCTTCTTTTGAGACCTCTCTACAAAGATCTCCCCCTCTTTTTTCAAAAGAGGACTCTACGAGCTTATTCTCTTCACTGCCTTAGTGCCATCACTGTCTCAGTTAAGACACCATACTCCTATGGCTCATTACATAAATGAATATCCAGACATGACTACGATCTAGACCTACTTACAGTCAACCATTTAAGGCGACCCTATCCACTACCTATACAAAGGTATGGCTTGGCATTTATTAGCCTTACAACACAAAATCCATATAGGATCATATTTTGAATTTAAAAATGGGAGGGTTAATGCCTCTCCCTCTCTGAAATGCGCACTGATGTGATAGAATGATGGCACATTTTATGATGTGGAGAGATGCTCCTGCATCATGCTCCACTGTTGGGAAAATCATGAGCTCCTGCTCATGAGTTACTCTTCTCAAGTGTTGAAATCCTCTTGGATCCCAAACTCTCCCTTGGATTTGTCCTCTAGCTCCCCTGCTTTGCTGCTGCTACTGCTTCATTTTCTTCTCCTCTGCTGCTATGGCAGGCTCTCCTCTGTTCAAATTCCCTTTGCTGACTGCTTCTTCTGTCAGCCTCTCTTGCACTGGTATATCTCCAACTTCCTCCAACAGTTCTCTGAGCTGGTATGCTCCTCCATCTGTCTCCAACCTGATCTTTTGGATGTGATGGCTTTGCACTATCACCCTTCTCTCTAGGGATTCCAATTCTTCATACAAATCAACAAAGTCCATGCTATCTTTTTCCTCTTCTACGATAGACTCCAGTGCTGTAGTCATCTCCTGTTTAGCTTCCTGGTTGAAAATTTTGAGCCATTTTGTTGAATGCTCTTCTCCTTCTGCTAGGGTAGAAATCAGTGTATGTTCCATTTCTTCCTCTTTGACAGTTTCTGTTGGCTGTCTTTCTTCTTCTGCTATACTTTCATCATGTGCACTGGCCTCTACTTGGTTGTTTGGTAGGAATGTCTTGATCCCTCCAATAATCAGAATGCTCCTCTGACCCTCTTCCTAGATGGTGAGAGTATTTAATTTCTCATCATATTCATTAACATGGTCTACAAACCCACATGAATATTCACCTATTAGCACTCCTTACTGGTATGAACTCTCAACAGAGTCCATGAGACTCTCAGATAGTCTCATCTCTTTCCCCTCTCCCACCTGGCAATTCAGGACTTCTTTTCTACTTCCCACCTAGCAGTTTATGAGATCTTCAGCTAATCTCATCTCATTTCCCACTTGGAAATCTAAACTTTCAACACTGCTTCCCTAGTAGTATATGAGACCTTCCACTAATTTCTGCCCACCTGGCAGTTTATGAAATCCTCTACTAATATCATATCATTGCCCACCTGGCAATATGAATTTCCACTGCTGTCCTCCTGACAGTCTATGAGATTCTCCAATGATCTCATTTAATTTCCCACCTGGAAATTTGAAAATTCATCTCTGCCCTCCTGACAGTTTATGATTCTTGTAACTGATCTCCCTTCCTCATCACTGAGGGTTTGGATTGTGAACTCAATTCAATTTTCTCCCAGAGTACTTTCTCTTGGAGCTCACAAATGAAAACCATCTCCTCCTCTGTGTCACTGAGGTTTTCAGCATGCCTCAACCACCTCCTTACTATCTGTTTATGTTGTCTAGCCAACAAATTTTGAACAAGCCATTTTTCCTTCCTGTTCATAGGACATCCGTACATCTAGTGTACCTTTTCCTCTTGCTGCATCCTCAATGCTAGCTGTTCCATCCTTTCTCTTATCTCATTAAGCTCTAGATCCATCTCTGGATTTATTTTCTTCTTGTAGTATTCTCTCTGACCACGCTCATGGACTTTAGTATCCATTTCCACCTTCTGCTTGCCCTTCTGACAAGTCTTGTGGATAACTCTACATCCGAGAGCATCTCCATCTTGTCTTACAACTCACCTGGCTGTTTAAATTTTTGCTGCTGCGTACGTGCAACAACCTTATGACAGAGCATGAGTAACCTGCTTCCTTCACTTGCTATCTACAGACAAAATTTAACTTCTGATATCACTTAATGTTACCATATTTATCTCTTTTCACCTCCTCAGCTTTGCCTATGATCTGCAGACAAATTTTAGGCTATGATACCACCTGATAAAACCCCCCTCCCTTCTGGGGTTCTGCGACCTCCTGGTCTAGGATCTTTCAATATGCTGAGTCTAATTGACTCTTTGGGCCTTTGCTAGACCCCTATTAATATTACACAGGTCCCCTTTCCTTCTGTGTGCAGGTCTCGACAGATCCGCGGGCTATTCCTGCGCACTTCTAAAACACCAAGTTTCAAGCGCTAGCCCCTTCCTTCATATGACCCTGGGCTATGACCTCGTGGAAATATGTGAATACGAGCTTGTTCAAGGGTGGTTTTAGTCCAACCCACTTTTCATCCCACAATTCACTACAAAGCGCCACATATGCCCTTTGCGATACTGTGGTTTTAATTGCTGCCCGCTCAATAAAATTTAAGACCCGAGCATGTTTTGGCCCCGCAATCGAGAACAACCCGTTGATATCCAATGCCTTGGTGATGCCTCTCGATAAACGACTGCTATCTATTCTCCTTTTCCTGCCTTATTTCCTCCTTCCACACGCGATCTCAGATCTCCACAATCTATTGACACATAACTCCCGTTCAAATCAACGACTGCTATTGATTCCGGCTCTCTGACCTTTGGGAATTTTAGTTCTCAACTCTCTTCTTTTCCTCGTATAAAAATCTGCCAGATCCAATGGCTATAACAATCTGACACATGTCTTCCCCGATCTAACGACTTAAATGAACTATGACGCTCCACGCTTCGAGATTTCTTAAACTTCCTTCAACTACTTTCTTCCAGAGTGATTTTCCTCAGAGTGACAGATCTTCTGCCGCACATCCTCTCCGAATCAACAACCCTAATTATTTTCGGGACTTCATCTCTTTCCAACCAAGACCATCTCAACGGTCCTTCGACCTCCTCCTTGATCAATGGTCGATATCTCCTTCAGGACTTCAACGCTTTCACCCTCTGCTTTCCTACGGAGTGCTCCGTACCTGGAGTTCTAGATTTGGCACCATGTGTCCACTTTCAAATTAATGACTGTCATCTGCTTCAGGACTTCAGCCTTTGGGATTCTCAAATCTCAACAAACACAAATCTATGGAGGGAATCCTTCCAGAGTGTCATATCCTCTGACATCTATCCTCCTTGATCCAACGACTACCCAATGGAGTGAATCTCCATCCTCCATGCATTTCTTTGCAGATCAATGATCCACGTTCCTTCCTTCGGATCAACGACCCTTCGACATTTCAAGCTTCGGGACACTCTGAAACACAAATTCAAAAAAACCCCGAAGTACGATTCTTCGAAGTTCATGATCTGGTGATGCTTGTCCAACCCATATCAACAATTCCCAGCTTCTTCGACTGTTTGGGCTTTGACGATCTCAAATATCAAACTTCTAATTCTCTTTTCTCCTGGAGTTCACGATCCATCGCCACATACCCTTTCTGGATTTGATGGTTTAGATTTCTCTTTCGACTCTTCAGCTTTCAACCCTTCACGCTTTGACTCTTCGACGCTTAGACTGCTTTCAAGATTCGGATCTTTGGCTCTTCGACCCTTCAACTCTTAGGGCTTCGAGAGTATCAAACTCCTGTGCACTCATTTCTCCCGGAGTGATTTCACCCAGAGACTCCGATATGCTGACACGTATCCCCCTGGTGATCAATGAACAAGACCCACTTCGGGTCTTCGATGATTCCGATCTCTCCTTGTCCACAAACTTCCGAAATTATGGATCTTATGCCACCTGTCCTCCTTGACGATGGAAAGTCCCTTCTCACTTCGTAACTTTAGGACTTTGACAAGCCCACTCTCCTATGCACACAAGGGTTAAGTCTTGTGCACTTACCTTCGGATCCAAGGGTTGTTGGTCCTTCACACTCATATCCAACAGATGAGATATGTTCCTCTCCTCTGCGCTTCATTCGTTCACTAGACTTAGATCTAACGGTCCATGATCCTTTCCACAATCGATCTGATGACAGCTGTCACTCCTCCTCCCGATCTTTAAACTTCTTTCGACTCAGAAAATTTTGTTAGTGTTCAAAGGATTTGACCTTTGACCTTTCTCCCTGAAAACCCGACTACCTTGGGTCTCGTCTTTACTTCTTAAAGTGCTTATCTCTTCTGAGATTTAGGACTTGGAATAAGTCCATCTCCCACACACTCCTTGCGTTATCTCTTCTGAGCTTTTCAATTTAATCCGTCTCTTAAGGGTCTCAACCCTTCTATTTCCTTTCAAAGGAAAACTTTGTGCCCTCCTAGAAACCTTCTTCTCAAAGCACACCTTGCTGAGTGTTTTCTTACAGACTGTTCAACATCTCTGTGAGTCTCTTCCTCTGATACTCTTCTCCTTGAACTCGAAAAAGAGTTCCCTCTGTGTACACTTGCACCCGCTCGATGACCGCCTGACAGAGCTCCTTCTTAATAGAGTGTTTAGTAACTCTATATCTTTGTGCCTTATCTGCACAGATTCATCCACCAAGGTATTTAGTAACCTTGAGGTTCCTATTTGATTTCTTATTACTCTAGTGCACCCTCCTAGCACGTTATTTCCTAACTTCAGAGAGTTCAGATGCACACTCCTTGCGCTGGCTTCAACATGACTTCCTATGTTTTGTTGTGCATTCCTTGCACAGCCTAAAGAANATCAGAATGCTCCTCTGACCCTCTTCCTAGATGGTGAGAGTATTTAATTTCTCATCATATTCATTAACATGGTCTACAAACCCACATGAATATTCACCTATTAGCACTCCTTACTAGTATGAACTGTCAACAGAGTCCATGAGACTCTCAGATAGTCTCATCTCTTTCCCCTTGCCCAACTGGCAATTCAGGACTTCTTTTCTACTTCCCACCTATCAGTTTATGAGATCTTCAGCTAATCTCATCTCATTTCCCACTTGGCAATCTAAACTTTCAACACTGCTTCCCTGGTAGTATATGAGACCTTCCACTAATCTCTTTCTATTGTCCACATGGCAACTTGAAAGTCCATTTCTGCCCACTTGACAGTTTATGAAATCCTCTACTAATCTCATATCATTGCCCACCTGGCAATATGAATTTCCACTGCTGTCCTCCTGATAGTCTATGAGATTCTCCAATGATCTCATTTAATTTCCCACCTGGAAATTTGAAAATTCATCTCTTCCCTCATGGCGGTTTATGATTCTTGTAACTGATCTCCCTTCCTCATCACTGAGGGTTTCTCCGACTTCTAGTTCACAAATGAAAACCATCTCCTCCTCTGTGCCACTGAGGTTTTCAACATGCCTCAACTACCTCCTTACTATCTGTTTCTGTTGTCTGGCCAACAAATTTTGAACAAGCAATTTTTCCTTCCTGTTCATAGGACATCCGTACCTCTAGTGTACCTTTTCCTCTTGCTGCATCCTCAATGCTAGCTGTTCCATCCTTTATCTTATCTCATTAAGCTCTAGATCCATCTCTGGATTTATTTTCTTCTTGTAGTATTCTCTCCGACCACGCTCATGGCCTTCAGTATCCATTTCCACCTTCTGCTTTCCCTTCTGACAAGTCTTGTGGATAACTCTACATCCGAGAGCATCTCCATCTTCTCTTACAACTCACCTGGTTGTTTAAATTTTTGCTGCTGCATACGTGCAACAACCTTCTGACAGAGCATGAGTACCCTGCTTCCTTCACTTGCTGTCTACAGATAAACTTTAACTCCTGATATCACTTAATGTTACCATATTTATCTCTTTTCACCTCCTCAGCTTTGCCTATGATCTGCAGACAAATTTTAGGCTCTGATACCACCTGATAAAACCCCCCTCCCCTCCTGGGGTTCTGCGACCTCCTGGTCTAGGATCTTTCAATATGCTGAGTCTAATTGACTCTTTGGGCCTTTGCTAGACCCCTATTAATATTACACATGTCCCCTTTCCTTCTGTGTACAGGTCTCGATAGACCCGCAGGCTATTCCTGCATGCTTCTAAAACACCAAGTTTCAAGCGCTAGCCCCTTCCTTCATATGACCCCGGGCTATGACCTCATGGAAATATGTGAATACGAGCTTGTTCAAGGGTGGTTTTAGTCCAACCCACTTTTCATCCCACAATTCACTACAAAGCGCTACATATGCCCTTTGCGATACTGTGGTTTTAATTGCTGCCCGCTCAATAAAATTTAAGACCCGAGCATGTTTTGGCCCCGCAATCGAGCACAACCCGTTGATATCCAATGCCTTGGTGATGCCTCTCGATAAACGACTGCTATCTATTCTCCTTTTCCTGCCTTATTTCCTCCTTCCATGCGCGATCTCAGATCTTCACAATCTATCGACACATAACTCCCGTTCAAATCAACGACTGCTGTTGATTTCGGCTCTCCGACCTTTGGGAATTTTAGTTCTCAACTCTCTTCTTTTCCTCGTATAAAAATCTATCAGATCCAATGGCTATAACAATCTGACACCTGTCTTCCTTGATCTAATGACTTAAATGAACTATGACGCTCCACGCTTCGAGATTTCTTAAACTTCCTTCAACTACTTTCTTCCAGAGTGATTTTCCTCGGAGTGACAGATCTCTGCCACACGTCCTCTCCGAATCAACAACCCTAATTATTTTCGGGACTTCGGCTCTTTCCAACCAAGACCAACTCAATGGTCCTTCAACCTCCTCCTTGATCAACGGTCGATATCTCCTTCAGGACTTCAACGCTTTCACCCTCTTCTTTCCTACGGAGTGCTCCATACCTGGAGTTCTAGATTTGGCACCATGTGTCCACTTTCAAATTAACGACTGTCATCTGCTTCGAGACTTCAGCCTTTGGGATTCTCAAATCTCAACAAACACAAATCTACGAAGGGAATCCTTCCAGAGTGTCATATCCTCTGACGTCTATCCTCCTTGATCCAACGACTACACAACAGAGTGAATCTCCGTCCTCCATGCATTTCTTTGTAGATCAATGATCCACGTTCCTTCCTTCAGATCAACGACCCTTCGACATTTCGAGCTTCGGGACACTCTGAAACACAAATTCAAAAAAACCCTGAAGTACGATTCTCTGAATTTCATGATCTTGTGATGCTTGTCCAACCCATATCAACAATTCCCAGCTTTTTCGACTGTTTGGGCTTTGACAATCTCAAATATCAAACTTCTAATTCTCTTTTCTCCTGGAGTTCACGATCCATTGCCACATACCCTTTCTGGATCTGATGGTCTAGATTTCTCTTTCGACTCTTTGGCTTTCAACCCTTCCCGCTTTGACTCTTCGATGCTTAGACTGCTTTCAAGATTCGGATCTTTGGCTCTTCGACCCTTCAACTCTTAGGGCTTCGAGAGTATCAAACACCTGTGCACTCATTTCTCCCAGAGTGATTTCACCCGGAGACTCCGATATGCTGACACGTATCCCCCTGGTGATCAACGACCAGGACCCACTTCGGGTCTTCGATGATTCCGATCTCTCCTTGTCCACAAACTTCCGAAATTATGGATCTTATGCCACCTGTCCTCCTTGACGATGGAAAGTCCCTTCTCACTTCGTAACTTTAGGACTTTGACAAGCCCACTCTCCTATGCACACAAGGGTTAAGTCTTGTGCACTTACCTTCGGATCCAAGGGTTGTTGGTCCTTCACACTCATATCCAACAGATGAGATATGTTCCTCTCCTCTGCGCTTCATTCGTTCACTAGACTTAGATCTAACGGTCCATGATCCTTTCCACAATCGATCTGATGACAGCTGTCACTCCTCCTCCCGATCTTTAAACTTCTTTCGACTCAGAAAATTTTGTTAGTGTTCAAAGGATTTGACCTTTGACCTTTCTCCCTGAAAACCCGACTACCTTGGGTCTCGTCTTTACTTCTTAAAGTGCTTATCTCTTCTGAGATTTAGGACTTGGAATAAGTCCATCTCCCACACACTCCTTGCGTTATCTCTTCTGAGCTTTTCAATTTAATCCGTCTCTTAAGGGTCTCAACCCTTCTATTTCCTTTCAAAGGAAAACTTTGTGCCCTCCTAGAAACCTTCTTCTCAAAGCACACCTTGCTGAGTGTTTTCTTACAGACTGTTCAACATCTCTGTGAGTCTCTTCCTCTGATACTCTTCTCCTTGAACTCGAAAAAGAGTTCCCTCTGTGTACACTTGCACCCGCTCGATGACCGCCTGACAGAGCTCCTTCTTAATAGAGTGTTTAGTAACTCTATATCTTTGTGCCTTATCTGCACAGATTCATCCACCAAGGTATTTAGTAACCTTGAGGTTCCTATTTGATTTCTTATTACTCTAGTGCACCCTCCTAGCACGTTATTTCCTAACTTCAGAGAGTTCAGATGCACACTCCTTGCGCTGGCTTCAACATGACTTCCTATGTTTTGTTGTGCATTCCTTGCACAGCCTAAAGAAACCAGAACGATACTTCAAACTCAAACAAAGATAAATAAATTTATCTTCGTACTGCATATGAAACCTATCATACACCTACAACATATATTCATGGAAGACATAAACACATGAATATCCATATGCAGGAAAAACTGATTTTCTATTATCTTTATGTGTCTATACAGATGTTTTACAAAAACTGGACTGCAATAGAGTCTGATTTCTCTCAAGATATTTCCAAGAACTATTCTACATCCTATGATAACTATATCCCGAGTTCTTCTTTTGAGACCTCTCTATAAAGATCTCCCCCTCTTTTTTCAAAAGAGGACTCTACGAGATTATTCTCTTCACTGCCTTAGTGCCATCACTGTCTTAGTTAAGACACCATACTCCTAGGACTCATTACATAAATGAAGATCCAAACCTGACTATGATCTATACCTCCTTACAGTCAGCCATTTAAGGCGACCCTATCCACTACCTATACAAAGGTATGGCTTGGCATTTATCATCCTTACAACACAAAATCTGTATAGGATCATATTTCGAATTTAAAAATGGGAGGGTTAATGCCTCTCCCTCTCTGAAATGCACGCTGATGTGCTGGAATGCTGGCACATTTGATGAGGTGGAGCGATGCTCTTGAATCATCTAGCTCAGGGGTGACCATTGGTAAATCCATCAGGAATGGCCGTGCCTATGGTTGGGAGGAAACATGCACCCCTTTTAGCAGTTTCTTCACATTTTCCAGTTCTGATAAGTATTTTTGTACTCTGTGTAATATATTGGATGTGATGATTGAATGTCTATGTTTAGGGTTAAGTCTTGTAGTAATTGAACAATTATTATATATGCTCTTTTTCTTCTGTAAACTGCTATATTTACATGGTCTTTGATTTACTTCAATTTAACCGTTAGAGAGGTATGGGATGTGAATCTACATGAGATTCGAAGTGGGATTCCCTGAAACATCTAAGTCTTGCCAACCCTTTGAGTTTACCCTAGATGGAATGTCAATTTAAACTCTATGAGAGGAGGGAGTTTCCTTCAGACTATCCACCCATTTGACTGAGGGCTCATGCCCTTTTCCCTAACTCTTTTGTTGCTAAAAGGATCAGTGCTTAGCCCACAAGAATTCCCAAAGGAACCATATGACCAGGGTCTGGGAACCCTGTGCTATTCCGAAAGGAGATAACTCTTTTAGCTTTGGGACTTCGAAACTTACGACTCCATAACCCTAAAAAATAGTTGAAGTTCTGAGTCGCGAATACATGAGGGTCGTCAATATGGGGACCCAGTGGTTATCTCTCTCATTGTTAGATCGGACTTAGGAAGGGTAGCGTAAAGTGCTTCTATGAAGTTCTACTTTTGGAGAATAGGAGTGATCTAGTGCCAAAACACCCGAATGACGAAGTCACAAAGTTAATCAGGACTGTTGAAAGTGGAGAGACATGTGTCCACATATCAACGACTATCTGAAAGTTTGGGTATTCAGTGGTATAGGGACAAGTGATTTTCCCTGGAGCTCTGCAAGCCAGAGTAAATATTGGCCATGAATGCTAGGTACACGTGGAAATAGATCAGGCATGGTCCGAAGAGGAAGCCAGAGGATACATGCCACACTCCCGAATGCCGAAGTAACATGGAACGCCGATCCTCAGATCCTTCGAGATCCCCTTTAGCCGTCGATATAAGGAACCCACCCTTGATTTCCTAACCAATTGGGAATGTGTCATGGAGAGACACATGGCCCCTACTTGTCCCTTGTCAAGAGACATTGGATGAGAGGATATGTGGAAAGCGATCCTATAGTCTAGAGGCTTAGTACTTCGGGGAAACTTGGCCAAGAGTTTTCAAGGTGTGAAAAATTCCGAAGTCATGAACGATGAAATAAATCTTGACCATTGGTAGGAAGAGGACACATGGCACCAGATTCGAGAGTTCAAAGACTTGGCTCTTTGGGGGATTCAAAATGAGAGGAATTGGAAAAATCCGAAGCCCGGAGCCGCGAAGTAATGGGGACCTTGGATCTATGGATCTGCATGGAAAAATCTCAACTGTATGTCGAGGGTTGACGTGGCCCATTGATGTCATCCTAGGTGACGTGGACCCACAAATAAGGTTCCACGTGTCACCCAGATATGGCCGATTCACAAACCCCTTATTCCTATTAGATCATGACATGTGTCACCCATGGCCCTCGCTGGGCGTCAGTTCCTGGTTCGTGCCCCCCTAGCCAACATGGTTCGTGACGTGTCCAGGAGTCCGGGAGTCTGGATAACTTCAGGAGTTTAGAAGGTTTGGACGTAGTACAGTAAGGGGGATGTTCAACGATGACCGTCGATCGTCAAATGATGAATGTTCTATGACGATCGTTGAAAACATAGGATGTCGATTGTCGAACGGACAAGGCCACGTGGAGAGATTTCAGGGCTTTGAGGAGTAAGAAAAGGGGCGTTCAACGCCGAATGCCGAAGACCCCAACTAATAACACCTGAATAACTTTGGGAGGTTGTATCTTGCAAACCAGGGATCGGATTTGGAGCTGATAACAATCATTAGAAATCTACGTACGAGTAGAAGAGGATGAAGATCCCATAGAGATGATTTGAGATAGTTAGGAAAAACAAAATTTTGATGCCCCATCCCTAGAAAGGGTATTTACGGTTCGGGTGCATTACACATGCCTTGCCATGCCTTCACTTGTCATTCCATGCCATACCTTGTCATTCCATGCCTTCACTTTCCATGCCTTCACTTGCCTTTGTTAGATTTTTAGCTCGGGAGGTACTCGCATATGTTTCTTGTATACAGAAGTTACCTTGTACCTACACTACTAGACACTTGACTTTATAATGGGTTTTTATAAAGTTGTGATAAAGTGGTTCTTTTATTAAAGTGACTTTTTAATGAAGTGTACCTTCTAATNGCACCCTCCTAGCACGTTATTTCCTAACTTCAGAGAGTTCAGATGCACACTCCTTGCGCTGGCTTCAACATGACTTCCTATGTTTTGTTGTGCATTCCTTGCACAGCCTAAAGAACCCAGAACGATACTTCAAACTCAAACAAAGATAAATAAATTTATCTTCCTACTGCATATGAAACCTATCATACACCTACAACATATATTCATGGAAGACATAAACACATGAATATCCATATGCAGGAAAAACTGATTTTCTATTATCTCTATGTGTCTATACAGATGTTTTACAAAAACTGGACTGCAACAGAGTCTGAGTTCTCTCAAGATATTTCCAAGAACTATTCTACATCCTATCCTAACTATATCCCGAGTTCTTCTTTTGAGACCTCTCTATAAAGATCTCCCCCTCTTTTTTCAAAAGAGGACTCTACGAGATTATTCTCTTCACCGCCTTAGTGCCATCACTGTCTTAGTTAAGACACCATACTCCTAGGAATCATTACATAAATGAAGATCCAAACCTGACTATGATCTAGACCTCCTTACAGTCAATCATTTAAGGCGACCCTATCCACTACCTATACAAAGGTATGGCTTGGCATTTATCATCCTTACAACACAAAATCTGTATAGGATCATATTTTGAATTTAAAAATGGGAGGGTTAATGCCTCTCCCTCTATGAAATGCACGCTGATGTGCTGGAATGCTGGCACATTTGATGAGGTGGAGCGATGCTCTTGCATCATCTAGCTCGGGGGTGACCATTGGTAAATCCATCAGGAATGGCCGTGCCTATGGTTGGGAGGAAACATGCACCCATTTTAGCAGTTGCTTCACATTTTCCAGTTCTGATAAGTATTTTCGTACTCTGTGTAATATATTGGATGTGATGATTGAATGTCTATGTTTAGGGTTAAGTCTTGTAGTAATTGAACAATTATTATATATGCTCTTTTTCTTCTGTAAACTGCTATATTTACATGGTCTTTGATTTACTTCAATTTAACCGTTAGAGAGGTATGGGATGTGAATCTACATGAGATTCGAAGTGGGATTCCCTGAAACATCTAAGTCTTGCCAACCCTTTGAGTTTACCCTAGATGGAATGTCAATTTAAACTCTATGAGAGGAGGGAGTTTCCTTCAGACTATCCACCCATTTGACTGAGGGCTCATGCCCTTTTCCCTAACTCTTTTGTTGCTAAAAGGATCAGTGCTTAGCCCACAAGAATTCCCAAAGGAACCATATGACCAGGGTCTGGGAACCCTGTGCTATTCCGAAAGGAGATAACTCTTTTAGCTTTGGGACTTCGAAACTTACGACTCCATAACCCTAAAAAATAGTTGAAGTTCTGAGTCGCGAATACATGAGGGTCGTCAATATGGGGACCCAGTGGTTATCTCTCTCATTGTTAGATCGGACTTAGGAAGGGTAGCGTTAAGTGCTTCGATGAAGTTCTACTTCTGGAGAATAGGAGTGATCTAGCGCCGAAACACCCGAATGACGAAGTCACAAAGTTAATCAGGACTGTTGAAAGTGGAGAGACATGTGTCCACATATCAACGACTATCTGAAAGTTTGGGTGTTCAGTGGTATAGGGACAAGTGATTTTCCCTGGAGCTCTGCAAGCCAGAGTAAATATTGGCCATGAATGCTAGGTACACGTGGAAATATATCAGGCATGGTCCGAAGAGGAAGCCAGAGGATACACGCCACACTCCCGAATGCCGAAGTAACATGGAACGCCGATCCTCAGATCCTTCGAGATCCCCTTTAGCCATCGATATAAGGAACCCACCCTTGATTTCCCAACCAATTGGGAATGTGTCATGGAGAGACACATGGCCCCTACTTGTCCCTTGTCAAGAGCCATTGGATGAGAGGATATGTGGAAAGCGATCCTATAGTATAGAGGCTTAGTACTTCGGGGAAACTTGGCCAAGAGTTTTCAAGGCGTGAAAAATTCCGAAGTCATGAATGATGAAGTAAATCTTGACCATTGGTAGGAAGAGGACACATGGCACCAGATTCGAGATTTCGAAGACTTGGCTCTTTGGGGGATTCAAATTGAGAGGAATTGGAAAAATCCGAAGCCCAGAGCCGCGAAGTAATGGGGACCTTGGATCTATGGATCTGCATGGAAACATCTCAACTGTATGTCGGGGGTTGACGTGTTCCATTGATGTCATCCTAGGTGACGTGGACCTGCAAATAAGGTGCCACGTGTCACCCATATATGGCCGATTCACAAACCCCTTATTCCTATTAGATCATGACATGTGTCACCCATGGCCCTCGCTGGGTGTCAGTTCCTGGTTCGTGCCCTCCTGGACAACATGGTTCGTGACGTGTCCAGGAGTCCGAGAGTTTGGATAACCTCGGGAGTTTAGAAGGTTTGGACGTAGTACAGTAAGGGGGATGTTCAACGATGACCGTCGATCGTCAAATGATGAATGTTCAATGACGATCGTTGAAAACGTAGGATGTCGATCGTCGAATGGCCAAGGCCACGTGGAGATATTTCAGGACTTTGAGGAGTAAGAAAGGGGGTGTTCAGCGCCGAATGCCGAAGACCCCAACTAATAACACCTGAATAACTTTGGGAGGTTGTATCTTACAAACTAGGGATCGGATTTGGAGCTGATAACAATCATTAGAAATCTACGTACGAGTAGAAGAGGATGAAGATCCCATAGAGATGATTTGAGATAGTTAGGAAAAACAAAATTTTGATGCCCCATCCCTAGAAAGGGTATTTACGGTTCGGGTGCATTACACATGCCTTGCCATGCCTTCACTTGTCATTCCATGCCATACCTTGTCATTCCATGCCTTCACTTTCCATGCCTTCACTTGCCTTTGTTAGATTTTTAGCTCGGGAGGTACTCGCATATGTTTCTTGTATGCGGAAGTTACCTTGTACCTACACTACTAGACACTTGACTTTATAATGGGTTTTTATAAAGTTGTGATAAAGTGGTTCTTTTATTAAAGTGACTTTTTAATGAAGTGNACTTTATTTCATAAAGTGCACTTATGTAATAAAGTGAAATGTACTTTAATATTTTAAGTGATTTATTTTGGAGGGAATGAATCATGACCCTTGATCTTGTAAAGACAAGATTAGATCTTGGCCTTCGGATTTAGGGTTGGGGAGGTGAAAAGACACTTGGGAGGGAAAATGTCATTTTCATATTTTATAAAATAATGCATTGGGTAGTGTGCAAGACACATTGAGAGAAGGAGTTTGAGAGATTTTCTAAGTAAGCTTGAGAGAGGAAAGAGGGCAACAAAGAGGGTGCATTTCCCAAGAGATATTAGACACAAATCCCAAGGAGGAATTTATGTTTGAGTGCTGGGTCATTTTTCTGTTGTTGGAGGCCATACTGTATGGATTCATACCGTCCGTACAACAAGGGGAAGATGTCATAGAAATCGAGGTAACATTGGCATAATTTTCGAGGCTGTTTTGAGCATTTTTCTTACTGCTGGACGGGACAAAACAATTCGTATAGAAGACTGTTTTCACAGATTTTGAGGTGCATATTTTCTGGGTGGGCCATACAACAGTATAGACTCGACATGTTTTTCGAGGCATAAATTTTTGGGACAATTTTTGGGTGTTGTAAGTGTTTTTTCTCTTGGCTGGAAATTGTGTTATTGCTGCTGATATGTACTTTCCTGGAGCTGAATAATAAATCTCTCTCTCTCATTGGGTTTCTCCACCTTGGGGTTTTCCCTGGCATTTGCCCAAATTTCAGAGTTATTCATGGTTGGATGAATGTTGTTCATTTTGTTTATTCCACTGCATAACTACTTAGCAATGTGTATTTCTGCCTATGGTAATTTCTGAATGTGGGTTTTAGACATTTTAGAGCTCATGCAAGACAATTATCTCTAGGTTGCTAAGTGTATGACAAAATATTAGCTTGCTGATTTTGTCATTTAAATTTCCACATGGTATCAGAGCTTGGGCTTTGAGTGATAGTGAGCAATGATATTTTTGGGCAAGTTTGAAGGGGGAAAATTTGTGATTGTTTTCCTTGAGTTGTGACAAGGAATATGGATTCATGCATTAGATTTGAGGATTGGTTGGATGACATTTCCAACTATTTGCAGTGGAAGGTCCAGATATCAACTGTTCTTAAGGAGAACAAGATTTGGAACTATGTCAGTTATGTTTTTGTGGTTCCCACAACAAATCCTATTGCTTTGGATTTGCATGAGGTCAAGGAGGCCAAATCTTAGAGGATTCTTCTGTATGGGTTGAAGGATAACCTTACCCCACACTTGGATGAGAAGAAGACATCCAAAGAGATGTGTGATGCACTTAAGAACTTATTTGAGGTGAAGAATGAAAACCAAAAGATGAACTTGAAGGCTAAGCTGCATGATACCAAGATGGGTAAGGAGGAGAGTGTTTCTTCTTATCTTACCCAGTTAGCTCAAGTAAAATATGAGCTGGTTGTAGTTGAATATGTCATATCGTATTCAAAGTTGGTGAGGATAGCCTTGAAAGGATTCACTAAAGAATGGGAAGTCTTCGTGAAGTGTGTGGTGGGTCATGAGCATCTTCCATATTGGAGTAGACCGTGGGACGATTTCATTCAGGAGGAGAACCAAGAAGGATATCAGAGTAGTGGACAGAAGACATATGGAGCTAATGAGAATGTTTCTCTTGATGCAAAGAGAAAGGAGAAAGGAAGTTACGAGAGGGACTTGAGTAAAGTCATATGTTATTGTTGTAATCAGTTGGGGCAACTTGCTTCTCATTGTGTTGAGAGGAAGAAGAAGAAGAGGGAACAAGAGGGGCATGAGACAGCTGCTATAACAACCATGGATGACTTTTCTTCCAAGTATGACAGGGAATTTTCTTTGGTTACCCTAGTTTCACGTGTCGGTAGTAGAGGATTTGGGGGTGATATCAGATGGATTGTGGATAGTGGAGACTCTTGCCACATGACAAGAATCTGACGAGTATTCCTAATTATCACAGAGACAGGTCCTGATCGACAGGTGGTAAATGAAGGTGGTATGGAACGAGCTATACTTGGAGTTGGAAAGGTTAGATTCTGGCTCGAGTATGGAGGATTCCTGGAGCTTGATGGAGTTCTCTTTGTTCCAGCATTGAGGGTTAACTTTCTCTCAGTCTCAGCTTTGGAGGATGTAGGATATTGTACATTTTTCAAGAGGCAACATGTATTTATCTATAGGGAGGGAGTGGACTTGGTGGAACTATAGCTGATCGATGATCCGGTGGAAAGTTTGTATATGTTGTGAGGAAAACCTTCAGTGTATGATTCAACGTTGGATGAGGAGCATAAGGAGTTTCCTGAGACTGCAGCGGACCCAAGGATTTAGTATTGCATTCCAAGAGAAGAGAGAGAGTCTATTTTGAGCACTGGAAAGAGGCTCAATTGGTGTGGTCGAACCAATGCTCAGGGTGGAGTGGATTCTCCAAGGAGCTCAGGGTTCCAGGTAATTGTCAGGAGAATGTATTCTAGTTCGAGTTCTGTGCAGGTGTTGAGGATGGATCCAGGTTTAGAGGGAGCTCCTACTAAGAACAATTTGATGGGACCAGATGATGGATATGCCAAGGAGTACATCCCTCACTAAGAGGGAGTGTTATCTTTTTAGCTTGGGAGGTACTCCACATATGTGTCTTGTATGTAAAAGTTACCTTGTACCTACACTACTAGACACTTGACTTTGTAATGGATTTTTATAAAGTTGTGATAAAGTGGTTCTTTTATTAAAGTGACTTTTTAATGAAGTGTACCTTCTAATATTAATGTGACTTTATTTCATAAAGTGCACTTATGTAATAAAGTGAAATGTACTTTAATATTTTAAGTGATTTATTTTGGAAGGAATGAATCATGACCCTTGATATTGTAAAGACAAGATTAGATCTTGGCCTTTGGATTTAGGGTTGGGGAAGGTGAAAAGATACTTGGGAGGGGAAATGTCATTTTCAGATTTTATAAAAAAATGCATTGGGTAGTGTGCAAGACACATTGAGAGAAGGAGTTTGAGAGATTTTCTGAGTAAGCTTGAGAGAGGAAAGAGGGCAGATTTCCCAAGAGATACTGGGAAAAATCCGAAGGAGGAATTTCTATCTGAGTGCTGGGTCATTTTTCTACTATTGGAGGCCGTACTATATGGATTTGTACAGTCAGTATAGTCCGTACATCAAGGGGAAGAGGGAGTGGAAATTGAGGTAGCATTGACACAATTTTCAAGGCTTTTTTGAGCATTTTTATTGCTGTTGGGACGTACAAAATAGTCTGTGCAACAAACTATTTCCACATATTTCGAGGTGCATATTTTCTAGGTGGGTTGTACAACAATACGTAATTGGCACATTTTCTGAGGAAAAAACTTTTGGGATAATTTTTGGGTGCTGTAAGTGGTTTTTCTCTTGTCTGGAAATTGTGTTATTGCTGCTGATATGTGATTTCTTGGAGCTGAATAACAAATTTATCTCTCTCTCTGTCTCTCTCATTGGGTTTCCCCACCTTGGGGTTTTCCCTGACATTTGCCTAAATTTATGAGTTATTCATGGTTGGATGAATGATGTTCATTGTGTTTATTCTGCTGCATAATTACTTAACAATGCGTATTTCTACTTATGGTAATTTATGAATGTGGGTTTTAGACATTTCAGAGTTCATGCAAGACAATTATCTCTAGGTTTCTAAGTGTATGATAGAATATTAACTTGTTGATTTTGTCATTTAAATTTCCACAGCCTTGCCTTTCCATGCCTTCTTTTACCGTGCCATGTCTAGCCTAACAAGTTGTTAAATTGTCAAACATATGTAATAATCACTGAGCAAAAACCTAGTGCCGAAGATACTCCAAAAAATGTTTTTTCGGTTGACAGAATGATAGCGTAGGGGCCCGATTAGCTGAAACTTGGTGCTCCAGAATGAATGCAACTGGCAGTTAGTGCATCCGAGTCCCGTTTTGAGTTTTATCGTGAGTTGCAACTCGCCTCCTGAAGACATTCAGGGGCATGTGGCCAATTTGGTCCAGGGGTATAAAATCCAAACCAAGAATCATAACAAAGTTCTGTAAGCTCCCACAAGTCTATTTATCCAAGGCCCATGTGAATACACTATCCAAAAATTCTCGACACAATGTTCTTGAAAATCGACCTCCTCTTAAGAAATTTCACTATGCCTCATTGACCAAAACCCTAGTGCCGTAGATACTCCAACAAATGGTTTTCCAGTCAACAAAATAATAGCGTAGGGGACCCACTAGCTGAAACCCAATGCTCCAGATCCAATGCAATGGATGGTTCGTCCATCTGATTCTTGGTTTGAGTTTTATCACAAGTTGAAACTCGCCTCCTCAAGCCATTCATGGACATGTGGCTAATTTGGTCCCGGGGCATAAAATCCAAATTGAGTAGCATAACATAGTTTTGTAAGCTCTCTCTTTGTCCAAGGCCCACGTGACTACACTACCCAAAAACACCTGACACAGTGTTCTATTCAAAAGAATTAAATGAAGCAAAGAAAGTGGGAACATTAAGGTCTACCTAGACATTGAAGGAAGCAAATCAAGTGGGAGCATTGAGGTATACCTAGACATTGAAGGAAGCAAAGCAAGTGGGAGGATTAAGGTATACTTTTTGAGTAATTTATCCACCTATAAGATATCACTCTTATGTTTCATTTATGTCTTCTATCATTCAAGTAGAGCCTTCCATCTTTAAGGAGGCTAATGCAAAGTAGGTATGCCATGATGCCATGGTTGAGGAGTATAACTCTATCTTGAAGAATGATGTATGAGAGATTGTGCCAAGACGAATGGGGAAATCTATGATAGATTCCAAATGGTTGTACAATATTATGCATGGAATAAATGGAAACGTAATGAAGTACAAATCTTGATTCATAGCCAAAATATTCTCTAGAAATATGGAGTTGACTATGAGGAGACTATTCCTCTAGTTGCAACTTACACTTCTATTAGAGTAATCATGTTTATTGCATCGATTTTTTGTTGGACTTTATACCAAATGGATGTAAACACAATTTTTTAAAATGGTTTGATTGAAGAGAAAGTCTACATTAATCAATGAATAGGTTTTGAGGTGCATGGACGAGACACCCATGTGTGTAGATTGAAGAAGGTCCTTTATGAGATGAAGTAGGGACCACATGCATAGTACTCAAGGAATGATGAGTGAAGTTGGGCTTCACGAACACCATAGTAAATCCACATCTTTATTATTTATATGGTAAATTGAATTTTCTTGTTTTGGTACTACATGTAGATGATATGATTATTAGTTCAAAGAAGCTCATCAAATGGTGCAAGAAGTTGGCAAGAAAATATGACATTAAAGACATTGACCTTATGCATTACTTTTTGGGTCTAATGGTTTGGTAGGGTGTAAGTGAAGTCTTCCTTGGACAATAGAAGTACATAGTGCAGATTCTAAATATATTTTAGAGGCTTGATTGCAAACCCTTGGCCACTCCTATGGTGCCAAAGTTGAAGTTATTTGTTTATTTAGATCCCAATTTGGTAGATCCATATTTTTATAGAAAGTGATTGGTTTCCTTATGTGTCTTGTGAATACCAAGTTTAGTATTTGTTTTGTAGTGAATACTATGAGCTGGTGCATGGATGAACCCAAAGCAAGTTATTTAGAAATCTTCCAGACATGCACTTAGATATATGAAGGGAAAACTTTATTAAGGCATGAAGTATGTGGGTGATGGAGAGTCTTTGTTACATGAATTTGTATATTTAAATTGGACAAGAGATGCAAGCACAAGGAAGAGTACTTATGATCACTACTTCAATGTGGGATCATGAATGATTTCTTGGTTCAATAGGAAGTAGGCAACATATTCTCTTAGTTCAATTGAAGCAAGTATATGGAAACATCATTGACATGCTGTGAATCCATTTGAATTCACAAGTTGAGTGCATAGTTGATGTCCACTGTTGTGTATTGTGACAATCAAAGTTGCATCAATCTCTCTAAGAATCTAGTGTTTCATGATTTCTCCAAGCCCATTCATATCCAATACCATTTCCTGATAGATACACAAAAATGAGACCTATTGTTCTTGATTACGTTTCCACCGATTTTCAAGTTGTTTAAATTTTAATGAAACCCCTTACAAATGAGAAGTTTCAGAATCTTAGAGAGAAGGTTGGCTTGGTGGAGAACCCCTTCCTCACAAAGGAGTGAGGTTTTCGTTGTTTCTAGATGTTTTTCTAAAAAGGGGCCCACATGAGTGTTCAAGGGGATTCATTGTAGGATGGGTGTGCCACATGGGAGAGATTGATAGATTTCTTACACTTATGATGCTTGGCATCTTCAATTTTTGGTTAGTTTAAAGTTATCACAAATCCCATGACAATTATGATGAATTCCTCTTACACATTATGAGGCATTTATTACAAGAGTTACACATGCTAGGTAGGGTGCATCCCTTGAGAAGATATTCATTACTACATGTGGTGATTAATTCCTTTCATAAAGGATATTATTAGCCATTACAATTGTAACCACTCTTCCCTCTCTTGTCAAGTTTGACTTAATCAGAAAGGGAACACCAATTAAGATTATATATAGTGAGATTGAGTAAAGTGATTCTATTAAGAGAATGCCTCAACACTTTGAGAAGCCATTTTAGTCCCTTGAAAACATTATTGTAAATTTTCTATCGTGTGTATGAGAAGATAGCGATTGCTTTTTAAATCTTTTAATAGTTGTCCACTATATTCATGCCACTAATTTGTTAGATCTAATCTCTATCTATTTGTAGAGATAATCTAATTTTTTAATACGTGATGTCTACACTTGAGTTTTTCTACACTCACACCTTCCTCGCAAAAGAGTTTTTTATTGTTCCAAGTTGTTAAAGGGGATTCATTATAGGGTGGGAGTGCCACATAGGAGAGATTCTTGCACACCCTATGACACATTCCTTACACTTGTGATGAATTCCTTATACATTATGAATAATTTATTAAAATAATTACGCATCCTAAGTTGATCCAGGTGGATATTGGTGGCCACCCACGTATTCCAACTGGCTCATCTTGGAAATTTTTTTCAAGTTTTTGGGTCTTGAAATTTTGGGGCCATTTTGAGGCCCTAAACAATATTTTTAGGACTCACAACAGTCAAACTATAGACATAGTCAAATTTTGACATCATAATGTGTAGTCCTTGAATAGACCTTTCCAACATGATATTGTTCGCCTAAAATGAAGATCATATGAAAAATTTACGACTCTAGAAAGTTGATGTACCAACTTACCCCAACATGGCCCACATGAGTCTTGGAACTTCATCTCCTAGGGTTATGTTTTTGGATGTCTAGGGTTTTGGTATTCATGTTTATTGTAAAAAGGATTTCAAAGAATAATTGTACTCATCTTCTTGAAAATGAGCATAGCCGTCACATCTGTTCTCAGAGATAAGGTGCCACCATTCTAACAAGCTTGTTTCGATCTACATTTTACAGTTTCAACATATTTCTTATTTAATAGAATTCAAGTTTTACTATGTCTCTATTATTATTCACTATGTCTTTTTGTCGATATTATAAATATGTGTTTCATTTCGTTTTGCTCATAAATCCAGATCAATGGTATCAGAGTGGTCTGCTCCTTGTCGTTTTTAGTGCATGTCCTCGACGAGGTTAGGGTATAGAGAGTTTGGTCTCAAGCTTGTTTCTCTTGAGGACAACTGCTCTCACATGCCCAAGAAACCTTCCATGGAAGGATCAAAGAAAGACAACGTGACATGAGATCCTTTCAAAATGTTACTTGAGGAATCCCTTGAGCGACAACTTAATGAGATGATGGACACCTTTACACAAATCCTTCGACGACTACTGACAAGAGACACATCTACCTCAAGCGGAGTTGCCACCCCCTTCAAGGTACAAATCAATTTTGATATTCCTATATTTGAAGGTCAACTAGATGCAGATTCCATAGAGAAATGGTGAAACCTTCTAGAAGGGTATTTTTCTGTCCACAACTTTTTCGATAGAGAAAAGATTACATTTGCGCTCCTCAAGACTGCCCCCCATATCAAATATTGGTGGGAGACTTTATGTGAGAAAAAGGAAATAGAGGGATCCAAATTATTTGCAGTTTCACCCACTTGAGGTTCCTTCAGGGATGTTATTAAGGAACAATAATACCTTGTTAGAAGTTATGACGACTTGTATACAATATGGACCACACTGTGGAAGGAAAGAGAGAAAACAATGCTAGAGTTCACCAATGTCTTCTATACCTTGTGCACCAAGATGGGTATGAAATATTCTGAGAAACATCTAGTGCTCGAGTACCATGGATGTATGAATAGATACATACAGACATAAATGGAGTTTCTAGACATCTCGTCCTTGAGCGTGACCTATCAATATGCTGTCAAAATCAAGCAGAATCTTAAACAAAATATGCGGCAGTTTGGGTCTGGGAACCCCTCACAGTAGAAGAAGAGCAAGGGCATCCCCAACCTGTAGAACAAAGGGGAAAAAATATGGACAACCAGTCTAAGCCACAAACAAACAAGGACAATGGAAAGATGAAGAAAGACACCAAGAAGTGGTGCGCCTTCCATAAGATCCTCTGGAATAATACCATTGATTTCCGCTCAAAACAATCATTGGTGGCAGAGGTGAAAGAATTTGAATCAGATGTCGGTTCCAACTCAGAGTCAAAACCATAAAAGGGGAGACATATTATTGACGCAGAAGCCAGTGCCACTGTTGCTACCACCAAGATCTAGCCCGATGAACCTGATGAGCCAGAGGAAGGCGAATGTATCTTTGATTCATAGATGTGGGTAAGGGTACTCCACTGCACTTCATCGTTGATAGCATTATCCATACGAATCTCATCTCAGTGGAGGTCGTCAAGCGACTGGCCTTGCTGACAACGCCGCACCCACAACCATACACCATTCGATGGCTCCTCCAAGGAAGAAATCTTCGTGTCAGTCAACAATGCCGCCTGTCCTATGATATAAAGCCCTTCAAAGATGAGGTATTGTGTGATTTCGCTCCCCTTGAAGTTTGTGAAGTTATTTTGGGCCAACCATTATTTATGGAAACATTATGCTGTATATGAGTCTATACCTCGTAGTGCTATTATTAATTTGAATAGGAAATTGTATAGGATACCCGAGGTAGTCCCACCTACTTTCATTTCCTTGATATCTGCCAAGCAATGCAGGAAGGTCATCTCTTAGACTGAGAAGTTTTTCTTCTTCGTGATTCACTCTCAAAGTGAGTGAAAGGTTTCCACCACATCCATGGCCTCTGTAGCCAATCTCTCCACGTAGCAGAAGCAAGTGGATAAGTTCGTGGAAGAATACAAAGACATCTTCTCCTCACCCACTGGGGTACCTGTACACCCTCAGGTCAAGCATTCAATTGATATGACCCCCGACGCATCGCTACCCAATGGACCAGTCTATCATCACTCTTTGTTATAAAACAAGGAGATAAAGCATTATATCGAAGAAATCCTCTGAAAGGGGCACACTTGACCCATATCTTCACCACGTGGAATCCAAATCGTGCTTGTGTAGAATAAATATGTGACCTCGTGACTTTGTATTGATTAGCGAGCCCTAAATAAAATCACATTTAGGAATTGGTACCTGATTCCCCAAATTGACAATCTCCTTGAACAACTCAAGGGGGGAAAATAATTCAATAAGATTGATCTAAAGTTTGGCTACCATCAGGTCCCAATAAAGCAGACAGATGTATGGAAAACTGCCTTCAACTCTAAAGAATGTCTTTTCGAATGGTTGGTCATGCCCTTTGGTTTGACGAATTCCCCAACAACTTTTATGAGGATGATGGAGGATATATTGCATCCTTTCACCAATTATTTTGTGGCGGTGTATCTGGATGACATCCTCATATACCACAAGACTTGGGCGGAACACTTGCATCATATTCAGTAGGTTCTGCACACTCTACGACAACACAAGCTATACACAAATTTGGAAAAATTCTCCTTCGACATTGACAGGGTCCAATACCTAGGATACATTATTGAGAATCATGGGGTGCATTTTGATCCTGCCAAGATCTAGGTCATTCGTGACTGGCTATCCCCAATCACACTCATTGAGCTTCAAATATTTTTAGGCCTTGCCTATTTTTATCACAGGTTCGTGTTGGGATTATCCCATATTGCATGGGCCATTAGCCAAGTAACTAGGGGTGGTGGTAAGGAAAAGTTTGTGTGGGGTTTGTCGCAATGACAAGTGTTCGATGATTTGAAGCAGTTCTTATGCTAAGCCCGAGTGCTCTCATTGCTTGACCCATAAAAACCCTTTGAGATCAAGACATATGATTTAGACTATGTTGTGGGTGCAATTATCACTCAACACAGACACCTCATGGCCTATCATAGTGAGACGCTATCAAATGTTATCCATAAGTATCCTAATTATGAAAAATAAATGTACTTCATTATGCAAGCCTTCTGCCAATGGAGGAATTACATTCTCAGGAAGGAGACATTCATCCACACCGATCATAAGCCACTATAGTTCATGCATACATAGGGAAAATTGTAGAATGATCGCCATCATAAGTGGTCCACATACTTGCAACAATTCCATATCAAAATCAAGTATAAGACAAGAAGCACCAATCACGTTGATGATTTACTTAGCCACCCTCCAGTTGCAACACTCACCACAGTGCTAGCCTCCTGCGACCATGAGACCTCCGGGTGGCCCCAACTCTATGCGAGAGATCTTGACTTGTCTGCCACCTACTAGATGCTGTGCACAAAAAAAACTGTCACTAATTTCCATATTCAGTATGGGATGCTGTGCCATCTTGGCCATATTTTCATTCCATTAAGAAAGAAAGTGAAGATAATTTGGTAAGCCCACTACAATTGGGTGTAAGGACACTTCGGTGTTGAAATGCTAGTGG
Source organism: Picea glauca (assembly GCA_000966675.3). Lineage (NCBI taxonomy): Eukaryota > Viridiplantae > Streptophyta > Pinopsida > Pinales > Pinaceae > Picea > Picea glauca. The sequence goes on from JZKD02S1706721.1 coordinate 71,683, forward strand.
AAGTGATGCAACGACATTTCTATTGGTAGAAATATTGACAGGATTTCAACAAGTATATCAGGTCCTGCACTGCCCGTGTCATTTCCAAACAATCCATTAAGAAACAAGGCATGTACACCCCTCTGCCTACTCCTGAAAGGCCCTGAGAATCCATCTCAATGGAATACATGTCAGGCCTTCCGTCAACCAAGTGGAGAAATGTAACACCCTTGTTTCCCCCAACTTGTAATTAATCATAATCACCATGCTATGACATGGGAACAATGTAAATGCATTATTGTTTGGATAGCCAAACAAATGACTGTGGGGGTGAAGCCTTGAAAGTACTGGCCATGATATCACTAGAGGAAATAAAGTGAAAACTATAAGAAAGGGTTCATTATAAAGAATGACCCCAAATTTTCCTTGTTGAGGATAATAAACCTCCTCCAGATCCCAAGGAGGAATCTATTAATAAAGAAAGGATGGGTGGTTGAACCATCAACCAACCCCATGAATGGAAGGATGGTATAGCTGCAGAATGTCATCCCAAAGTACCACATGGTTCTGCAAAACCAGATTGACCTGAGTTTTCCTTTTGACAAAAGGAACATGATAGGAGGGATGTGTGTGAAAGACACGTAAGAGAATAAAGAGAAGAGTGGAGAATGCAAGAAGCTCTCCAGCTGAGAACGAGAAGAAGGCCACGAGCTTGATGCTAAGGAAGCATATGATAAACCTCATGGAGGTCGTGATAGAGAAATAAATCTATGAGATTTTGCAGAGAACGAGACCTGAGCAGAAGGCTGCGAGCTTGATGCTGAGGAAGCATATGATAAACTTCGCAGAAGATGTGAAAGAGAAAGGATCATTGAGAATTGGCATAAATTCCCTAGTGATATCATGGCTTGGCACAGGGGTGGCTAGAGCGCTAATAATGAATACCTATGAGCCTATGGTTGGGTGGAAAGGTGAACACCCACCGTCAGTTAGTTGACTGCAACCTGTAATAGATAAGTTGGATATACTATGAATGTTTTCGAGATGTGCATGTTGGATTGATAATTAGACTGTATCCCTTTATATTTGCTTGATTGTCTATGTAAGAAGTTAAGGAACTACATGGTTTGTACACGTAAATGCTCGATCCCTGTAGTGACTCAAGTTTAAGCAGAAGAATTGTGAGTTCATCGACCTTGGACATAGTTCCCCGTATGCATGGAGAAACTCCCAACTGTTTTGAGTCTCCTAGGAAAAAGGAGTCTGTTAAGCTCAAGAGAAAGAGCATAAAGTGCGAGTCAATGCCTAAGTTTTTCAGAACTGACGAAGCTCAAGAATGATAGAGATATTTAAGTCTCGAAAGGGAAGATTCTTTCGTTTGGAAGATGAGTGGATGAGATCCGTTCGGGAGGACCCATATGACCAACACCTAGGAACCTTAGGCTAAGCCTAAGGGAGATAAGTCCTCCTAGATTTGGAGCTCTGAAAGTCTGGGAATTTGGAGTATTTCCGACCTTACTTGCCTTAAATTGGTCAAAGGTAACCAGGAGATTCGATTACTGACAAGTTGACTGGAAATGAATGATTTCCCTAGTGGTTAGGTGAGCCTATCTTAATGTCTAAATTGAGATCCAAATACCCATGGAAAGGTAGCGTGAACTGTTGATCAAGAATGTTCAGGGGTCTCCTCAACCGTAGGATCTACACCAAGATAACTTCGGTGAAGTTCTATTCTGGGAGGATGGATATGCTATAGCATCAAACTCCTTGAAAACTGAAGTTATGAAGTAAAGGAGAGTCGTAGATTTGGGAAGATCGTTTGGAGCCCCGCCTACCATCTGATCATTTAGGAGGAGGGACCCACTTATGGTACTTCGACGAAGTCCCACTTTAGAAAATGGAGTGGAAGTGAATCCAAAACCCCCAAAGGCCAGAGTCATGAAGTAATATGGACCATGGATCTAAGGATCCCTCTCAGCCATTGATATACAGGGGATGTGTGGCACTATATCCTTTAGTCCAGAGACTTGGTACTCCGGGGAAATTGAGGTGTGGAGTGTTGATAAGATACAAAGATTGAAGTAACGAGAGCCATTGATATGAGGGCGGTTAGAGACTTATCCTAACCATCAGATCTAGGCTGTGGTCAGTTCGACACTGAACAACTCTGAGAGAAAAGAGGAGTTTTCATCGCAAGACCCCTAAAATCTTAAGTTACAAAGTAGTGAAGGCCATTGATCCAAGGGTTACATGTACATATCTTGGCCGTGATATTGAAGGGCATGAAATACGATCAGTTCGGAGTGATGTGGCGCAATGCTCATCCATGGTGACGTGGACCTAAGTTTTAAGTGCCAAGTGTCACCTGGATTCATGCATATCACATAACCTATAGACCCATTGGAATGTGACACATGTCATCAGTGATGAGGGCATGTGTTGCCCCTGGCCCTTCTACGTGTCAGTCCCTGGTACGTGCCCACCTAGCCAAAGTGGTTGGTAAAGTGACCAGAACTCTGGGAGTCCGAGACTTCAGGACTCTGGAGGATTTGGGGTGTAGTATTGTAGAGAGACCGAAAGGCCTAAAGGCCGGAGCCACATGGAACCAGTTTTTGTAATCTGAAGGTCTAACACACCAGAAGGAAACACGTGTAAAAGGTTGAAGACTCATGAAGTTGCAGGGATTCAGAGGAGATCTGAACCATCCATCAACTGGGACGTGTGTCATTATATTGTTAAATTCAGAGGAGAGTCACTCCAGAGGATTTGAATCTTGGTGCTATGAGAATCGCCAAAGCTCGGAGTAACGGAGAGGATCTCAACCGTCTGTCATTTGGGGATGTGTGGTAGGTGATCTATTACTTCATAGGATAGCCACTTCAGAGAAAAGTGGAACAAGAAATCCCGAAGGCCCGGAGGTCAGAGTTCACTTGAGCCATCAATCTCAAAGGACAGGTTTCAGAAGATCCGTCACTCCGGAGGAAGGCTCGTTGTGAGAATTAGAGAACTCCCGAAGGTCAAAGTGTTAGAGTTCATCGTAACCATTGGTAGTGGAGTACATGTGTCATGAGATCTGACACTCTAGAAGAATTTCAATTTGGAAGTTTGCATTTGTGAGTAATTTGCAATTCGCCAAAGCACAGAGTCCTGAAGTAATTGTGGATCATTTATCTTGAAATAAAACGGGGATCTATGATCTGTGTAGCATACCCTAAATTCACTGATTCGACAGTTCGGGAGATTTGTGGTGTCATAAGTTGAAAACATCTGGAGCCCGAAGCTCGGAAGCACCGAAATAGGTGCCTGTTGTCTTGGCATCTGGTCATAGACTGTAGTCATATGCGATTGTAGTCGGAGGGAAGGGGCTAGGCCTGGAATTCAAATCTGAAGGCCGAACGCCGAATTCCCTGCTATCTTGTGAGTTAGTTGAGGATCAAGCCTAGTCATTGGATTGGTTGGTGGATGGATCTCTGCCATAGATTTGGGAATGCTGGAAGCTCCGAGATATCATAGAACTTAGGATGAAGCATAATTAGTCAGATCCACATGGAAGCCGTGTGGCCTCGACCAATGAACACCCGAGGAACTTGGGAGAGGTATATCTGCCAATTCTGAGCTTGTTTTTGAGCATGGAGACCGTGGCTGAAAATCTTTGGATAAGAAAAATGTGATAGAGACCCCTAATGGGAAATTTGATTACTTAAGGAGAACAAAATTTTGACGCCCCATTCCTTAAAAAGTCTTATAAGGGGTTGGGTGTGTTACAAATTGGTATCAGAGCATGGAAACAACACTTGGCCTACTTGGGCTCATGCACGATTCCTATAAAAAATATATTATTATCTGAATTGACACCTTGAGGAGAAGGACTGCAGATTGAACGTGATATTTGGGAATTCTTACTGAATTTCAGTAGAAGAATTTCTTTATCCCTTTGTCAAAGTGATAACTACTCTTACCGAAGTAGGGATATGCTGATCAACATTAATGGTAAGACTTGAATGCGAATAACTAAGAGTGGCATGGTTATGTCAAGGGATGCTTAAGCCTGAAGGATGGATAACTTAGCATTTCCAACGCTGCCTCTAAGCATGGGCAGTTGGAGCCTTGGGCACTGATGATGGATAATTATATAATGGTTGAAACCTACAGCAGGGATGATCCATTTAAGCAAGATAAAGAGGAGTCCTTTGGGAATGTTGCTAATTCCCATAAAGAGGAAAATTGATATGGGTAAGTGAGCCATATCATGAGCTAATTTTTGTGCAAAATGCGTAGTGGCATAAGTACTTGTCTAGGGATGAAAATGCCATATGTGAACGTGTTGTAATGCATACGATGAAGGTTGCATGAATGTAACATGTAATGGATAGTGGTATTATAAGACATGTAGCTGGACTGTATGGGTCAATAATGACCTAATGATAGCCCGAGAGTTAACAACCTGAATAAAAATGGTTGCTGGGATAACCTAGTAACCAAGTAAAAAGGATCTCCTTGATTGAGAGATCTACTGATCAAGATGAGTTGGAAGCCAAATTGCCTGTCCTGTTACCTTGGGCATGGTTTTAATTTCCCATATTGTATTTATAAGTTGGGTAATGTTATATGGAAATTAAGGCAAGAGTGTTTTCTTGCTAGCTGTTATCGTACAAAAGAGAGAAAMGTAACCTCTGTTGGTTATTATCATGAAGAGTGGGAAACATMAATATAAGTTATGACTGTGAGATTAGTCATGTAAGTGACCATAATCTTTAACTGAAGAACACTAATGATACAACTAAATTATCAAGGTGAATAAAGAGGTGCAAAAGATGCACCTRCATACACACAAATRCGTGTATACATAATTACGGGAATAATATAACCRCAAGCTCCTAGAGAGAGAGAAACTCTGTGATGAGTATCCCCATGAMATTATCGTAAGAATGTTTGGACGAACCTYGGGAGAAGGATCTAGAAGTTTGACATGTCCATGTGTGTGGATGACATGGAAAAAGGTGCAAGCAATGAGCTTGCAKAATGAGCGCTTGGACTGTGTGTGTTTATGCTTGAGTGCATGGATCTAATGCACCATAAAGCTTCTTGATATGAAGCCTRATATTAATATCAACTAGGTGTGAGTGATACTAAATGTGAAAGTAATGCACATGTATGGTGTAAGAATATATGTAAATTAAAGGCACAATATGGTTTCTTGATGAGTGAAATATAAGGCAAGAAGTGCACTTTCCAAAATTGAATGAATACCATGGTTGCATGGATGACTATGCTTTGAAGAGTAATAGAAGTTTTGTTTGAGTGAAAACTTGAGGTGGATGTATTCCATTCCCTCAGGAAATACTAGTATAAATAAATGAAAGAGTAAATGAGAAAGGATGGTCTGTTCTCTAGATAAGAGGCAAATGATTATGCCTTGAGGATCACATGTGAATGATTTTGAACAATCATGAGTTGACTAATTTTAAGGTAGAGATGTATGTAGGCTATGAAATATACCCATGATAGCTACACACATGCTTTTGGTTATGCTTATGGTTAAGTACATCATGAATGTAAGTTAACAAAACTGGAATATGTGTGGATACATGTTGGTCCTTGGTTATGGAAGCAAGAAAAGATCAAGGAAGAAAAGGGAGAATGAAAAATGCGCAGAAGACACAGTGACTGTTATTGGGTCGAAGTGAGAAAAAGAGCAGAAAATTTGGAGCGAAGCTCGAGAAAGAAAGCCGTTGGAAGAGGAGATCAGGGATGACAGATAAATAAGGAAGAAGGATCGTGGAAAACTCAACAAGAAGAAAAATCCACCGTTGGATTCTTTGGAGAACCGCGCGAGAAGAAAGGAAAGACAGGCTGGCGAAGCCCTAAAAATATGGGTCAAGTTGACCTAGGGTTTTGGTATCTAGGGTTTTGGACAGCTAGGTTTCAGCCTAAGGTTATTGGTGAGCTATTGTAATGTATAAATAGAGGTCATGAGGGCCTAGTTTGGGTTGGTACGATAATATTGTTATTGTTGCTGTTGGTATTGAGTTGGTTGAGAGAAGAGTATTGCATGAGAGAGAAGTGATGAGTACAAGAGCCTTTTGGATTGTAAGATATTCAGTTGGGTGCGAAGATCAAGCCTACAGCTGGGTGCACAGAAAGGGGAGAGAAAGAGAGGAGAAGAGAGAAGATCTGCTAGCTAAGAACGCAGATAAGAACTGTATGCTTTACCTTAATAAATTATAGCACAATTCTATGGACGTAGCCCTAGAGAGAGGGTGAACCATGTATATTTTGTGTTGTGTGTGATTGATCTTCTGTCTCTGTCATTAGTATACTGTGATTGCATTACTGCTTTAGATATGATAAGTAGATGTGCATAATAGATCTAAGTTGACAAGTGATATATGAATGTTGTGCTGTTCTTGTGTTAGACTCACTTGATATTCCCTTTGGTTGTAGACATCTTTGTCCTGCAACCCCCTCATAACTTCTTCGGGTGAGACTGCATCTACTTCGCAGGTGTTGTCGAAAGGGCTAGTAGTTAGGTCTTGTTGGTGTGCTCCTGGAGCTGAACCCTGGGTCTGCCCCTGTGCCAACAAATGGTTCCGTTGTTGGGACATAAATCTTTTTGAGGGAATGTCAAGGTGGTTTCCATCGAAGACATAGATTCAAAAGTGGATAAACGATCAAGATAAGGACTTCGATGAAGCCCAAAATAAGAACCCTAATCTTAGCACTGAGGATTGGCTAGAAAGATATATCTTCACCAATATACATGAGATATTCTTTGGAGGGATCCTTCAAGAGCTATATGAGTGGCTAGCCAGATTAGAAGATACCCAGTTTGAGATCCGATCTAGACTTCCTATGGCTTGGACGTCAGAGTTGATCAAGAAGTTCAAGAGAGTTGATAATTCCATATCATGAGTAGTAGATCACTGGTTTGATAGTACCATTGGAGGGTACATCACATAGTTCACTGTTGATAGAGTAGAATCGTATAGCCAAGCCAAAAGATATTTATTTAAGGGAACCAGAGGGAAATTTCTGCATTTTCTGAAGCTGAGAATCAAGATGCTATTGCATGAGAAGAACATCTTGAAGACACAATAGATTGGTAGGATCAAGAAAGGATAATGTTCAAAAATTCATACAACGACAACGACACAAAAGCCGGACATACACGCAGTGGGAGAGTGTTCTGAGAAGTCCACCTTGAAAACCTGTTTAAGAAGAACTACGGGGATTAAGGTTTCTACAGTGGAGAAGAAGAAGAACTGACAGATGAAGAACATTCAGAACCAACTAGGGAAGAGGAAGGAAAAGTTGCAGATCTTCGTCGAGGAGAACATGAAACCTCAGAAACTGCGCAGACCATCGAAGTAAGTACTGTTATCCCTCTTGTTGATTCAGTAGTATTAAGCAACCAGAGTAACCCCAGTCACCAGAGCGTCCAGATCACTGTCAATAGTAGTTCCCTGCATATTCAGTTAGGAACCCTAGGAATATCTATGGCAGATGAGATGAGACTCCCTATCTTTAGGGGAGATAGATCTGAAGATCTCGATCAACACTAGTTTCTATGTGAAGCCATATGGAACATTAAGAATGTCACAGATGAAGCTATCAAAAGAACTCAGTTAAGTACAACTCTTAGAGATCGTGCACTGAGTTGGTACATGAAACTTGTCCAAGGACTTGCACAGCCTGAGCCATTGAATGAGATCAAGAATGCTCTAATTGCATAATTCAAGAAACCTAAGTCAGAATCCCAATGTATCATAGAGATGAAAGAGATCAAGCAGAAGGTGGATGAACCTATTTGGGAGTTCGATCAAATATTCAAGACCTTAACAAGTCGATTGACTTTTAAGATCCCAGACGAGCTGAACAAGGAATGGTTCATTACTGCCCTTCTACCACACATCAGAGTTCCCCTAATGCAATAGAATATTGCTTTGCAGGCTGAGGCATTGGAGATCGCCATGAAGCTAGAATCAACCCCTATGGGAGAATCCAACTCAGGTATGAGCCAGATCTTGAGTCAACTAACTAGTTTGTCTTTACAGGTTGAAGATATCAAGAAAGACAAGGGAAACGATAAAAGA